>CM053028.1:119733926-119891525 GCA_028564925.1 Lithobates sylvaticus | reverse complement strand
AACTCCTGAAAGTGTTCCAATTACAGCTAGAGTGTATAATCAAAAGGAAGGAGAAACACAGGCATAAGCTCAATAAAGATACAAATATTTTGTGTACATATATTTATGTAATACATTTCAAAGGTAATGTATAGCCTAAGCTGCTGTTGCAGTCTTGACCATTAAAGTGGATGTAAACCCTCTCCTATACCCAGTGAAGTGAACAGCCTCAGATGATACACAGAGATAAAACTAATTCTCCTACATACGGTTTACATGTACGGTATATCTGCTGTCTTTACCTTTCTACATTCTTTGGAAAGTGTAGATCGTGTTAGAAATCTTTCTTCCTGTTTCAGCAGCACATAGGGGTTGGTGAGGAGACTGGACTTACACTGAGTGAGAGCTGATTGGAGGAAAGGGACATCCCTCACCCCCACTCCACATCGGCAGAGGAACGAAGGAACATGTAGAGCAGTAGTCTGCTAACTCTCTGTTAATCTACCTCTAAGCTCTCTTCCAGACACAAATTTTCAGCTCATGTTATGTCATGTGTCGGAGAACTTGTCAGAAGTAACTCGGCTGATAACAGAGGAATGGAGCAGCAGAAATAAATGGAACTTAGAGCTTTGGCGAGAGATAAGTAAACACTACAGATATATGTGCTTAGGTCAAATTTGATAAATGGGGTTTACAACCACTACCTTATAAAACTCAGTAGGTACTTTGTCACACTTTTTATTCTAGCTAATACTCACAGGGATTGAAGGGAATCCCTTTCACTGGGGAGTCTACCATATTCCCATGGGTGTTCTGTGTGTTGAGCAGAGGTTAGATCTGAGTGATCAGTTCTGACTAGGGATAAGCTTGGGTTTGGTCTGAACTTGGGTTCAGACCAAACTGGGAATAAAAGCTGTCACTCCCGTCCACTGAAGCCCAATCAACTGTGACCAGGGCATTCACAACCTTACAGCTGCACACATACACAAAATGGTGGGGATGCTCATGACATCATTGACCTAATATCGACAGATATAACTACTATAACTACTTGCCAACCGGCCGCCACAGTACAACTCCGGCAGGTTGGTACGGCTACGCGAACTGCCCTCATTGTACGTCGACCGCTTTAAGAGTTATTGGAGGCGTTCATGTGTCGGCAGAGGTGCGCACCCGCGGCACAATGCCAGAGCCGATGCGCGTGGCCGGCGGACCCGTGATTGCTTCTCAGAGAGCCAGAACGGGGGTTTGTCAATGTAAACAGACAGATCCTTGTTCTGACAGGGGAGTAGATAGAGATCTGCTGTTCCTAGTGATCAGGAACAGCAATCTCTATCTCTCTCTCTCTCTCGATCTCTCTCTCTCTCTACTCAATGTCAGTACATTTCCCCCACAGTTAGAAACACCTCCCTAGGGAACACTTAACCCCTTGATCACCCCTAGTGTTAACCCCTTCCCTGCCAGTGTCATTTATACAGTAATCAGTGGCTATTTTTAGCTCCGATCGCTGTATAAATGTCACTAGTCCCAAAAAAGTGTCAAAAGTGCAATGTCGCAGTCCTGCTAAAAATCACTGATCACTGCCATTACTATTAAAAAAAATAAAAAATAATAAAAATGCCATTAATCTATTCCCTATTTTGTTGACGCTATCGCTTTTGCACAAACCAATCGATATATGCTTATTGCAATTTTTTTCTACCAAAATTATGTAGTACAATACATATTAGCCTAAACTGATGAAGAATTTATTTATTTTTTTAATTTGGGATATTTACTATAGAAAAAGTAAACAATATTGTTTTTTTTTTTTTTCAAAATTGTCGGTCTTTTGTTTTTAGCGCAAAAAATAAAAAACGCAGAGGTGATCAAATACCACCAATAGAAAGCTCTATTTGTGGGAAAAAAAGGACATACATTTTGTTTGGGTACAATGTCGCACAACAGCACAATTGTCAGTTAAATTGACGCAGTGCTGTATTGCAAAGAATGGCCTGGTCGTTAAGGGGACAAATCCTTCCAGTCTTTAAGTGGTTAATGATGTCACAAGCATTCCTGCCCCTTTCTAATGTCAGCTGCAGGACAGGGAATGCCCTGCCTGCTGCTTATTAGACTAACGCCTTGTACACACGATCAGATTTTCGGACAACCGAACGTCCATTTTTTGTTGCATGCTAGTCTCATGTTGAAAGTGAAGAGGTTACTCACCATACGAAAATTCTCTTACGACAGAATACAACTTCAAAAGTGACATAATGTGTTGATTCGTTTTATATGTATTCTTTAATTTCTGAGCATGCATAGTCTTCCGCTTATGATTTTTTTCATACGAAAACCATACTAATTAAACGAAAAACGGACGTTGAGTTCACGTAAGACAAAAATTTTATAGTCTGCGCATCCAGCTTTTGTCTGACGAAAAACTAGGATCGGCTGTCGAAAGTACCGTACTAACAATCCGAAAATCGGCAGATCGCTCGTCAGGCGAAATTTTACTTCCGATTTACGTATCATTGGTACGGGCCTTTAGAATGACAGCTGGCTTCTGATTTTGGACCCAAACCCAGGCCCAAACAAATGCAAGTTCATCCCTAGTCCTGACCAACTTCTCACAATACATTCAATCTCAGCCCTGTCCATTGCAAGAGAGTGCCTTAAGCCCCGATACGAAAATCAGTAGTAAAATTTCGTCCAACTAACGATCTGCTGATTTTCAGATGGTTAGTATGGTGCTTTCGACAGCCGATTACAGTTTTTCATCCGACAAAATCTGTATGTGCAGACTATAAAATTTTTGTCGTGCGTGAACTCAACGTCAGATTTTCGTTTAATTAGTACGGTTTTCATACGAAAATAAGTAATCGTAAAAGCAAGACTATGCATACTCAGAAACTAAAAAATACATACAAAACTAGTCAACATATGACGTCACTTCTGAAGTTGTATTCTGTTGTATGAGAATTTTCATATGGTCAGTAACCTCTTCACTTTCCACATGAAACTTAGCATGCAACAAAAATGAACAAACATTCGTCCGAAAATCTGATCGTGTGTACGCGGCTTTAGGGTTGTTATCCTGCAACAAGAAATGCTGGATCTACAGGTAAGAAAATTAGCAACAGATTTGCAATAAAATTGGCAACAAAAACAATTTGCTTATGAAAAATATATAAACTTATATGAAAACTAACGTACACATGATTCCAAGCATACCGAAAAATCGGGGTCAGGGAGTCAGGGAGCAAGAGCAAGCCGTAATATCAATTTAAAATTATTCACAATGGTTAACTTACACAACAAACATAAGAGTAGAATTCAGAAAAATTTGTGGTGAAATGCTGTATATATTTTTTATTATTTTAGTAATTTTTTTCTCCCTATATATTTAGGAAGTTGGTTACTTTGGGTTTTCACAAACAATTTCTGTTGACATGTAGAAGTATGTGTCTTATCACTGCAATGATTTGCTTACCGAATACTATAAGTGGTAGCTCCCTCCAGACATTTGACAACCGATAAACAATAAATGGTGTAATTATTCCTCCCAGATCACACATTGATGAGCAGACCATAATTCCAAGATTCCTCATGAATGAGAGTAAGAAGACTTAGACAAGAAGTTAGGTTTGTACAATATACTGTATAATTAAATATCTGTTTATATAGGTCATCTGTTTACCTGATAAAAGTTGGATATAGCTCAGCATTCACCAAACAAATCATTTCATAAGAAAGTGTAATCCCCATTCTGCTTATACATCCTAGTGTCACTTTTAGCCATTGTAAACCTGAAAAAGAGAAGTACAAGACTGATGTTTAACAAACTGGGTCTCATTGTTGGCAGACCTGTGATGAATTTATTAGAAAAGTACTTCAAAATCTGTATGTTTTATGTCAGTCCTGTCTTGTGCTATCTTATTCTTTTCTGGGTTTTGCATCTTGCCTGCTTGTGTATACATGAATTTGAGTCCCTGTCTTGTGACCATAGCCTATTTTGCACTTGCATGATTGGATTGCATCTCTCAGTTGTAGTTATTGCTTTGTATTCTATTATTGCCTTTCATTGGTTTTTCTGTGTTTACGATTGCCTGTATGTATCTGTTGGACCAGTTCACTAAGTCCCTGTAGATCTACCATGCCATTTGCATCAAGTCATATTGCTATCCCAACCTCTAATTACTCTTGCCTGCTTCCCCAGAACCAGCACCACCTCTAGTAAAGGCAACTTCCAACACTACATGGGGGCCTCGGCAGAAACAGGCAACAGCATGGGTGTCCGCAAATAGGGGCAAGGGGGGTCAAGTGCCCCCCCCCACGAAATCAGGGATCAGATCTTAAATTCAGCACAGTTGCATCGCTATAGGGGTGCGGGGAGCCTGTACCCGGGTGCCACCAGCCAGTGGGGTGACACCATCAAGGTGCTCAGTCCAGCAGAGAACTTGGCGTCGCTGTCACAGGAGAAAGGCGAGCTGTGGGCTATCATAGGTTTCCCCCGCTTGCCCCCCCCTTTCTCCTGTCAGGGAGAAGAGACGGCGGCTCTCACCAGGTTCCCCACCCAGCTTCCTGCCCACTCCGTTTTTCCCTATTGGCCATAACTGAGGGCCAATCAAAGGAGACTAGGAGAGGAGAGCATCATGGGACATGTAGTCCCAAAGATTGGCGGCCCCATTTTCCACAGGAAGGAGGCTACAGCTTGATCAAGAGAGAGATTGAGAGACTGCAGCCCGGAAAAAATCTGAGGGAGAGAGCGCTACAGGACAAAGAATGAGGAGTGTACTGGGTGGAAGCAAGAGAGAGAGCCACGCTGCCCAGCGCCACCAGAGAGAGAGATACACTGCCCAGCGCCACCAGAGAGAGCCACGCTGCCCAGCACCACCAGAGAGAGAAAGACTGAGCCACTACCAGGGTACAGACATGCTACAGTACTGACTAGAGTCGCCCCCGGGGAACCCAGAGTGAGCGATCATCTAGCCAGGGGGGTCACTGCTGTCGTTTTGCTGGGTCTAGGGACTGTACTACTTCTGCAGTTTCTGACCATGATAATGTGATAATGACATTGTCGAAAAGGGGCGGTGCATGGGTGACCCTAAAATGATGCCCCCCCCCTGAAAAAAGTTCTGCGGACGCCTATGGGCAACAGTATTATCATGTTTGAACCTTTGTTATTTTCCTACGTGTTGTATGTTAGTTCTAGTGCTCATCCTTTCCTCTGAGACCTGTATAGCTCCCAGCTGTCCTTCATGTGGAAGGACTGTCATCCTTTTGGAACCAAATCCCACTGTCTCTTTTTCTTGCTAGGTTTTCCCTCTATTGGTGTGATGTATAGATCTCTATATAAATTATATTATATATACAGTATACATATTATTATTTAACCTTTTATCTAACCTTTTAAAGTATTACATTTGTTATTTTGCAAAGAAAAAAATCTATTAATAAAGGAAAAGTAGTGATGAAAAAAGCAATTTAGGTTTACAACAATAATTTTTTTGCCCAGTGATCATCATGATACGCCTTACTAGAGGTGTGTCATTTGCCTACATACTATAATGTGTCCCTTTTTACCATCTTAGCAAAGTTGAGAAGTATGGTGACCAGTACTTACATGTACCCAGAAAAAAGGGGAATGTAATGGTTTGGTAAAACTAAGGATGCTCTTGCATGCACGGGCACTTTGGCTGTTTTTGACACCTGTGAGCAGCTAGCTACCTGCTACCTGCTACCTGCTTTGATCATTGCTGTTGCACTTTGTGCCTAATGCCCATGCAAATGTAGCCTTGGAGGCATTTGTGTGAGCAGTGTTCTAGAGTTTTTGGCTAGAGTAGACCCCAGAGAACTACTGACTTGTAGTTGGATGCTCATGTTTGTGTCAACTTATCTTGGACAGAGATTTTTGCTTTCGGGGCTGGCTGCATACCTGCTCTGATTTCAAATATGTATCTCGGCACCTATGTGGTTTAATCCATTGTTCTTCATATATCTAGTATCCATGGGCGTCCGCAGAACTTTTTTCAGGGGGGGGGGGCCGGGATGGGTGTTTCGGCAGCGGCTATGCACAGTCGCATTTAACCCTTTCTTCGACCGCTAGCGGGGGTTAAAAGCTCCCCGCTATCATCTGAAAAGCGTGGGTAAAATGATGGTAAAGCGTGGCTAAAACTAGCAGCGCTTTACCGATAACGCGGCCAGATGGCAGTGTGAAATGGCTCTTGAGATAATTCAGCTTCACTTTGTATGGAAGTTACTCTCAGGCATACCATGCCCATAGAAATATTGCCTAGAGAATGTACACCTTTCTATATTGCAATACAGTATAGGTTGTTTTCATCAAGATCAAAATATGGCCACAACAGATGTATTGCAATGCATTGCAATATAGAAAGATGTACATTCTCTAGGCTATATTTAGAGAGAGTAACTTCCATACAAAGTGAAGAAGATTATATAACACACAAATATATTTTCCAGCAATAGCTTAGCTGTCCAACTTTCCAGCAATATATATATATATATATATATATACACATATATATATATATATATATATATATATATATATATATAAATTCTCCTCCTAACTGGCACTGCTGTTACCTGTGGTTCTTCAGGATTTCCTCCTGTGATACTATAGGCCCAGGCACTGGCAGCGTATTCTCGGCCACTGACTGATTGCACACACCTATGGGAGGAGCTGGCGCCGGCCGGATGTGCATAGCGATGTACATACACAGGCCAGGCAGCCAATCACAGAACAGCCGAGATGTCGAGCAGAGGCCCGAGCGGCAGAGCCAATACGATGATTGGGCCGGGGGTGAGGGAGGGAGGGGTGGATGTCTGTGATAAGTCGGAAAAGAGAGCAGCCCCAGGCCAGCAGACTCAGAAAAAAAGTCCACGGTGGCCGCAGCGGCCATTGCAACACAGGGCAACTGTCTTCAACACCTTCTTACAATTCCAGGGGGGGGGGCAATTGCCCCCCTTGCCCTATGCTGCGGACGCCCATGCTAGTATCAGTCATGTGAATCCATATCTATGTCCACTTTCTCAACATTTTAGTGTTGTAATTGATGTTTGGTTTACAAAACACAGTATTTGGTTGGTTTACAAAAATCCCAAAAGCTTTTAATATTGGCAAGTATATAACAATCCTTCTAGTCATTCCAGGTCGCTGGATAAATACGTATTTAAATTGCTGCTAATGTATGTAATTTCAGTTTATCTGAAATCTAAGCAACATAGTAAGCATGTATACTGTGTCTATGGGAATACCATTAGGAAGGCAGTTCCCATAGACACAGCATGTACAGTATGCCCTGTCCAAAGGTTTGTCGCTACAGCATTTTACTATTCAGTGGATGCTTTAAGACTGCAAAATTAGAACTCTTTTTATTGCACAGTCCTGACTTATGCATTCATTTTTTTGTACTTCTATCACTACTGGTTGCTCAGCAAGAATGTGTAGATTACACTTATTCGAATTGTGCCCCACTCATACTGTATAGTGGTTTATAAAGGAGGTTCCAACATGAAATTTATTCTATTTAAAATGTATCATAATGCAAATCTGATACTGATTTTTGTCATTCTTTCACATCTACACAAAATTGATTATGATTTTTTCATCAACTACAAAGTATTATTAATAAATAAATAAATATTACTATATACAGAGGGTAAAATAAGTATTGAGCATGTCACTATTTTCTAGGTAAATGTATTCCAAACATATTTTGTTGTCGGAAAATTGGAGAACCAGATCTCAAATATTGTGTGACGGAAATTCCTATGGAAAATGTGTGAAGAACCCTACACACGGTCGGAATTTCCGACAACAAGGTCCTATCACACATTTTCCATCGTAAAATCCTATCGTGTGTACAGGGCATAAGGGTGCTAATGACATGAAATGTTCACCATTAACAACCTATGCAATCCATACATACAAAGAAACCGAAAATAAATAAGCTCAGAAAATAAGTTATGTGTAATAAAATGGAATGACACAGGGAAAAAGTATTGAACACATGAAGAAAGGGAATGGAAAGGCATGGAAAGCCAAGACACCAGCTGAAATCTACCAGTAATTTGAAAGCAATTATGCCCCTCGTCAGTGCAAATTAATATCAGCTGGTTCAGTCTCAACCGATGGCCTATAAAAAGGTGTCACACAAGAAACATCTCATGATGGGTAAAAGCATAGAGCTCTCTCAAGACTTTCGCAAACCTTATTGATGCCAAACATACTGATGGCATTGATTACAAAAGGATTTCTAAACTTTTGAATGTTGCAGTGAGCACTGTTGGGGGCCATAATCCGGAAGTGTAAAGAACATCATTTTACCATATACCACAACCAGATGCTCCCTGCAAGATTTCTGACAGAGGAGGGAAAAGAATTATCAGAAGAGTTGTCCAAGAGCCAAGGTCCACTTGCGGAGAGCTTCAGAAAGACCTGGAATTAGCAGGTACAATTGTTTCGACGAAAGCAATAAGTAATGCACTCAACCGACATGGCCTGTATGCACGCTCACCATGCAAGACTCCATTGCTGAAGAAAAAGCATGTTGAAGATCATTTAAAGATTGCTGCACAGCATTTACTGTACAAAATAAGGTCCATTGGCATGGACCATAGGGTGAGTACATGGATTGAAAACTGGCTACAAGGGCGAGTTCAGAGGGTGGTAATAAATGGGGAGTACTCCGTACGTAATGGTCAAGGGTGGGTAGTGGGTCCCCCAGGGTTCTGTGCTGGGACCAATCCTGTTTAATTTGTTCATAAACGCCCTGGAGGATGGGGTAAACTCTTCAATCCCTGTATTTGCAGATGATACTAAGCTAAACAGGGCAATAACTTCTTTGCAGGTGAAACCTTGCAAAAAGATCTGAACAAATTAATGGGGTGGGCAACTACTTGGCAAATAAGGTTCAATGTAGAAAAATGTAAAATAATGCATTTGGGTGGCAAAAATATTAATGCAATCTATACACTGGGGGGAGAACCTCTGGGGGAATCTAGGATGGAAAAGGGCCTGGGGGTCCTAGTAGGTGATAGGCTCAGCAATGGCATGCAATTCCAAGCTGCTGCTAACAAATCAAACAGAATATTGGCATGCATTAAAAAGGGGATTAATTCCAGAGATAAAATGATAATTCTCCCGCTCTACAAGACTCTGGTCCGGCCGCACCTAGAGTATGCTGTCCAGTTCTGGGCACCAGTCCTCAGGAAGGATGTACTGGAAATGGAGCGAGTACAAAGAAGGGCAACAAAGCTAATAAAGGGTCTGGAGGATATTAGTTATGAGGAAAGGTTGCGAGCACTGAACTTATTCTCTCTGGAGAAAAGACGCTTGAGAAGGGATATGATTTCAATATACAAATACCATACTGGTGACCCCACAATAGGGATAAAATGTTTTTGCGGAAGGGAGTTTAACAAGACTCGTGGCCACTCATTAAAATTAGAAGAAAAGCGGTTTAACCTTAAACTACGTAGAGGGTTTTTACTGTAAGAGTGGCAGTTATGTGGAATTCCATTCCAAAGGTGGTGGTCTCAGCTGGGGGCATCGATAAATTCAAGAAAATATTAGATATGCACCTGAACGACCACAACATACAGGAATATACAATGTAATACTGACATATAATCACACACATAGTTTGGACTTGATGGACCTGTGTCTTTTTTGACCTCACCTACTATGTAACTATGTATATAATTTAGACAAGCCTGTGAAATACTGGGAGAATATAGTCTGGTCAGATGAGACCAAAATGTAACTCTTTGGATGCCATAATACACACTGTGTTTGGAGGTTAAATGGCACTGCACACCACCCCAAAAACACCATACCAACAGTGAAGTTTGGAGGTGGGAACATCATGGTGTGGGGCTGTTGACAATGATCCCAAACACAAAGCCAAGGAAACTCTCAGTTGGTTTCAAAGAAAGAAAATAAAGCTGCTAGAATGGCAAGCCAATCACCTGACTTGAAACCAATAGAAAATCTTTGGAAAGAACTAAAGATCACAGTTCATAGAAGAGGCCCTTGGCACCTTTAAGATTTGAAGACTGTTTGTGTGGAAGAATGGGACGAAATCACACCTGAGCAATGCATGTGACTAGTTTCTCCATGCAGGAGGCATCTTAAAGCTGTCATTACTAACAAAGGATTTTGTACAAAGTATTAAAAAAAATTCAGTTAGCGTGTTCAATAACATTTTCCTATGTCATTTTTTATTTTATTACACATAACTGAATTTCTGAACTTATTTGTTTTGGTTTCTTTGTGTGTATGGATTGCATGGGTTGTTACCGACTCATGGTGAAAATTGCACTTTTAGAAATATATTTACCTAGAAAAATGGTGATGTGTTCAATACATATTTTACCCGCTCTATATATTAATAATACTATTTTAAAAAAAATGGTTTAAAGTATACTTCTGTATAATCCTATACCTTATTTGCATATGCTTTTGCCTTATAGGCTTAGTTTGAATTGCTCAGGTTTCTGACATGTTTACTATAAAAAGGAACTTAATATTTGCACCCAAGTAATCCCATACTGCAGATAACTAACCATGTTCAGAGGTGCCAGGTGGTCTATACTCGTTGTAGCTACATTAATTCATTTATGCATCTAAGCTGAGGGTATCTATGGCTGCAGCAGGTAGAGTGGAAATACTGTACTTCTAAACTGGGAGCCAATAGTGGAAGCGCATTGAAGTGTGTTACAGACTTACCTTCAGGAATGAAAGCTGTAACAAGGCACGCCAGACCTGTCACAAGGCAACCCACTGCCCACGGATATCGGCGTCCAATGCGATCCACTGTAACTATTATTATAAATGCTGCAGGGAATTCCACCATAGCAGAGATAAAAAAGTCTAAGTAAATGTTTTCACCCGTGGATCCCATATGCATGATAAGTCCTTGGTAAATGACAGCACACGTAAACCTAAGGACACAGGAAAGAACATGACAAGCATGTTTAAAGCAGAAAGCAAACATTTATTATATTTCATCTTACCAATTAGATGTGATGGCTGTATTTCTTTTTAAGGCTTTCTTCCTTCTATTTTCACTTGGTTATCCAGTCAGTAAGTCTGTTGTTTTTCAAAACAACAAGGTGTCTTGCAGTTACACAGATGAGACAAACCATTTAACACAGGTAGGGGTTTTTACAATTATCAGCTTTTATTTATTTATGTAAAACCCCAAAAGGAAAAAAAATAGCTTGCTATAACTGCTTATACAAAGTTATCTAGAGTTTAGCTTCAATTTGTTTGTGTATTTATATCTGCTAGTATGTAGGCAGGTGCAGTCTACTTTCTCCACTGCAGGTGGCCCTCTTCTGCAGCGGCACTGCAGTTGGAGATGAAGTCAGGAGGAACACGGTTCCTCTATGGTTTCCTGGGTCACTGGGGAGGCTATCTGATTGGATGCTGCGACCCATGTAACTCTTTCAGCCATTTTGGGTCAGACAGAGCCGTTTTAAGGCCCTGGCTCCCAGGTTTGTTGTGCATTGTGCGAGTAGGTAGAGTAGGGACAGGTAAACCACCTGGTAGGGACAATGCTAGCAGCAGGGAAAGGTTCCTGACAAGGAGGGAAAGCATAGGACTTGTAACTTCTCTGGACATCTTCCTGCTTGGGCACAAGGCGGCTAGGCCGCACTCTGCCCCTCTCAACAGGCACTGTCAGTTCTGCAGAATCCTGCTCTCTATACACCGTTGGACCTGTGAGTGTTCCTGGCTGGGCTGCCTTTCCACCGGATTAATTGTGAACCGCCTTTGGATTATTTCAATACAAAACACACAAAAAAATAGCTGATGTTTACTTATACAGTAAGATTGGTCTTTATGTGGGAAATATTAATAGAGAAACAACAGCAGGAGTGCGCTATACCCATGCACCAAACCCACTATGATCTAAAACTTCACTTTAATTGATAACAGTCTAAAACTCATAATGTAGAAAATGAAAGGCAGTCATAAGAATGCCACGATGAAGAAAAAGAATAAAAAAAAAACAAAAATCCCTCAGATTTTTGTGTTTTTTAATTAGTGTTCTTTATTTTATATTATGGGCACTTCGATTTGGGGCAATTTGGTTTAAGGAAATAAAGAACAACTGCATCCCCCCAGTATATCTTATACATTTTGAGTTAGCCTTGATATAAACTATAAAATTATATTCTACAGCATTTTTTAGAAAGTAGTGCTACCAGACATTTACTTAACAGTAGATTATTCTCAAATATTGAAACCTTTAGAGTAGTATATGTAGAAGGCATGTTGTATTGCAATTTCTCATTTTGACCACAAGATGGAGACAGAGAGATGCCGACTTGTTATTCCAGAAAAACTCAGAGACACAGAGCATACTGGGAAAAGGGGGAGTTTCAGGAAGTGCTGAGGGGATGGAAGAGAGGGAAGTACTGAGGTAAAACAAAGAGAGAGTGCTGACAGGAGACAGAGGAGAGGAGATTGCTTAAAAAAGAGGGAGATACCAAGGCTCAAAAAAGTCCTTTGTTGGGACACAGTGACACTTACCAGTGAGGAGAGGAGTGTAAGGGGAAGGAACTGAGGTGCCAGAGTGAGGAGAGAGACACACGCTGACACCAGGGACTGTGTGCCCCAACAAAGGAGGAGGAATATCCTGAAGCCCAGGAAAAAGGAGAGATGTGAGGAGAGTGAGAGAAAAACGCTGTGAGAGGGATTTTTGGATCTGAGGGGAGAGAGAAACATACACTGACACCAGAGAGTGTGTGACCTATTATTAAGGAAGGAGAGCTGTCTGAGGAGAGTGGGCTGAGGTACCAGCATCAGGCTAAAGTAGAGATAGACACACGCTGACACCAGAGAGTGTGTGACCTATTATAGAGAGAGAAAGCCAAGCCTTTCCAGAGACTGTCAAGAGAGAGAGAGTGTGGTGAGGTGACCAGACTGTGTGGTGGAACTCCCTCAGAGAGAGAGAGAGAGAGAGAGAGAGAGAGACAAGTTTTTTCTGAGACAACCAGGAGAGCGTTGCAAGAAGATAGAGGGCAGCCAGGATCAGTGTCACCCACACGTTCTGCCACTGTTAAGCTCAGGAACCCCGATCCGTGACCCAAGCAGCACCCAGCTCAGCGGACATGACCCATGCCGTTTCAGGGATCGCAATATCCATCCAGGTATCGGGTCAGCCGCTCCCTCTTCACCTTGCTAGTTTTGCTACCAGTCAGCTTGATCGACCCTCAGAAGGGGATCCAGTGCCTTACAACATCGCTAGGAGCATCAGGAGCCTAAACCAGCACCTGGGATTATCGCTGTGTCATCGCACAGAGGATTGGTGAGAGGGTGCAAACCCAACATCCTTCTTGACACCATACTGACACTGCATGCAGACACCAATTTCCCTTTTTAGTGTCACAGGATGCTTGTTTGGAGCTGCCATCACTAGTAGTTTGCCCTTTTAAATCTCTACCTAATGGAACATTCTAAAGGGTTACTGTTCCATGCAAGCTTGTTTAAACCTACTCTTTTAAAACAAGGGCCCCATCATTTGCTATCAGAAGACACTAGTATTCTTCACATTACAGAACTGTGCTTACTGTACTTGTGTAACCCTTTTCTTTTTGTTGTGTGTTTGCCTCTCAGAGACATTGCAACAAAGGGAAAAGGGAAGGTGAAGGGGGAAATAGGGGGGGAAGGAAGGGGGGAAGGAGGGGAGCAGGACAGCCGCCCCGCACACATAGAGGCCCTTAGTATCCTCACGCCGTTCACGGCAGCCATATGCCATGAAACTTCTTGGGACATTTCCTATTAAGATAGGTAATTTTATGAAGTGGCAGGGCCTTATTGATAGAGGTTTCCCATAGTGTCCCCGAAGGAGGTAAGGGGGAGTTCCACTTAAGTAGTATGACCCTCTTTGCATAATACAGTAAATAAGAAACTAAAAGCTTAGTATAGCGGGGCCTCTGGTCATCCTCCTGGATCCCAAGTAAAGCCAGTTCAGGGGACAACACCAAGGACAGTTGAAGGTGCTCATTAATGGCTTCGAAAACTGCAGCCCAAAAGCCTGCCACATTGGGGCAACTCCAAAACATGTGCAAGTATGTGCCAGTTTCTATCCGACATCTGCTACATAAGGGATCCCTCTGAGGAAACAGTCTGTGCAATCTCTGTGGAGTATAATATACCCAATGCAAGAATTTGGTTTGTATCAATTTATCTCTGGAGGAGATAACCAACCGCAAGCTATCCTCAAACCAGTTGTTCCAATCTTCTCTCTCCAAGGTGGGAATGTCAGTTTTCCATGCCTCCCAGAGCCGCTCCATCTTGGGAGATTCCAAGCTGAGAAGGAGTGGGGAGAGAGGGGCTTGGGCAGGGACTCTTGGGCCAAGAGTTCCTCTATGAGACCCATGGTCACAGCTATATGTCCAACAAATTGGGCCCTAGCGGCATGATGCAGTTGCCAGTACCGGAAATACATCCTCCTAGGCAGCTGGAACCTGTCAGAAAGGTCTTTATAATCAAGTAATGTCCCTGTTGGCATGATGTCCATAAGAATCCTGATGCCATGTTTCACCCACACCTGCGGGTCCGGAATGGTCCGAAAGTGTGGGAGATTAGGGTTCCCCCATAGTGGTTGAAAGGGTGACCAGGAGTTCTGCTTATGAAATCGTTTCCTAGCTACCACCTATACTCTAAGAGTCGTCCTAGTTGGGAGCGGTAGGTTGGCGTAGGCCCATGGGACCCGGTATATCAGGTTCCCCAATTCACTGAGAGAACCCAAGAGGGTTGCCTCCAGGCACACAGCTGCATTGGCCCTGGAACAGACAAACCACCAGCAGCCCGAGACCTAAACGGCTGCCCAGTAATATTACCTGAACATTAGGCAACGCCAGCCCCCCACACCGCACAGGGAGACATAAGGTGGACCTAGCCAAGCGTGGTGCGGTTCCCCCCCAGATAAAGGTCCCAATACATTTGTCCAGGTCTCGGAAGAAGGAACTCAGCAGCCAGACCGGAGAACTTCTGAAAAGATAATTAAACTTAGGGAGAAAAACCATCTTTAATAGGTTAATACGTCCCAACAGGTTCAACGGAAGATTACCCCAAGAGGCACACCTAATTTTTAGGTGTTCCAGCACTCGACTTATATTAAGGTCATAGAACTTGTGCAGGTCTTGAAGAACGTGGACTCCTAGATATAAGGATGTCTTTTCTAATGTATTAGTTATTTGTAGCAAGGTTTAACAGTCTTGTAAGTTTCCATATACTTTAAACCATGTTAATATATTCAACTTGTTTATCACTACCAGGCTTTTACACTGGAGTGAAAGGACCCGCTTTTTTCAGGCGCTATACAGGTGCTATTTTTAGCACTGTAGCGCCTGAACAACGCTTCAGTGTGAAAGGGGCCTTAGAGTTGAGGCGGAGATCAGAGAATCCAAATCCTTCGGGGGTGGCGCTACATATACATTGTGGGAAATGTGAAAAACTTGAAAGGTAGTCCTTCTATAATTTAAATCAAACCTTTCAAGAATCCTAGTTGTTTCATAAAACAGACAATTATTGACTTAAAATATCTGTGTCTTATCCTTAAAATCCAGAAATAAAAGAAGCTATTTCTGTGTGATCTTGTGAATATAGTGTATACCTACAGTATACAGTGCCTTGAAAAAGTATTCATACCCCTTTTATGTGGATTTTATGTGATAGACCAACACAAAGTGGCATATAATTGTGAAGTGGAAGGAAAATTATAAATGTTTTCGTTTTTTTTTACATATAAATATGTGAAAAGTGTGGCTGCATTTGTATTCAGCCCAACTGATTCAATATGTTGTAGAACCACCTTTCGCTGCAATTACAGCTGAAAGTCTTTTTGGGGATGTCTCTACCAGCTTTGCACATCTAGAGAGAGACAATTTTGAACATTCTTCTTTGCAAAATACCTCAGGCCCTGTCAGATTGGATGGAGAGCAGTGGCGGTGCGTGCATAGAGGGCGCAGGAGCGCCGCCCCCTCTCTCCTGCACCGCTCTATCGCCAATAGATAGATTCATGCATTGCATGAATCTATCTATTGTCACCGCTGCCGCCCCCTATTCAGGTGTCCGGCCCCTTGTCGGGCGCCGGGCATCTGAATTACAGCGTGGGGGGTGTTTTTGGAAGCGCCCTATTAGAGCTGTAAGCTCTAATAGGGGACCTAATTAGAGCGGTGGGCTCTAATAGGCTTCCATAAGTGTAAACAGCGGGCGCAATGCTTTGCGTTCACTGTTTACACAGTATTGTGTTAGAGAAGCGAATACATCGCTTCCCTAACACAGACCTGCCTCTCAGCCAATCAGGTTGCCGGTCCCTGATTGGCTGAAGTCACAGGCGCTGTGATTGGACGCTTAGGCGTCCAATCACTGCAGAAGACAGGAGGAGCGCGGGAGAAGATGTCGGGTGGATGAGGAGACACCGCTCGCCGCCTGACAAGGTAAGTGCCGGTAGATGGTGGGCAGAGGGCACATTGGCAGCATTTAATGGGCACAGTGACAGCGTTAGATGGGCACAGTGGCAGCACGGTGACAGTCAGATGGGCACAGAGGCAGCACTTGGGGCACGGTGGCAGCGTTAGATGGGCACAGTGGCAGCGTTAGATGGGCACAGTGGCAGCATTTGAGGCACAATGGCAGCACTTGAGGCACAGTGGCAGCGTTAGATGGGCACAGTGGCAGCGTTAGATGGGCACAGTGGCAGCGTTAGATGGGCACAGTGGCAGCATTTAATGGGCACAGTGGCAGCATTTAATGGGCACAGTGGCAGCGTTTAATGGGCACAGTGGCAGCTTTAATGGGCACAGTGGCAGCGTTGGATGGGCACAGTGGCTTGCAACAGATTCTCAATTGGATTTAAGTCTGGACTTTGACTGGGCCATTCTAACACATGAATATGAATATGCTATGATCTAAACCATTCCGTTGTAGCTCTGGTTGTATGTTTAGGGTTGTTGTCCTGCTAAAAGGTGAACCTCCACCCCAGTCTCAAGGTTTTCTTCTAAGATTGCCCTGTATTTGGCTCCATTAACTCTGACCAGCTTCCCTGTCACTGCTGAAGAAAAGCATCCCACAATATGATGCTGCCACCACCATGTTTCACGGTGGGGATGGTGTGTTCAGGGTCATGTGCGGTGTTAGTTTTCCACCACACATAGTGTTTTGCTTTAACATTTTGGTCTCATCTGACCACAGCACCTTCTTCCACATGTTTGCTGTGCTTCCCATATGGCTTCTCGCAAACTGCAAACGGGACTTTTTATGACTTTCTTTCAACAATGGATTTCTTCTTGCCACTCTTCCATAAAGGCCAGATTTGTGGAGTGAACGACTAATAGTTGTCCTGTGGACAGATTCTCCCACCTGAGTTACCATGGGCCTCTTGGCTGCTTCTCTGATTATTGCTTTTCTTGCCTGTCAGTTTAGGTGGACGGCCATGTCTTGGAAAGTTTGCAGTTGTGCCATACTCATTCCATTTTTGAATGATGGATTGAACAATGCTCTGTGAGATGTTCAAAGCTTGGGATACTCTTGGCTGCTTCTCTCTTTATCCCTGACCTGTCTGGTGTGTTCCTTGGCCTTCATGATATTTGTTCACTAAGGTTCTCTAACAGACCTCTGAGGGCTTTACAGAACAGCTGTATTTATACTAAATTACACACAGGTGAACTCTATTTACTAACTAGGTGACTTCTGAAGGCAATTGGTTCCACTAGATTTTAGTTAGGGGTAACAGAGTAAAGGGGGCTGAATACAAATGCACGCCACACTTTTCAGATATTTATTTGTGTAGCACTTTCTACTTAAGTAGGTGCTAGAGGGGACATTTTTGGGGAATGTAGGTAAATTTTTGTAAATGTTTGTAAATGTTTGTTTTGACCTGTGTGGGCTGGGATTGGCTCAGAGTAGGCTGGTGACTCACAGATAGCATCACTTTTTGGGTTATTTCCTTCTGGCTTCTAGAGGATTCTAGAAGAGAGGAGGGGAAGCGAGGTGGAGCTGTCTGAGGTGTCTCAGGGAGCCCTGACCAATCCCCATTTAGGATTGGCTGGGGGCAGGCCTCCTTGATGTACCCAGATATACTAGGGAGGTTGTTGTCGGGTGGAAGAACTGAGGATGGAGTACTAGGCTGTCTGGGCCTTTGAGGGCGCTCCCCAGTCTGGGAGGGTGACCTTGGGCCTGGGCCTTGTGTGCAGGAAGGATCCCTTCAAGAACGCATTAAGGATTTGGACAGGAGGCACAGAGAGGAGCCAGATAGGTCAGCAGGAGCTAGCACTGTCAGGCAAGTCTTCAGCAGGGAACCACCGATGTATGTGTGGCCAGGAGGGTCGGTGAGTGACAAGCACAGTCGGAACGACTGGGGAGGCACACCTGAGAGGACTGGCAGTGTGCAGTCTGGGATGGGTGCAGAGCCAGCAGTAAGAACTATGATGTCACGGGCAGTGGAGTCGGGCAGCTGCAGCCAGGTGGGGTGACAGGGTCTGACAAGGACTTACTGGGAGCAGTAGTCCACCATAGGACAGCTAGAACGCAAAGACTTACTATTTCAGTTTTTTTGCTACATCAGAGGGACTGCGGTCCCTGCCTGCAAAAATCAGTTGCTGGGAACTGACTGAGTCAGGGTTGGGCCTAACCATGTGCTAGATGTGCCTGGAGTAAGTGATGTGCTGGAGAGGGAGAGAGAGAGAGTAACAGTCTGCAAGTTAGTGCTGGAGGAGACTGGAGTAAGTCAAGTGTATATAGTTGTCCCATCTGATTGATATACAATCAACCAATTGCTTGTTCTACTGGGCATCCCATATATTCCCATCCCTATCCAAGTTCAAATCCCTCATTGTCTCAAAAGTGACTGCAAAGTGAATGCCAGGCTGGGCAGGGTGATAGGTGGGCCACAACTTTCAACAGCCCCTACAGGGGTACCGCTACATTTGTAAAAAATTTGCAAAACCATTTATCATTTTCCTTCCACTTCACAATTATGTGCCACTTTGTGTTGGTCTATCACAAAAAATCCCAATAAAATAAATTTACGTTTTTGGTTGTAACATGACAAAATGTGGAAAATTCTAAGGGGTATGAATACTTTTCCAAGGCACTGTATGTGCTAAATAAATTAACTTTGTAGTTAGGCCTTTTGACTTTGTCAAGCTCCTACCTTATGTGCTTACCTATACTTGTAGACCTCTTACAAAGCAGCATTACTCAGTGCCAAGTTGCAACTGTTAAAGCAAGCAAAATCTCAAGATTATAAAAAGGGAAATAAAATGATGTGATCCTTACATAATATTTGATTGATCTGTAAAGTAACATCTAGAGAATGGGGTCTCATTCTATCTAGTAAAAAAATAAAATTTTGTGAGTTTTGGATGGGGTTCAAGGGAAGGCAACTAATTTGATAAAAGGTATGAAATTAGAACATGTTTAGTTTTCAAAAAAGATGATTTAGATATGACTTCACTACAATTTAAACATATTCAAGGTCAGTAAAGAATTGGCAAACTGCGCTTTTATCCCTAGCACTTTACAAAGGGATTTCAAATACTCGTAGAAGAAATTATGTTTTACTATCAATTTCGGAAAGGGTTCTTTACAGTAAGAATGTTTAAGATGTACCTCGTGGAAAATGATTGGCAAAATCAATGATGGAGACTAAAAAGCTTGAAGGTAATATCATTCAAAGTTCTGGCTACAATACATTATTAAAAAAATATTTGGACCTAGGGAATTGAGCCAACTGCCTTTGGGGGTCAGGAACGATTTTTTATTTTTTTTTAACTTGTGTCAAAGTTCGGTGTAGTTGCCTATAGGATTTTATTTCCCCTTCCTCTGGACCAAAACAGCAGCAGTTATGTTGGGCATCTGCCTATTTGTAATCTAATTTAAGTATGTAAAATAAGAAAATAACAACGTTTTATATCACTGCTAAAGGATTCTGTAGTTGTGCAAATTCAGTTTACAGATAAATGTATCGTACCAGATGTACATTAGAATGAAAGTGTGTTTTCTTATCTGGGGAGTTCTGACAAGGTCTTTGAAAGAGGGAACTTGTTTATCACCAGTGTCTTCATTTGCAGTTAGACTCTGTAATAAAAAAAAAAAGTAAATAAATAAAATGTGGAATCTTAAATAGCATGAATGCATGGCAAAACACTTTAAGAACTCTATACCTTTCAAATTTTCTGCCTGGTGTAGCCTAGAATGTAATAAGGAAAATCATCCATGGATATGTCCAATATAGTTACAGTATTTTATGATGATATTTTCATATGTTTGAATGAAAAGTGAATTTAACGTGAACCTGACTTAGACTAAAACATTTATGTAGTACCAAACATTGGCACATAATGGTGGTGACAAGTAGAGTTCAATGAAATCTAAACAGAGCCTCAGGTAGATTTAGAACTTGGGACCCTTTAAATCTGTGTGATTCTTAATCAAACGTGTGTGTGTGTATTTGTGTGTATAAAAAAATATATAGAAAAGAAAGAATTGAAAGATTTTAAAGATCTGTTTAAACTTTCACATCACTAGCCAACAGCTCTATGGCCGGCCATAGGTGGTTCGAATCTCAACCGGTTCAGCAGGGACTGGCCAAGATTCGAACCATGTATGGGTAGGATAAATGTACCAACTTGGGTATAACCAGCCTGCAGGATTTTACATGCGATTATCACTTTTGCCTGCTATAGTCGCTAGCAATAATCACTGGCTTCTCCCAACCCCCCCCCCCCCCCCCCCCCAAGACTACATTAGCTCGGTGGGAGGCATTCCCCTGTCAACACTGACTGTATTGACACAATCTATGTACAATCAACTTTAGGTTTATCAAAATTTTGTAATAGGGGGACCTACCTAATCTATCCAATCAATATGTATCCAATTAGGCGGGCCCTTCCCCTACACAGTTGTCGATCTAAAGGAGATTGTACAATCACAAGTGTGTTGCAGAAGACTCTGCATCTCTCTTTTGCTGCTCCACAGTCACAAGTTTAGACTTATAGTATAAGATTACCTTTTCATAAAAAAAAAAAAGAAAAGGTGAACTTACACCCTACACCCTCCTCACCCCTGGTCCCTGCTGTACTTATCTCAAAGGGTGATAAGATGTCAGTGCCCATGCAGCCGGTGTAGTGGTCTAAGAATTTGAAATCCCCTCTCCTCTCTCCCTTCTCTCTGCAGGGCTTCTGGAACCAATAAGAGAAATTCTTATTGGTCAGTGCAGCCTCAGAATATCACTCTGATCCATCTCAGAAGCCATGCAGAGAAAAGAGAGAGAAGAGCAGGGATTTCAAATCCTCTGGCAGCTGCACTGACTGTGTGGATACTGGAAGGTCATCAACCATGGAGGTAAGTACAGACTGGTGGGGTAAGGAGAGTCTTAGTTAACTTTTTCATTTTTTTTAAATGGTGAACTCACTCTTAACGTTCTGCACACTACACCTGACAGGCAGCACGCTCATTGTTAATGAGATATTTGTGGTTGCTTGGCCTCTACATGATAAGACATTATATGAGGGTGTCAGACATAAGTGGATGGATGCTTTTTAACAGTGGTAAGGCCCCTCTTCACTCTCCGGTCGTTGGGCCCTTGCCTTGTGGGTAGTCTGATCCTGTCTACAGGTACCTGTTTTTGTCTTCAAACCAATCCCTATGTCCCAGTGGAGGCCCTGAAATTTTGGCTCAACACTTTACAAGGGGCCTCAACATCTGAAAAACTCTAAATTAAGATCCGCTTCCTCCCATAACCAAGCCTGTCACTTCTCATACAAGTGTCAAATGCTAGAACTTCAGTGAGCAATAGTGACTCTGGCATTCAACAGGTACATAACATGGGGCAGGGCTTAGCGCCATGTGACAAGTTTAAACTGTGTGTGTCTTCATAATCACAAAAACAGAATATGCACCTATAATGTAGTGGGTACAGAGTTATTATTCTTCTTAGCTTTATTGTTCTGGGTCCTGGACTCCTACTTTATTGTTAGAATGACCCTGTCCACAAATACCCATTTTTGTATTCAAACCAATCCCTGTGTTCCTGTGGAGGCCCTGAAATCAAGGTGCAAGATTTTACCAGGAGCTTCAACATCTGTCTAAAGCCCCATACACACGGTCGGACAATCCGCGGACCAGGTCCGTCGGATCATGTCCGTCGTACTTTGTCCGATGTTGGTTTTGCGTACACACGGTCGGACAAAGTTGTCGGAAAATCCGATCATTCTGAACGTGGTGACATTTGTTGCCTACGACGGGACTACGTAGAGGCTAGTAGCCAATAGCTTTGGTCTTGTAATGTGATCTGAGCATGCGTAGCACTTTGTCCGGTCGGACAACCGTACACACGATCGGGGTTGGTGTGATCGGACCGGGTTGACGGCAAATCTTTCCAGCAGGAGATAAGACTTTGTCCGTCGGACAAACCGACGAACACTGTCCGATGGTGCATACACATGGTCTGATTTTTCAACAACATTGTCCGATCGGACAGAATCCATGAAAAAGTCCGACCGTGTGTATGGGGCTTTAGTCAAACTTAGGCTCTACAGACTCCCATTGCTAAGTCTGTCACCTGCCATACAACTATCAAATGATAGAACTTCAGTGGGTAGTAGTGATTTTGGCATTCAGCAGTTACATAACATGGGACAGGGCCTAGCTCCATATGGCAATGGTAAAAACAGAGATATTCACCTGTAAAGTATTGGGTATTGGTTTCTTATTCTTCTTAGCAATATGCTCAATAATTTCATTGGCCTTATCTTTCTGGTTTTGGGATAGGAGCCATCTAGGTGATTCTGGAACACACCTGTGATATATCAACTTTTTAATGTAAGGGTCATGTGACATTAGAACAATTTTTAGCTAGATACAGAATTGCAGTTGTATCTGATTTAACTAGGCAGCTAAAAATCATGGGTTTGCCAAGGCCACCAAGCACTGCTTTGGATAACACAAATACAGTAATTACTGATTTTTGGCAGAATATCTTCACTCCCTTGAGTGTTGATCTCCTGTGTCCCCCAACTGCGCTCATTGTCTGCTACTGAATTCTTCGCTACTGAGCCTTGTATTGATGTGGCAGTGGCTGTTAAGGTGGCAGTAGGAGAAGGAAACTACTGAGTGCAGGAGGTGACACAGGAGACCTCTCTTGCCACCAGAGCCACTGAGCGCTGCTCTAATTTGATCCATAACGGCCCCCCCGAATTCCACTAGAAAACCAATACTTTCCAGGGTGTCAATATTAGGGGTCCCCCACAGCTTTCACTGGTTACTCTAGGTCACTGCAGGAGACAGTAGTGACATGGAGGGACCAATGAATCCTGCAGGGGTTGAAAGTCTTACAGTTCATTTTCTCTAGAAATGAGACACAGCCTGAGTAGAAAAGCCGGCCCCTTGCCAGCATGCTGTAGAGATGGACCCTTGTTCTTTGTGTGGAAGCATTGGTTTCTCTTTCACCTGAGCCATCAACATAAGCTTTGACTTCACAGAGGGCATGCCATACTCTGCAGAGAACCAGAGTTAGAAAACTATCTCTAAGACTCAGAACACGTTTTGTTTTGATGCACCTGGAATGTTCTTAGCTCAAAATCAAAATCTTGGTTAGGCTTTAAAGTGTAAGTTCATCTACAAGAAGATCCCCCTATGAAATTCCATATCCAATGAACAGTCCATACCAGAGCTCCTGCTGTTGTAAATGGTGAAAGTCCTCCCATTAAAGATGCAGCTTCTGGGAGGCCTCTCCAGAAAAAATGCTGGCCCCTCATCCTCCTTTATTCAGCTGTTTGCAGGACAGCCTGAACATCACATCAATGTGCCCCCTAGTAGCCCCACCGGGCCGTTTAAACTGTGCGCATGCTCAGTGTTTCCTCTCCCTGATCCAACTAAACTCAGAAGTACCCGCTCTAGCTTTGCTAGAGTGAAAAATAAGGGGGGAGCAAGAAAGTGGGACTTTACATGAAGCAAGTGGTTGCAATAGAGTAAATTGGTGAACGTTTATGAAATGTATTGATTATTATATACCGGTAGTATATACACACATATAATGCTGGTATCAATTGTAAATGATAAACATGGTAATACCAATAAACATAGTAATGACATTGGGATCTCATGATATAACCACAATAATATTCCATAGTTCACCAAAAGTATGATTGTATAAATCCATAAAGTGCGAAGTAGTGCCTGTAGGTCCTATGGCCTCACTAATCCTGTAGGCTTTTAAGTCATCATGTAATACTCACTTCTACAGGATTAGTGGGGCCATAGATTATATCATGAGATACCAATGTCATTACCATGTTTATTGTTATTACCATGTTTATAATTTACAATTGATACCAGCATTATATGTGTGTATATACTATATAATAATCAATACATTTCATAAACGTTCACCAATTTACTCTATTGCAACCACGTGCTTCATGTAAAGTCCCACTCTCTTGCTTCCCCCTTATTTTTGACTTCAACAGGGATGGAAATACATGACCTTACCAGGCCATGGCTTCATGTAAAGTCCCAAAAAAAACTCTAATTTTATTACTCTAGCTTTGCTATAGAAGGAGAGAGCCCACTACACACACAATAATAATGGCCTGGAGCACCTTCTGCTGAGCTCAGCTGGAGTGGGGAGAGGACACACTGTGAATGAGCACAGTTTAAACAGCCTGACAAGGATGAGGGGGTGAGTGATTTTTCTGGAAAGGCTTTCTCCCAACAGCTGAATCTGTAATGGCAGGGTCTTCACCATTTACATTAGCGCTGTGGTATATCCAATGTCTGATCAGGTATGTACTAGTTAGGTGTTGTAGGTACACTGGGGTTGATTTACTAAAGGCAAAGAAGCTGTTCACTTCAAATTTTTGTAAATATTTGCCAATTTACAAGGTTCTTTACATAACTTCCTGAAAACATCACAGCACTTTGGCTTAATACTTACCTCAAGAGTCCACGGCCCTGATGCAAGTTGTGATCTGGCTCTTGGGAGGGGTTATGCAAAACTTGATAGGTGGGTGACATTCTGGAGGAGTGGGAGTGTCAGGGCTTGGACTTGAAACTGGGACCACTGGTTTCCCTACACTCTGTCTCCCGTCGGTCTCCACGCTATGTAGGTTTTTGGTGCAGTGGTGAGTGTATCTAGGGGATGCCTCTGTCTGCAGCATGTAACTAACTCAGATGGCAGCCGCCCAGTCCATAAGTAAGTAGTGTCAGAGGTGCAGCACAGCACTGGAGGACTGTGTCCCAAAGGAACGGAAGCACACATCTCCTACGCTGCCTCTATGATCAGTGACCTGTCTGTCTCTCCCTCTCGGAGTCTCTGCCTCTGCCCATACGTGATTCCTATACCGAATCATGTGACCCCCCGACTCGGCCCCCCACATAGAGGCCGCTCTCTCTCCCGGTCTGTCCTGTACAGTGGCAGCATGTGCTATAGCCTAATCAGATCGGATTAGTGGGCGCTCCGGGGCAGGTGACAGTTGGAGCCTGGAGGCACCGAGGCAGGGTTTGTTCCTGGCCCTGGCAGGGTCATCGGATGCATGTAGAGCCCTGGTGAGTGAAGAACACTGACATTGTATTAGGAATCAGGTAGGTCAGTGTAGGGGTTAGGTAGGTCAGTGTAGTGGTCAGGTAGGTCAGTGTAGGTGTCAGGTAGGTTAGTGTAGTGGTCAGGTAGATCAGTTTGGGGTAGGTAGATCAGTTTGGGGTAGGTAGGTCGGTGTAGGGGTCAGGTAGGTCAATGTAGTGGTCAGGTAGGTCAGTGTAGGTGCCAGGTAGGTCAGGGTAAAGGTCAGGTAGGTAAGTGTAATGGTCAGGTAGGTCAGTGTAGTGGTTAGTTAGGTCAGTGTAATGGTCAGGTAGGTCAGTGTAATGGTCAGGTAGGTCAGGGTAGTGGTTAGGTAGGTTAGTGTAGGGGTCAGTGTAGTGTAATGGTCAGGTAGGTTAGTGTAGGGGTCGTGTAGGTAGGTCAGTGTAGGTAGGCCAGTGTAAGGGTCGGGTAGGTCACTGTAATGGTCAGGTAGGTCACATGGGTTACATGGGCAGGGCAAAGGGGTGGAGTTAGGGGTGGGGCCAGAGGGGGCTGCAAAATGAGGTTTTGCCTAGGGTGCCAAAAGTTCTTGCACCAGCCCTGGCTGTGTCTGGCAATGACTCGGCTTGCTGCGCCACCTCAAATGCTGTACATCTCCCTGGACAATTCCTTGAATCTTGTTTGTCTTGAACCTTGAACTCTTTGCTCCTCCCATGAACTTCCTGATATAAGCCATGTCTCTGCACTTCCTGTTTACCAGATTATTGTGCTCCTTCCAGCCAATATCTCGCGTTTGTCTCTCCTGCTGCCATCTGTACCTTCTCTACTACTTTGACTGGTTTTCTGTCTACACTTCTGCTTGATTCCTACCTGCTATATCTGGTACTGGACCCTGGGTTGCTCACCTCCTGGTGGGGCGATCCTGAGGACCGCGATCTGGGACTAACATGCAGCAAAACCCATCTCCACCATCAGGAGTTCTGGTGAATACCGGTTAGTTACTTAGATCACGCACCTCAGGTGAACCCATGTCATCAGCCAGGGTGACCTGCTTGTATACCTGCCCTGCTTGTCGGTGGGTGCTGCTCCACTGCTATAGCTACTGGCCTCTGCATAAAAGTGAACCTGAACTGGACTAAAGTAACTACAGTGCTACAGTACAGCCATTGTAGTCAGAAAATTGATCCTTGTGGAGCTCCTTGGATTCTAATGCAGGCCATAGATGGTGTGAATTTCTTTCCTGCAGCCACAGACTGTGCTGACAGAGGAATCCCTCCTGCCAAGATATTGTCTTCTGCCGGCAGGTGGTGGAAGCTGTCCCCGGCTGGAAAAGAGTGATTGACGCTAGTGGCTATAGCAGCCGCTTGCGTTAATTGGAAGTGAATCAGGCAGGCTGGTTGTACCCAAGTTGATCGATCAATCAACATGGTACATTTAGCCTGCCCATTATTGGTTCAAATCTCCTGCTGAACCGGCCAAGATTCGAACCATGTCTGGCCAGCCTAAGTCTGATCTGTGCTGATTTTATCCAAGTAGTGATCACTCCATGTGAAGAAGAACATCCCCTTATTACTTCACAATCAAAATTTGAGCCCAGTCTTGCCACACAGATTTACTTGAGGCCTGAGCAATCCTCTTTTATTGTTCAGTTAGAGAAATCTTGACAAAGTCTTGAAAACTTTGTCAAAAACGCCCCCTTGCTGTGAGTGACAGGTGATTTACATATCTCATGCACTAGCCTGAGACAGGCACATCCTGTGTAAAAAGTTCACAATTCACATCCCCTCCCCTCCAGCTCTCCCAGGATTGGCAGCCATTACTGTGTTTTGACTGGATGTTTATCATCATGGGATGCAGTGAACAGTCAGCAGACTATAGACAGATAAGTGATTTAGGGGACATGTATGTAGTCAGAGCTGGGCAGAGTAGAACATCCAGTGATCTGATGATAACCTGTCTCAGGCTAGTGCATGAGATATGTAAATCACCTGTCACTCACAGCAAGGGGGCGTTTTTGACAAAGTTTTCAAGACTTTGTCAAGATTTCTCTAACTGAACAATAAAAGAGGATTGCTCAGGCCTCAAGTAAATCTGTGTGGCAAGACTAGGCTCAAATGAAAGGAAATATTATTCTCTACATTATGACATAAAAAAAACAAAAAAAAAATGTTGGGTTTACATCTACTTTAAGATCTTTATTAGGACAAACAGTACTGCAAATCTAGTTTACAACTAATAGTGAAATCTGCCAGCACAGTACAAACAAGGTTAGTTATGACAAACAGTACTTCACAGACCCCTAATAAACATTACTAAAAAGGAAGAACTAATTGGGATGTTGCAGTCCTGGAGTCTTAATAAAGATTTAAAAAAATAAAAATAATTTTTTTAAGGTATGCTATGTGAATGGGAACATGTAGCAAATATGAAGTAGGTGTTATCTCAGTTTGGCCTCAAAAGTGGATATACACTATAATTTACTTTGCATGTGCTATTTCATATTTGGCTTGAGCTGATTTCTAAGATAGATAATTGAAGAATGTTACCAGTAATATGCCAGGAACACAAAGTTGGGCAGAGTGACTGCCAGCTGAAGCCATCTCCAGTTATTAATGAAATAAGCCATGCCTGCAAGTGCCAGAAGTCCAACTGTAAATGCAACTTGATATACAATTCCGACAGTTCTTCTGTGATCCAAGCCAACAAACTCTGCAACTGTTGTAATAATAGTAAGACATATTTGAAATGCTGTGATTATCTTGATTTTACACTTACATGTATTAGTTATGCAATATTAAATATAATTATTATTTTTAAACACTTATGGAGCAAGGATGTAGCAGATCTGCCTTGTATGTACATTGTATGTCTTGCTATTTTGCATTATAACTTCAGCTACGAAACCTGAAAAGTGAGAGTGTTTTCTTCCTAACAAAACGATTTACTATTTAACCAATTATCCAGTGAACTCCAATTAGCCCTTATTACAGCGAAACTATACTCACCTTCCAGCGATGCAGCATCCTGGAATTCACCGCCAGCTGTTGACATCTTTGAGCGGCCAGCTTCCAGGTATCGATCAATATGGTGTCCGTTCTGAAGTCACTCCCACACATCCTCTGCGCAGGAGTTCAGTCAACTTTGGCATTGCTAATTTTCTACACGAGCAGCTCACTGTACAGGGGTGGATAGGCAGGTACACTGCCTTGAAAAAGTATTCTTACCCCTTGAAATGTTCCACATTTTGTCATGTTACAACCAAAAACTTAAATGTATTTTATTGGGATTTTATGTGATAGACCAACACAAAGTGGCACATAATTGTGAAGTGGGAAAAAAATGATAAATGGTATTCAAAATGTTTACAAATAAAAATCTGAAAAGTATGGCGTGCATTTGTATTCAGCCCCCTTTACTCTGATACCCCTAACTAAAATCTAGTGGAACCCAATTTCCTTCATAAGCCACCTAATTAGTATATAGAGTCCACCTATGTGTAATTTAATCTCAGTATAAATACAGCTGTTCTGTGAAGCCCTCAGAGGACTGTTAAAGAACCTTAGTGAACAAACAGCATCACAAAGGCCAAGGAACACACCAGACAGGTCAGGGATAAAGTTGTGGAGAACTATACAGAAGGGTTAGGTTATAAATAAATATCCCAAGCTTTGAACATCTCACAGAGCACTGTTCAATCCATCATTCGCAAATGGAAAGAGTATGGCACAACTGCAAACCTACCAAGACATGACCGTCCATCTAAACTGACAGGCCAGGCAAGGAGAGCATTAATCAGAGAAGCAGCTAAGAGGCCCATGGTAACTCTGGAGGAGCTGCAGAGATCCACAGCTCAGGTGGGAGAATATGTCCACAGGACAACTATTAGTCATGCAATCCACAAATCTGGCCTTTATGGGAGAGTTTCAAAAAGAAATCCATTGTTGAAAGAAAGCCATAAGAAGTCCCAGGTTTGCAGTTTACAAGAAGCTATGTGGGGGACACAGCAAATATGTGGAAGAAGGTGCTGTGGTCAGATCAGACCAAAATTGAACTTTTTGGCCTAAAAGCAAAACGCTATTTGTGGCGGAAAACTAACAGTGCACATCCCCCTAAACACACCATCCCCACTGTGAAATATGGTGGTGGACACATCATGTTGTAGGGATGCTTTTCTTCAGCTGGTCAGAGTTGGTCAGAGTTGATAGGAAGATGAATGGAGCCAAATACAGAGCAATCTTAGAAGAAAACCTGTTATGCCCCGTACACACGAGCGGAAATTCCACCAGCAAAAGTCAGATGAGAGATTTTGGTCCGAAAATGCGACCGTGTGTATGCTCCATCGGAATTCCAGCCAGCAAAACCCTGAGAGCAGGTTCTCAATTTTTCAGTCGGAAAAAGTTCAGATCAGAAATTCAGATCGTCTGTACCAATTCCGACGCGCAAAATTCCTATGCATGCTCGGAAACAATTCGACGCATGCTCGGAAGCATTGAATTTCATTTTCTGGGCTCATCGTAGTGTTGTAGGTCACTGCGTTCTTGACGGTCGAAAGTTCAGAGAACTTTTGTGTGACCGTGTGTATGCAAGCCAAGCTTGAGCGGAATTCCGTCGGAAGAAACATCCAAGATGCTTGTGTGTATGCGGCATTAGAGTCTGCAAAAGACTTGAGACTGGGGCAGAGGTTTCCCTTTCAGCAGGACAACGACCCTAAACATACAGCCAGAGCTACAATGGAATGGTTTATGGAAAGCATATTCATGTGTTAGAGTGGCCCAGTCAAAGTCCAGACCTGAATCCAATTGAGAATCTGTGGCAGGAATTGAAAATTGCTGTTCACAGACGCTCTCCATCCAATCTGACAGAGCTTGAGCTATTTTGCAAAGAACTGGCAAAAGCAAAGCTGATAGACATACACAAAAAGACTTGCAGCTGTAATTGCAGCGAAAAGTGGTTCTACAAAGTATTGACTCAGGGGGGCTGAATACAAATGCATGCCATACTTTTCACATATTTATTTGTAAAAAAATTATGAAAACCACTTATCATTTTCCTTCCATTTCACAATTATGTGCCACTTTGAGTTGGTTTATCACATAAAATTCCAATAACATACATTTATGTTTTTGGTTGTAACATGACCAAATGTGGAAATTCCAAGGGGTATGAATACTTTTTCAAGGCACTGTAGGTAACTTTAATGCATGTCTCTTCTACATTAAAAATCCTGCCTGTTCACCCATCTTTATTTTTTACATTAGGATTCACTTTAACTCCTTCCACCTAGCTACCTTCTTATCTTAGCTAGTTTTTCCTTTTTTGTCCCGATTTATTTTTTTGGACCATAAACAAAAGTTTTTTATAATTTTAGTAGTGCTGTGTTAAGCCATGGTTACCACAAAGGCTGGACTTCAAACTTTTTCATCTCCATTACATGGGGTGATGGGATTAGTAGTATACACAGGAAAGAGAACATTGTTTTTGATTTCATTTCATCTCACAAGAAGTGACAAAGACACTGCATGTCTGGCAAGACCAACAGGCAATTTCTCTACTTACTAAAAATGTTCTTAACCTGGAAAATATAAACAATTTCAGCCACTACATACAAGTAATGGTAACTTGCAATACATAAAATGTTTCTTCTTGGGTTTAGTTATATTTGAAATAACCACTGGTCAAAAAATTTAAAATAAAAATGTGTGTTTACAATTTTTCACTTTTTCATCTGGAAACTATATTGTACATTAAACAATTCTTGGAAGCCAATGTTACCAAAAACTTCTTTTGTGCAAAAAAAAAATACACATCTTAAAGCGAAGTTCTGCCGAAAAAAAAAAAAATTCAAAGTCAGCAGCTGCTGACTTTTAATAATCGGACACTCACCTGTCCCACGGTCCAGTGATGTGGGCGTACGAAGCCCTGCTCCTCTCCCCCTCCTCTCCGCGGTGCCGTCATTCTTACTGTGGGTGCCCGGCTGTGGCTTCACAGACAGGTACGCACTGCATATGCGCGAGCCGCGCTGCGCGCTGTGAATGGCCCAGCAATCTTCTGGGACCTGTGACGTGTCCCAAAAGATTGCAGGGAGGGAGGGGGGAGAGGTGATCTTCCTTCCAGTGTGGCCTAGGGAGGAAGTGGGAGCTGGATGCCTCTAAAAAGAGGGTATCTGCTCCCCCCCAAAAAAATGACATGCCAGATGTGGCAAGTCGGGGGGTCACCTGCACTTAAAGCAGAAGTTCCATTTTTGGGTGGAACTCCACTTTAAGTTAGTTTTTTGAAATAATACAGAAGACACCAGGGCCCCACATTACAAGAGCACACATGCCTGTATGAATTGATATATGACTCCGTTTCATAGTCGAGATGTGACTGGGGGGGGGGTGGGAGGGAGGGGGGCAGGGGGAAGTTTTAGTTAGTTGGTCTATGTTAGACAGTTGGCCTCGGCCAGTTTTTGGATGTTGTCTTGCGGACGCATCATATGTTGTATGTTATGCATATTAAAATTTCAATAAACAGATTTTTCAAAAAAGTTAGTTTATATAAGTATGTACCTATGTACCACATAGTTTGTATGTGGTACACATTATTTATTGAATTAATAAGCCTAAAGCTGAATATAAAAACTGCTCTGGCCCACAATGGGTAAACATCTGCAAGAGCTTAAGGCCCTTTTCACACGGGCATCTCCGTCTTGCGGATTCCGCTTGCTCAGTGGGGGGACCGCTCTGCTGATCCCCGCTGAGCAGGCGGATGACAGGTCCTGCCTGCTTTGCTGTGCAAAGCGCACACAGACACAGTCCCCCTCTCCTCTATGCGGAAATCGAGTGGAAACGGACCACCTGTCCATTACATTCGATTCTATTTGATTCTGCCAGATGGATGGAACATTATCTATCTGGATTTTGCAGACAGGATCAGATCGGATGGCAACGGTTGTCAGCGGATATATTCCGCTGCATAGGGGAGACTGGATGGTCTGAACTGACAGGTGGACCTCATCAGAAAGCTTGTGAACTTTTCAGTGAAGTTTAAATAGTTTATTAGGACCACGCTTGTCTAAGTAAACTATTTACTCCACTGACTGATGCAGGTGCTGTGTGGGCTGTGTAAATTGTATGTAGCCTCAGCTACTTACAGTACACAGCGCTGTGCTCCGGAAGTGGGATGGACACCTCCACTCCTGGAACAAATTTGAGTTGGGCTGAACGCTGCTCAGCCACTCAGGGGAAGCATTGTATTCTATGAATGAATATGTTTCCTCTGATTGGTGGAGAGGGTGGAGAGGCAGCTGGATGATGTCATGATCCCTGCCTCTGGCAATCAGAGGCTGCGGCTACATACAGTTTATACAGCACACATAGCCACTGCATCTGTTAGTGAAGTAAATAGTTAATTTGGACCAACTTGGTCCAAACAAATTATGAAAGTTCACTGAATGGACATCAGCTTTAAGTTGTTGTGTGTGTAGTGTATGTAATTCCAAAACGTTTTTTTTAAAAAATTAGGAAAAATTAAGAAAAAGTTTAGAACCCTGTCAGGTTTGTATTGTTGTCTTCACTGAGGAGATTCAGCTACTTTGCCCTGGCAATTTCACTGGGACAGAAATAATCCAAAATTTGTAATTGGCATTGGAACAGGAAGAGAGGGGAGTCCCACGAAATACCCATTCATATCTATGCTTCGCGTTAACAAGCATTATTATGCCATTCATTTAAATGCGTTGCCTTAAGGCAGTGGTGGCAAACCTTGGCACCCCAGATGTTTTGGAACTACATTTCCCATGATGCTCAACTACACTGCAGAGTGCAGGAGCATCATGGGAAATGTAGTTCCAAAACATCTGGGATGCCAAGGTTCGCCATCACTGCCTTAAGGCAACCAAAAAAGGTGCAAATTCTGGGACAACACTGCAATACACATCTGTGCATTGCCACATGTTGCTTTACAACACACCTCAAGATGCCTTCTGGTGCCATTTGAGATGCTGCCACCAAATGTAATGTGCAGTTAACACAATATAATAATGTAAATGGGCTCTAATGGGACAGAAAAGACAAAACAAAGATTTAAAAGAAAACGAGAGAATGATATGCATGTGTTGTGTACAAATAAGGAAAGATGCTGAGCGTATCTTTTGTGTCTGTTCCCTACTGCAGTTGTTATTAATTTGGAACCACTAATCAATATGAGGATAGGAGTTGCCTATGTAGCGGGGTCCTACCCCTTTTAGGCTTAGAGACTACATCTCCCATGATTCCCCAGGCCCCAGGGCTGCTGACTTCCGCCCGGGAGGCTGCTGGGGGAGATTATAAAAGGGAAGAGCGGAGACCGCCTCTTCCTCTTGGGACACTTCCTCTTCTGAGGCCTGACAGGACTGGCCTGCCTCTGCTGACAGAGCTTGTGACGCGGAGACTGCAGCCAGCAGAGACACCTGTGCGGACCGGAGCTGAAGGCCTGAAGCCTGGGCCTTGCAGCCGATGGAGTGAGACTCTCACCCCTCAGAGTCCACAGCAGCGGAGCGGAGACTTCCCCTTACTGTCGGTCGGACGGAGCTGATGACCGGAGTTCAGGGCTGTGACTGAGGAGACCGGACGCCGCCATTGACGAGACCAGAGCCGCCATTAGAGGGACCGGATCGGAGGACGGTACCCCAAGGATTGGTGAGAGAGCCGGAAGGCTCATCCTGCATTGACACACACGTTTTATGCCTACTGAACTGCCTAGGCGCAATTTACCTCAGAGCAGCAATGTTACTTTTGTGGATTACAAATGACACCATTTAAAGCTACATGTGCACCACCTCTACAGATTTATTGCCGGTGAAGAACACTGTACTAGTACAAGGACTGAGCTCTATTGCTAGGGATCAGGCCTGGTTCATTAGGTAGGCGCAGATAGATTTATTGCACCTCAGGGGTGTATAGCAGACGGTCGCCACACTTGGCGCTCCGTTTCCCCATTGTTAGATTGATATACCTGTGTACATGTTAAAGTGCATATTGCAGGGACCTGCTAAAGTATTGTAAGATATATGTTTAAATGCATGTTGCTATTCTTTTTCCTTACTGACAAAAGTAAAGCCAGTTATTCTTATCTCAGCAGTCTGCTTGTGAGTTCATACCAATTACACTTAGAGTATAAGCTAAGTTTTATGTGCATAGGGACGTACCCCTTTACTAACTGTGCCAGAGCGGGTAGAGCCAAGTTGCCGGGGGTTGGTGGAGCTGTACTCAGGGACCCAAAACAAACCAGCGGCTCTCTTAACTGGGGGTAGCGCTACACGTGGGGGCTCGTAATCCGGGATCCTGAGTCAGCGGGAAAAGCCGCCAGAAGGTGCCGGCATGGACCCAATAGAAGTGGGACGGTGGTCCGCAACATGGGCCGCTGACCCAGCCGCAGCAGCAGTCATTGAACTGCCAGGGATATGGCAGAGAGAGGCAGTGAAGCAGCTCATAATGTCATTATCCCCATGCCAGAAGTCATGGATAATGGACATGAGAAATGATGCTGGGTACACATACGCCTTAATAGAATGGAAGGAAGAGACTCCAGAGCAGTTCAGGAGCCAGAGCATACAGGCACCGAATGGTCAGGCCTACCAATTGCTGCATGCGCTGCCGCGCAAGAAAGACTACTCTCCTATGAAAGCCATTCTATCCCCAAAGAAGGAGGAGCAGAAGGGCGCGGAAAGTCCCGCACCCGCACAGACTACTCTTAGTGCAGAACTGTGTGCTGTCCTAGGGGAGATTGTGACCCAGTGCAGAAGAGACCCCGGGGATTACCCAATGTCGGGATACAGGAAACTCCGGATGTTTTCAGGGAGGACACCTGTACCCTCGGGAGAAGAGGGATTTGAAGAGTGGTTAGATGGTGCCACGCAGGCCCTAGAAGAATGGGAGGTCTCAGAAGGCAGAAAGAAGCAAAGGATTGTTGAAAGCCTAAAAGGACCTGCCTTAGAGGCCATACGCAATCTGAAGACGAGTAAAAAGGATTGCACTGCCCAGGACTACATAGACATCCTGGAAGGTGTGTTTGGTGGGACAGAAAAAGTCACAGAACTTACCTATCAACTGGAACACTGTTACCAGAAGACAGGGGAGAAGCTGTCAGAGTACATGGGACGCATAGACAAGATCCTGCATAGGATTATCCTGAAGAAGGGGATAGATCCAGGGAAGGTAGATGAAGCCCGTGCCCAGCAGGTGATGAGGGGAGCCCAACCCTTGGACCCTGTCGCACTAATTCTACGCACCCGGCAGGATGGGAAGAGCCTGGACTACCCTGACCTCATCCGAATGGTCAGAGAAGAAGAGGCCATGTTGGAAGAGAAAAGGGAGAAGCAGGTGATGGGGTCTACAAAGTTTCCAGTGGCCACGGTCAGGTCGGCCTTAACCCCTGAAAGAGACACAGAGGTAGATGCCCTGAAGTTGCAGATGTCCCAGATGATAGAGATACTGACGTCTCTAGTGGCGAAAGAGACGCCCAGTCCCAAGAAAGAAACAAGCAGGAAGGAGTTGTTTCCAGCTGTTTCAGCACCAGCATCCTCACCTGACTACGGTGAGATGATTTGCTTTAATTGTGGAGGAATTGGTCATATTGCAGCTGTATGTTCCAGTCCCAAGAAGAAGAAGGCAGAAAGCCGCCAGCCGGCGGGAAACGCCAAAGGGCCCCGGTGAAGGAGTCAACCGGGTGCCCATCACCTTCAGTGAGCTCCAAGAAGCACAACAGGAAGAGAAAGCGAGGAGACCAAACCCCTCAGAAGGAGCCCAGGGATCCTCAACCAAGGTGCACTCCAGAGAAAGGGGGCAAGACCCCTCCGCAGAGAGCGGAGACCCCCCGGGGGACCATGAGCATCGAGATCCCGTCCGGCCTCACCGAGCTGCTTCAGGGCTACACGGTGGAGGTTCTGCGCCAGAGGCCGCCCGACCTGCTGGAGTTCGCCGTCCAATACTTCACCCGCCTGAGGGAGAAGAGGCTGCAGGATGGAGCCGGCCGGCCTCACACCCGAGGGGTCAACTTCGACGGCGAGCAACCCATGCAGATCGAGTCCAACGGGGACGACGAGGAGAACGACGACGAGGACGACGACTCCGACTTCGAACCTCCTGTCATAAACAGATACTGCAGAAGAGTATCAGTGTGTGCGGAAGCCTTTAATCCCGATGAGGAGGATGACGACACAGAACCTCGGGTAGTTCACCCAAAAACAGACGAGCAGAGATGTAGGCTACAGGAATCCTGCAAAGATATTCTAATCTTTAAAAACCTTGACCAGGAACAGCTCTCTCAGGTTCTTGATGCAATGTTTGAACGGAGAGTACAACCTCAGGAACATGTCATTGACCAGATGGGAGAAGATTTTCTCCAAAGATGAGTTTGATGTGGGGTGTGCGAAGAGTGCCACCCACCGAATCCGCATGCAAGAGGACAAGCCATTCAGAGAAAGAGTGAGGCGAGTCCCGCTAGCAGATCTGGAGGATCTGAGGGAGCAGCTTGCGGAATTGAAGAAGACGGGAGTGATTAGGGAGTCCAGAAGTCCCTACGCCTCCCCAATTGTGGTAGTCAGGAAGAAGAATGGGTCATTGAGACTCTGCATTGACTACAGAACTCTCAACAGGAGGACCATTCCTGACCAGTACACCACGCCAAGGATAGAAGATGCCTTGCAGAGTTTATCTGGAGCTAAGTGGTTCAGTGTGATGGACCTCAAGAGTGGGTATTATCAAATCCCCATGCATCCAGAAGATAGAGAGAAGACTGCCTTCATAACCCCAGTGGGATTCTTTGAGTTCAACAGGATGCCTCAGGGCCTATCTGGAGCTCCTGCTACGTTTCAACGCCTAATGGAAAGGACAGTTGGAGACATGAACCTCATAGAAGTCCTTGTGTATCTGGACGATGTCATTGTCTTTGGAAAGACTTTGGAAGAACATGAAGCCAGGTTGGAGAAAGTACTGAAGAGGCTCAGTGAAGAGGGACTTAAACTTTCTCCAGAGAAGTGTCGGTTCTATCAGTCTTCTGTGAACTATCTGGGACACATAGTGTCTGAAAAAGGAGTGTCTACAGACCCTGAGAAGCTGGAGGCAGTTACTTCGTGGCCAAGGCCCACAACAGTTACAGAACTCCGGTCTTTCTTGGGGTTCTGCTCCTACTACCGCAGGTTTGTGGATGGATTTGCCCGCATTGCCAAACCCCTCAACGAGCTGCTGAAGACAGAAGGAGAGGAAGATGGAATGGGGCCTAGGAGGTCCAGTGAGTCGGTCCAAGACCAGTGGAACTCAAGGTGTGAAGAGGCTTTCAGAACCTTGAAGAGAAGTCTCACCACAGCCCCAGTTTTGGCCTACGCTGATCCCACTAGACCATATGAGCTACATGTTGATGCCAGCCATGAGGGCCTAGGTGGAGTACTCTACCAGGAGTATGAAGACCAGCTACGACCAGTGGCTTATGTGAGCCGGAGCCTGACCCCCTCCGAGAAGAACTATCCCACCCACAAGTTGGAGTTCTTAGCCCTCAAATGGGCAGTTGTTGACAAGTTGAGAGACTACTTGTATGGGGCCGAGTTTACTGTAAAGACAGATAACAACCCCCTGACTTATCTATTCACCACCGCCAAGCTGGATGCAACTGGACACAGATGGTTGGCGGCGTTGTCTGGATTCAATTTCAGCCTCAAGTACAGACCAGGGGCTGGAAATAGGGATGCAGATGCCCTGTCCCGAAGATCCCATGTCATGGTCGGTGATTGGGAAGACTGGACCCAAGTGGCACCAGATGGAGTGCGAGCCCTTTGTCAAGGAGCTGAACTCCAAGCCAGAGGAGGATCCAGAGCTGAGGAGATAGGAGTTACCACAGTGGGAGTCCCAAAGTGTTACTGTGGGGTAACTCAACTGGCAGAAGAGTGTCTGCCGAAGCTGTCCAAGAAGGAGCTAAGGTGTGACCAATTGGAAGATCCCATGGGGAGATTGGTCCTGGAAGCCCTGGAAGACAAGAGTCCAGAGGGACTTCGCCTTCACCCTTCTAAAGAAGCTCGCCTACTGAGGAGAGAGTTGGACAAGTTACAGGTGCATCAGGGGGTAGTCTACCGAAGGGGCCCCTCTGATGGACCAGAAGACAAGTGGCAGTTGTTTCTCCCAGAGAAGCATCGAGAGACTGTGCTGATTGCCTTACATGACCAGCATGGTCACTTGGGAGCAGAGAGAACCTTCCAACTTGTCAGAGACCGGTTTTATTGGCCCTGCATGAGGGCCGAAGTGGAGGAGTATTGCCATTCCTGTGCAAGATGCATTCAGAGGAAGACTTTACCCCATCAAGCTGCCCCAATGGGCCACCTACAGAGTGAAGGCCCAATGGATCTGGTATGCATTGATTTTCTCTGCCTTGAACCCGATTTGAGCGGATTGGGAAATGTTCTGGTGGTAACCGACCATTTCACTCGTTATGCTCAGGCTTTCCCAACCAAGGACCAGAAGGCCTCTACAGTAGCCAAGGTACTTTTGGAGAAGTACTTTGTTCACTATGGACTGCCACAGAGAATCCATTCAGACCAAGGAAGGGACTTTGAGAGTCGCCTGATAAGGAAGCTACTAGATTCTCTGGGAGTAGAGAAGACTAGAACTACACCATATCACCCTCAAGGTGATGCCCAGCCTGAAAGGTTCAACAGGACCCTATTGAACATGTTGGGGACTTTGGAAACAGAGAAGAAGCAACATTGGAGTCAACACATTTCAGCTCTGGTGCATGCTTACAACTGCACCACAAGTGATGTGACAGGTTTTTCCCCTTACCGGCTTATGTTTGGGAGAGAAGCAAGATTGCCAGTGGATTTGGCCTTCGGCATTTCCTTAGACCATGCCTCTGCTGCCTCCCACAAAGGATATGTGGACAGACTGAGGCACAGTTTGAAGATAGCTTATGAGAAAGCTCAAGCGTCCTCCGACCAGAGGGGGGCCCGAAATAAGAGGAACTTTGACCTGAAAGTTAGAGTACAGGACCTACAGCCTGGGGACCGTGTACTGTTACGGAATCTAGGAATCCCTGGGAAGCACAAGATTGCTGATAGATGGAGATCAGAACCATATATCATCTGTAGGAAACTTCCAGGATTGCCTGTCTACAAGTTGAAACCAGAAGGAAGAGTGGGGCCATTGAAGACCTGGCATAGGAATCATTTGCTCCCACTCACTGAAGCAGTCAGAATGCCTCCAGTAAGAGACGTACCTGAATCTGTTTCCATTCTGGATACCCCCAGGCCTAATACTAGGTCTCAGACGTCCCAAGTTAGGGGTGGTGAGGACCCCCAACCTGAAGAAGAAAGAGGAGAACTTGAATGGCTATGGCCTTCCTCAACTCCAGGAAGTTCCGCCATAGATCTTCCACCTACTGAAGATATGGAAGATAACACATTGAACCCAGAAGCCACAGAGTTTGTGCCATTAAGTGATGTGCCTGAGTGCTGGGAAGATATCCCTGGTCTCTACCCAGAACAAGAAGAAGATGTTCCAGAACCAGAGATGTTGCCAGAATGTGTTCCTGAAGAAGTTCCAAGAGAACAGAGAGCTCGCAGGAGTGTGAAGCCTCCCAAGAAGTTAACTTACCCCAAGATGGGAGAAAGTTCAGAGGACTCTGTTACTACAGCAAGGAGAAGTGCTGAAAGCCCTGACCCTTCCGCTGTTCATTTAGTGGAGGGCAACCCCAGCTCACTCTCTGGCACAGTTAAACAGGTCGCCCACACTGAAGTGACCTGTAGACAGGACAGCTCCCCATCTCATGCCAATTGGTGGGAAGCTCCTCTGTCCAAATTATGTGAAAATGTTGTTCCCGAGAAAGTTTGTAGTTTGAACACTGTCTTTGGGGACCAAAGATTCAAAGTGGGGGGAGTGTGTAGCGGGGTCCTACCCCTTTTAGGCTTAGAGACTACATCTCCCATGATTCCCCAGGCCCCAGGGCTGCTGACTTCCGCCCGGGAGGCTGCTGGGGGAGATTATAAAAGGGAAGAGCGGGGACCGCCTCTTCCTCTTGGGACACTTCCTCTTCTGAGGCCTGACAGGACTGGCCTGCCTCTGCTGACAGAGCTTGTGACGCGGAGACTGCAGCCAGCAGAGACACCTGTGCGGACCGGAGCTGAAGGCCTGAAGCCTGGGCCTTGCAGCCGATGGAGTGAGACTCTCACCCCTCAGAGTCCACAGCAGCGGAGCGGAGACTTCCCCTTACTGTCGGTCGGACGGAGCTGATGACCGGAGTTCAGGGCTGTGACTGAGGAGACCGGACGCCGCCATTGACGAGACCAGAGCCGCCATTAGAGGGACCGGATCGGAGGACGGTACCCCAAGGATTGGTGAGAGAGCCGGAAGGCTCATCCTGCATTGACACACACGTTTTATGCCTACTGAACTGCCTAGGCGCAATTTACCTCAGAGCAGCAATGTTACTTTTGTGGATTACAAATGACACCATTTAAAGCTACATGTGCACCACCTCTACAGATTTATTGCCGGTGAAGAACACTGTACTAGTACAAGGACTGAGCTCTATTGCTAGGGATCAGGCCTGGTTCATTAGGTAGGCGCAGATAGATTTATTGCACCTCAGGGGTGTATAGCAGACGGTCGCCACACTTGGCGCTCCGTTTCCCCATTGTTAGATTGATATACCTGTGTACATGTTAAAGTGCATATTGCAGGGACCTGCTAAAGTATTGTAAGATATATGTTTAAATGCATGTTGCTATTCTTTTTCCTTACTGACAAAAGTAAAGCCAGTTATTCTTATCTCAGCAGTCTGCTTGTGAGTTCATACCAATTACACTTAGAGTATAAGCTAAGTTTTATGTGCATAGGGACGTACCCCTTTACTAACTGTGCCAGAGCGGGTAGAGCCAAGTTGCCGGGGGTTGGTGGAGCTGTACTCAGGGACCCAAAACAAACCAGCGGCTCTCTTAACTGGGGGTAGCGCTACACCTATCTATAAATTTCCAGGTCAGATGGTGAGCTTTACCTAGGAGGGGTTAAAAGGTGACCCTGAGTATCCGAAACGAGGAGCTTGAGACAATCCGGGAATTTCTGATAATCAGCCGGCTGAGGTAAGCCTTTTGCTTACATTTGAGTTATCAGACTTCCTTGATCGGTAAGGCATTTTTGGGACAAAGGGTACCTATTTTACTCCCCTTAATCAAACTGTATTGATTGGGGGTTATATGTTATGTTGTCACCGTCTACTGTCCATCGGAGTGTTATAGATAAGAAGGGGAAGAATAGTGCTGTTCACAGGTATATGTAGTACATCTGCTAGATAAAGTAGTTTAGAGGCAAGAGGGTATAGGCACACGTAGAGAAGACTGGCCAGTCATTATGGGCATTAAATTAAGTAAGGGAATGAAGGGTAAGTGACCCTCAAAAATACCCAGCGCAAGAGGAGCGCTATATATGAACCGAAGGTGCAGTTCTGCCTATACTGAGCCCCTAGATTAATGGTTAAAGTGGACAGGGATCCACAATGGGTAACTGGGTTACCACCGAAGTCCACAGGGACTAAGAATCATGCAGATTACACAGCTAGAGAAGCAGCTATCTATGTTAGCAGGATGGATCAAGGGTGACAATTAACACTAGATAGAAAGGGACATTTTCATGTTAAGTTGTGGGATGAATTTGGGGTCAGGCACTACAACTAGTAAAGTCAAGAAACAGAGAATTGAGAGTTAAAACAGAATACTTTATATGTTGTTAGAGAGGGAAGATGGGATGAGCACTATGGCTGCCCGTCTGATCGTAGAAGGTACAGTATGTGAAGTATGGTATTACAATACATTGGATGCAAAGAATATCAGAACAAAATAAGGAAAGCAGAAATTTAGCAAGAAAGTATTTAAAAGATTTAAAAGAAAGTGAGAGAATGATATGCATGTGTTGTGTACAAATGGGGAAAAATGTAAGTGATTTTAGAGAGATATTTGTTTATGTGTGTGAATGCTGGAACCTTTAGTTATATCACTTGTGTGTGTCATGTACGCAGATGTGACCCCCTCCTTTGTGCTCTCCTGAAAGAATGTAGCTGGGATGAGAGGTCGGTGATAAGCTGGAAGTACACCATGCCAATTTCTGTTTATTTAGACAAAACATTTATAACTTTATGTGCTTTAGGGTTAACGAATCTAATGATAAACAATGTGATCACAATTATTTTTGAATCTGTTTTCCAAACATGGTAAAATGAAGGTTACATTTAATCGTGTCTTACACAAATTGAATATCCTCTGATAATGGAAACAGTGCATTTAAAAAAGGGAATTAAGTAAAATTAAGTAAAATGTCCCCAGGGGCGGACTGACAACTCATGGGGCCCCCGGGCAAAAGAAGATCATGGGGCCCCCTTGGTCCCCACACTCAAGCCACACCTACACAGGGAGACACGGGGGGAGGGAGAGCAAACAGGGGGGCACTGTGTGTGTGTAGGGGGGAGCACACAGGTGGACACTGGGGAGGGGAGCACTCAGGGGGACACAGCACATACACACAGGGGGACACTGGGGAGGGAGAGCACAATGGGGGACACTGGAGGGAGAATGCACACACACACAGGGGGACACTGGAGGGAGAACGCACACACGCACACACACACACACACACACACACAGGGAGACACTGGAGGGAGAATACACACACACACAGAGGGGGGACACTGGAGGGAGAATGCGCACACACACACACAGGGGAACACTGGAGGGAGAATGCACACACACACACACAGAGGTTGACACTGGAGGGAGAATGCACACTCACACACAGAGGGGGACACTGGAGGGAGAGCGCACACACACACACACACAGAGGGGGGACACTGGAGGGAGAGCGCGCACACACACACACACAGGGGGGACACTGGATGGAGAGCTCGCACACACACACACAGGGGGACACTGGAGGGAGAATGCACAAACACACACAGAGGGGGACACTGGAGGGAGAGCGCGCACACACACACACACAGGGGGGACACTGGAGGGAGAGCTCGCACACACACAGGGGGACACTGGAGGGAGAATGCACAAACACACACAGAGGGGGACACTGGAGGGAGAGCACACACACAGGGGGACACTGGAGGGAGAGCACACACACAGGGGGACACTGGAAGGAGAGCGCACACACAGGGGGACACTGGAGGGAGAGCGCACACACAGGGGGACACACGCACGCACAGGGGGACACTGGAGGGAGAGCACACACACAGGGGGACACTGGAGGGAGAGCACACACACAGGGGGACACTGGAGGGAGAGCACACACACAGGGGGACACTGGAGGGAGAGCACACACACAGGGGGACACTGGAGGGAGAGCACATACACAGGGGGACACTGGAGGGAGAGCACATACACAGGGGGACACACACACACAGGGGGACACTGGAGGGAGAGCACACACACAGGGGGACACTGGAGGGAGAGCACACACACAGGGGGACACTGGAGGGAGAGCACACACACAGGGGGACACTGTATGGAGCCCATGCATCTGTACCCCCCCCATCACTTGTGGCAGTGTAGTGGTCCTGGTGCCTTAATTTACTCACCGATGCCGGTGATACTTCTAATGGCACGCTGCTTCAGGGGATGAAGTCACGTGACCGCGACGAACACGTGTCGGGATGTCACAACCACTGAGATACCGGAAGTGAGGTACGAGCTCGGCGCTCGTTTTTTACATGCAAACTTACCATTGCTAAATGTGAGTGTTACTTTTTTATTACTGCAAATAAACATGATTTAAAAGAAATACTACACTATCGAGATTCCTCTTTACCCTACCCTACCCTGTGAGGCATATCTAACAGCACCAGGTAGCAGAGGACCCCCGTTTTCAGAAAGGATACCCCTTAGGACCAGGAGCCAAATAAGAAAACCTTTTTGGGGGAACGCCATCAGAGAGAAACAGAGGCCCGCCTGGAGCCCACACATCTTTAAACGCTGTTACCTTACAGCGGTAAGGTAAGGGGACACCTATACTTTAATTCAGAAGAAAACCACACAACCACTGAATGCACCAGCCCCTTGGAGAATAAAATACCGTCGCACCAGCAATATCACCTGTGATTCACTTTTAAATGAAGCCACAATACACCGCACTATAGGTCAAGTTGAGATAGGACTGACCTCACGGACTTACACCGTTATTTATTTATATTTCTGTCACCACCTTCACTCCTTTATGCTAACGCTTTTATTATGCGTTTTTATACGATTTTATGAGATTCCATGTGATTTTATACCACTTTATGAGAATATATGCGATTTCTTTGGAATTTTATGCAGTTCTGAAATTTTATGCGATTTCTTTGGAATTTTATGCAGTTTTGAAATTTTAGGCGATTATATGCGAATTTTTGCAAATTTCTCCGTATTTATCTGCATATGCTGAAACCCTTCACTCTAAGCAGCACACTGGTCACTTATGGAACTCTATGCGATTTTACCCGCACCCATTTACCTACTATGAATTTTTAGGAATTTCTTTGAAATAGCACATTAGTCACTTTATATTTAAAAAGCACCACCGTCTAGCTATTTTATATATGTGTTTTCTATATGTGTTTTTACTCCCGTTCCTGATGGAATATTGACTTGCACCTTATGCACTATTCGTCACTTGACACAGATATATGTACGTTGTCTCTTGAAGCACTTTATATTTATCCCAATTTTACTTTTGGCACCAATATATTTTACTTATAATATACAGCGCAGTACTACCTCTTTATCTATGATAGAAAACAAGCCATTGTAATATATTTATGCAAGCTGGACTCAGTAATGAAGGGGTCACCCTGATATATCAGAGCTATACCTTTATGCAAAGGTGCTATTAGACAAAGTTAAACATTATTTTGGTCAAATATTAAATTTTTAATGGTCCGACGTTCTACGCAGCAAATATACAGCTAAATGTTCGTCTAATGAAAGGTTTAAAATATGAGTTTGTTTATGTAAAAATCCAACAATGAAAAATGCGTACATTTGAATCCAGCCACCTTATTGCCCCTATTGGAGGAGGCTGGAGACAAAGAAAAACCACATGTGTTAAACTGATGACGTAGGAATCAGCTGCTGTGAGCCCAGTGCAGGACACACTCCCTGAAGACCCAGATATTTAATTTTTTGTACAGTTATTCCCGGTTTTATACTGAGTATGCAGTTTATCACCCAGAAGGATACTCTGTATTTAGAGTCATTGGATCCCTTTTCCCCCAGCTCAAGAAGCAGAGCTCCATGTTTTAGCAAAGCCTGTGAGCTATAAAAAGAGTGTATATTTATATAGATAGTAGAGAATTGGAGAGCTTTTGGTTCCATTTGAAGGGCCAGAAGTTTGTTTTTACTTCGGCAGGTAAACCAATCAAGCATGCCAAGTTAATTTGATCAGCTGTTTTCAGCCTTCCAGGTTCTTGCTGAGGTAGCCATACTAACATTTAAACACATGGAAGCAGACCGACTAAGGATGCTGCATTTACAGCCCCGTACTGGGTCTGTGCAACTCACAGATTCCACCCTAGTTCTGGCCCAGTATAGCTGGAATTAATAATTCAACTTTAAGGACCCCAGAACGAGAAGAACAAGTGGTCAACAGGGGGCAACTTCTTATGAAACAGGACATTGGAAAAGGTGATAATTTATGTCTGCCAGCCACTCTTTTCCCTCCAGCTTGAGACATGGACCGTGTCATCAGTCACAAGCAGTTATGGCTGCCTAAGTAAATGAGCGTGGGATAGAGCCAGGGTTCACCACAGTTGTTTTTATAACATACCACTTCTTATTTTACCTGTTACCAAAGGTGTTACCAAAAGCTGAACATACCTTGCAGAGATTACAAAAAGATATATCCAGATGCCCAAGTCAGGATCTTATGATTATGCATTTTGTCTGTATGGACATGTTTTCTGGATGTCCAGTGGCCAATGCTACTGCAAAGGCCACAGAAAAAAGTGTTATCAGAAGTAGTTTGTAAGTACAGTGAGTAACAGAGGAAATCATTTTTTATAGGAGAGTCCTTACTAGAAGTTTTGAGGTTTTATTTTTACACTCCCTACTGTCTACAATGTAGCGGACAAAGTAGAGTAAGAAACTAGAAAACTTTTGCCTGACTGTTTTCTTATAATTTATCAAGCCCCTAAGGGGATGTTGGACTCTTTCCCTATGGGATTTGGTTTGGGAGTGTGTCACTCAGTTGCTTATATTTTGTCTCAGCAGCTGAAGTCCTCCATTTGGATCTCACAGAGAATGTTGCTAATCTTTTAAGGTTTTTGACAAACTCATTTATGTGTTTTTCTCCCCAATTCCAGATCCTAAAAGTTTGGAAGGATCTAAAACTAAAGCCAGGTGACTTGTGGATTGTTAAGAGACATTTATACATAAGGAAATGTTTGGAGACTCAATACAGCATCTATTTCATGTACAGTTTTTCAAAACTTGAAGGAAAAGTCACCTGGATCCACACCAGACCCTGCAAAAATGACTAAATTAAAGAAATCTCTGTGTTTGATTTGTTTCCCTCTTGCAATCGCAGTCTAGGGTATTTTATTGATTCAATTACTTTAATTGTAAGGGATATATATCTGTAAAGTAGTTTAGCCATGTTGAAGTCATATTTGTCTTTTGTACCTCTTCCATTTTATGTAGAATTGTCTGTTTACATGTGCTGATAAATCAGCATACCAACAATTAAGCTAGAAGGCCATTCTGGCCACAGGAGTGTACAGCCAGTACTCTGTAAATATGTCTTATCAATCATTTGTTTTTCACAATGAAAAGTCATTTTGTAATGAAAAAAGCTGCTCGGCTATTATTTTCTCCACAATGGAGTTTTTACCTCTTTGGCCAGGACTACCTCCACCAAAGCGTGTGGAGGTTCCAGGTTAAAGGTGATAGCAGGTATGGTTAGTGATCAAAATATTGATCAAAAGAGAGGAGACTGTAATGGAAATTTGTATGTTCTGTATATAATTGTATTCTATTTTGTATGTATTGCACACTGCCCTCACTGTGCACATGGCACTAATAATGTTTTCAGTACATGTTTACATTCTTTCGAGTCCTGATTATAATTAGCCTGCCTATGATACGCCCCTTGTTACCATAAACGTACAAGTGTAATATTAATGTGATACCTACGTAATCATGTGTATAAAAACCTTCAATTGCGTCATAATAAAGCAGAACGGTTATTTGGAAAGATGCTGAGCGTATCTTTTGTGTCTGTTCCCTACTGCAGTAGTTATTAATTTGGAACCACTAATCAATATGAGGATAGGAGTTGCCTATCTATAAATTTCCAGGTCACACCCTACTTCTGCTCTAATTTATATGCCAGTGGCCAGAATCTGATAGAACAGAGCAGTTCCAGGTTCACAAAAAAAAATAGAGGATCATCATACAGATAGTTGCCAAACCTCCTCAGCTCTAAACTCCTGGCATTAGTTGCAGGCATTATATGGGCCAGAAGTTCACAGTCAAATGGTTACCCCTGGTAATGTTGGGGGATGAGTATTGCTTGGGGTTAACACAAGGGGGGTTACAGCATTCTAGATCGATTGGGAGTTGTGCCCTCCAAGTGTACACCCATGCAGGGCCGATCCGTCCCGGGGTGCACGCCCCGCCCCACCCCCCCCCCCCGTGACGTCACTGCGCGGCCGCCGCCGCAGCCGCAGCTGTGACAGGCGGAGAGAGCCGGCCGCCTACGGACAAGGAGAGGAGGAGGGAGCGGAGCACTGTGTTTAACTTCCGCCTTCTGCCCACCAGCACAAGCATCACACACGCTCTGTTCTCCACCCGGGCGGCGCGACTGCACACTGTCCTCTCCAGCTGCCGCCCGGGTGGTTTTAATTAGCCTAGTGGTGGGGGGTGGTTTGTACTAATGTGGGGGGGGGGGGGGGTCTATATACTAATGTGGGGGGGGGGGGTGGTTTGTCTAGGGGGGGGGTCTATACTAATGTGGGGGAGGGGTTTGTCCTGGGGGGGTCTATACTAATGTGGGGGGGGGTGGTTTGTCCTGGGGGGGGGGGGGTCTATACTAATGTGGGGGGGTTTGTCCTAGGGGGTCTACTAATGTGGGGGGGGTTTGTCCTGGGGGGTCTATACTAATGTGGGGGGGTTTGTCCTGGGGGGGTCTATACCAATGTGGGGTGGGGGGGTCTATACTAATGTGGGGGGGGTGGTTTGTCCTGGGGGGGTCTATACCAATGTGGGGGGGTGGTTTGTCTTGGGGGGGTCTATACTAATGTGGGGGGGGTTTGTCCTGGGGGGTCTATACTAATGTGGGGGGGAGTTGTCCTGGGGGTCTATACTAATGTGGGGGGGGTGGTTTGTCCTGGGGGGGTCTATACCAATGTGGGGTGGGGGGGGTTTGTCCTGGGGGGGTCTATACTAATGTGGGGGGGGGTGGTTTTTCCTGGGGGGTCTATACCAATGTGGGGGGGTGGTTTGTCCTGGGGGGGTCTATACTAATGTGGGGGGGTTGTCCTGGGGGGTCTATACTAATGTGGGGGGGTTTGTCCTGGGGGGTCTATACCAATGTGGGGGGTGGTTTGTCCTGGGGGGGGTCTATATTAATGTAGGGGTGGTTTGTCCTGGGGGGGGTCTATATTAATGTAGGGGGGGTTGTCCTGGGGGGTCTATACTAATGTATGGGGGCTGGTTTGTCCTGGGGGGGTCTATACTAATGTGGGGAGTGGTTCGTCCTGGGGGGGTCTATACTAATGTGGGGGGGGGGGTGGTTTGTCCTGGGGGGTCTATACTAATGTGGGGGGTGGTTCGGCCTGGGGGGTCTATACTAATGTGGGGGGGGTGGGGTGGTTTGTCCTGAGGGGGTCTATACTAATGTGGGGGGTGGTTTGTCCTGGGGGTCTATACTAATGTGGGTGGCGGGCTGGTTTGTCCTGGGGGGTTTATACTAATGTAGGGGGGGGTTTGTCCTGGGGGGGCTATACTAATGGGGGGGTTTGTCCTGGGGGGGTCTGTACTAATGTGGGGGGGGTTGTCCTGGGGGGTCTATACTAATGGAGGGGGTGGTTTGTTCTGGGGGGTCTGTACTAATGGAGGGGGGTGGTTTGTTCTGGGGGGTTTGTACTAATGTAGGGAGGGAAAGGTTTGTCCTGAGGGGGGGTCTATACTGATAAAGGTGGGTGTTTTGTCCTGGGGGTCTATACTGATGGGGGGGTCTGTCCTGAAGGAGGTATTTATACTTGGTGAAGGGTCTGCACTGACGGAGGGGGGGGGGTCTATACTTAATGGAGTGGGGTCTGTACTGAGGGACGACTATAGTTGGTGGAGGGGGTGATACCATGTTTTACTGCACCAGGTGACACCAACCCTAGTGATGCCACTGCAGCTGCGGGCTCTTATTTCCCCTCTCCCTCACCTCCTCGTGCGCTGCTGTACTAATGAGCGGCGCACTATGTTTCTTCCCCGCCTTCATAACGGCCAGGGAAGAAAAAGCAAAGGAGCAAAGAAAAGGATTGTGGGACATGTGGTCCCAAGGACTGGCAGCCCCACTGTCACACGGAAACTGCAGCCCAAACAGCATGCTCAGCTGAATGGGAAAGAGAAAGCCAGGAGCCCGGGAAAGCTTTCAGGGAAGTACACCCAGGACTCTAGAGGGAGAGGGCAGTGCTGAGAGAACACCATCAGAGAGAGAAAGCCACACAGCCTGGCACCATCCCTGGTGGAGAAAGGAATGGAGTCATTGCAGGAATACAGATCTGGGCTCTACCCAGCGGAGTCGCCAAGGGCAATTCAGAGTGAGCTGACTCCTGATCAGAGGAACCGTTGTTGCTGTATCGCTGGGTCAGGTGAGAGGGCCGATCGGCCATTATTTACTACCATCTCTTGTAACATGTCTGCAGTCTCTGACCATCTCTTGTAACATGTCTGCAGTCTCTGACCATCTCTAGTATCATGTCTACAGTCTCTGACCATCTCCTGTACTATGTCTGGGGGCTCTTTCTAATAGACTCTCTAACAGAAGCCCCCTCTGTGTGCATCAGAGAGACTCCCCTCCAGGTCTCATTAGTGTACGCTCTTCCTGTATTTTATTTATTGGTAAAAGATCATGGGAGGATCCCAGGGTAACGAAGACTTCTTACATGAACATCTCTGTGTTGAAGTCGTTGTCATAGAAACATTTGTAAAGGGGAGGAGTTGGTAAGATGACCACGCCCACGTGGGGGCGCCAGAAATATTTCTGCACCCAGGCGTCTGTGACCCTAGGATCGGCCCTGCACCCATCCTAGTACACAGCCCACCTGAACAGATAAATGGGGCAGGTGTCCCTTAACATTGGAAAGAGACCTGGAGTGCAGTGAGCCCGACAAGACTGCAGAAAAGAGAATAAACACAAAAGCACACTAGGCATTTAGCTTCTGTAGATCAGATTTTGAAAGCCTGTAAATGTGAAGTAGGCCTAAAGCAAAAAGAGACAGAACAGCAGCAAATGCAACTGTTGGACACAGCAAGCAGAGCACAGGTAAGTGCCTGACAAAATCCTGAAATTTTAGAATGCTGAAAGGGATTTCTGTTTTGAAACATTTTTTTTTCACAGTTATTCTATTAAATCTATTTTAATTAATACATTGCCAGTTAATCAAAAGTAGGTTGTCGATGTTTAATCAGCCACTTTGTATCAGCTATCAAAAGCTGTTAGAAATTTAATTACAGGTGCTATGGGTATTGTCAGTTTTAGAGCCATTTCACATGTGTGTTTTCAGATAAAATCTTTTAATATCTTGTTTATGTGCCTTTTTTGTTTATGAATATGCAGCATTAGGCAACATGCAGAGGAGAAATTTTCCATGGTACTAATGTACTGAAAGGTATGTACAACCAAGTTTAGGCTCATTATTTACCATATATACTCGAGTATAAGCCAAGTTTTTCAGCACATTTCTTTGAAAGTGCCCCCCTCGGCTTATACTCGAGTCAAGCACTTTTCTGCAGCAGAGAATGACATTTCCGACCCGACTTTGGGGCCACTTGGTGCTAGGAACCCCAAATTTGGTGTGGAACTAGCACTACAACATATCCAAAGATGGGGTTTCTAGCACCAAGTGGCCCCGAGATACGGGGCCCCAAAGTCGGTTTGGAAAATGTCATTCTCTGCTGCAGAAAAGTGCTTGACATTTTCTGACCCCACTTTGAGGCCCCGTATCTCGGGGACACTTGGTGATAGGAACCCTAAATTTGGTGTGCAAACCCAGTGGAACTAGTACTACAGCATATCCAAGATGGGGTTCCTAGCACCAAGTGGCCCCGAGATACAAGGCCCCAAATTTGGTCAACTGTGTCCATCTGTAGCAATGTCATTTCGGGACCCTTTGGGTCCAGAGACCCCATTTTGGCTGCAGCTGGGGGGCATCTAGGAACCCTTAACTACCAAGTTTGAAGGTCGGGTGACCTATGGCTGCAAATGGGCACAGTGAGGCATGCAAATGGCCATTGTTGACTGTCTTTTCCACTTACAGTAGCTGCACATTTCTCACCCTAGGCTTATACTCGAGTTAATACTTTTTCCCAGTTTTTTGTGGTAAAATTAGGTGCCTCGGCTTATATTCGGGTCGGCTTATACTTGAGTATATATGGTAAGTTTTTATGTCCATTTTGGTAGTACGAACAAGGAAAAAATAATTTAACAGTAGTCTGATTTTAAGTTCCATCATCTGCATGACACTTGATTTTACACATCAAAACAATTGACCAAGCAATTTAGACTAAAATAAACCCTTCCCTTCTTTATAGCATTACGGCAGCTACAAAACAGCAGATCTTTAGTTACATTTTATAACTTACCCAAAATATATCCTGACAACCAACTACCTTTGCTGACTAATCCCTGAATAAAGCGGAAGGTAATCAACCATGGATACGTTGGGGCAAATGCCACAAGAACACCAAAAATAGCCGTGATGAAGAGAGAAATTAAAAGACACGGTTTGCGACCAAATCTGCAGACACAAATTAGAGTTATTAATGAAGGTAGCTTCTCTAGAGGACAGAAGAAATCAGAAACAGTTACAGTAAGACCTGAAATATAAAAAAAGAGAAGTATTATTTTCACATTATATTTAATAGATATCATGGCACGTAGACCTGTACCTGTCTGCTATGTAGCCGATGAACAAAGAGCCAAGGAAGAATCCAAAATTCACAAATGACTGGAAAAGGTCCAGCTTCCATGAGTCATCACACACAAGATTAAACTGAATAAAGAAAAAAGTTAGTTTTATTGCAATCCATGGCATATTGATCTCTAATAGCAGTGTGAGTAATAATTATAATGTTCAGAAATATACCCTGCCTATTGCACTTCTATAAGCCCTATGCTTTTATGGGGTGTCCACTGGAACTGCTTTATTATTTGTGATGTATTTGTCTTTTTTTTTGAAGGTCAGAACATGAAAAGATGAATCTGACTGGCTGGCATCACAGACAGCACTCGGTTCTAAATGTCCCGTAGAATGTAAGTTTGAATCGGACTCAACCCTTTTTCAGCTTTTTAGATTTTTGGGACTTTACAGAATAAACTTCCACTAGAGCTCTTTAAAACGTAAGTTAAGCTGAAAAAAATATCCCTACAGCTTTAGTCAGATCTCATATGTTCCATATTGTACAAAAAGCTGGATCCTGTAGAAATCTTCACTACAGGGATGGCCAATAATTGTGATAGGTGGACTCATTGGCCAATAAAGAGGCAAAGGGTCCTGTAAGGGCAGGCCCAAGCATAGTCATGCAGGCTATGGTCACAATTTGTCTATTCGTTCACTTTGGAATTTGGGGCTACGGGAGTGCTCTGAGAATAAGCTGGAAAGGTGTGTAGCCATCTACAGGTGCTTGATGTATATTTTAGTGGGCAGTTAACCAAGTCTGAAAAATTAAAAGGTTTGCTTTAAAGTGGTATTAAGCGCAAAAGCAAACATTTATTATATAGCAGCTTACCAACATAGACATGTTGGCTTCATTTGTTTTATTTTTTAAAGTGATTGTAATGTCTCGTTTTTTTTCTTTCTCTAAAAATAACACATTTATTATACTTACCTGCTCTGTGCAGTGGATATGCACAGGGCAGCCCCAATCCTCCTCTTCTCATGTCCCTCTTCTGTGCTCCTGGCCCCTCCCTCCTGTCGAGTGTCCCCACAGGAAGCAGCTTGCTATGGGGGCACCCGAGCAGAGCTATAGCTCCCTGTGTTCATTCAGACACGGAGCCTCGATTCAGCCCTGCCCCCCTCTCTCCTGATTGGCTAACTGACTTTAATTGGCAGCAATGTGAGCCAATGACACCACTGCTGTGTCTCAGCCAATCAGACGTAGAGTCTCGGGTGGCCGAGGCACTCGTGGACATCGCTGGGAGAGATGGGCCTCAGGGTGCTGGGGCGGCTGATGCACACAGAAATTTTTTTTTTATCTTAATGCATAGAATGCACTAGGATTAAAAACCTTGTGACTTTACAACCACTTTAAGTTTTCTTTCCTTTATTTTCACCTGGTGATTCAGCCAGTAAGTCTGATATTTTTTAATAGAGCAAGACGCCCTACATACATAGTAGTTAGAGGGTTGAGACAAACTATATACTACTGACTGGGGTGCTTACAATCATCAGATTTTATTTTTTTGATTTGACTTTTTATAAAGTATTAGGCTCGGTTCACATTGCCATTACTTGGGATCCGAATTGTGAGACCCCAAGTCACACGACATGTAAACTCCCAGTTAGCTACATAGTTAGTAAGGTTGAATAAAGACACCAATCCATCCAGTTCAACCTCAGTGTCTACAATTGTCCCTAGTCAATGAGAGTTGTCTTAATTGGCACTTAATTGGCACTACTGAAGTCGCTCCGACTTTAGAAAGGTTCCTGTACTACTTCAAGCCAACTTCTATCCGACTTGTGTCCATTGACTTTAATAGAAGTCGTCTCCAAGTCGGATACTCATCTATATTGATGTGATTTGGATCTGAGATAACAAGAAGATTACCCAGGCACTCCCTGATAGTTGCTTCAAAGTCGCTTCAAAGTTGCTTCAAGGTCACTTCAAAGTCACATCAAGTCGCATAAAGTTGTACTCAAGGCGCAAGCAAATTGCCAGAAAGTTGCCTAGGAAAGCCGCGCAACTTTCAGGTCGCAGCAGTGTGAATTGAGCCTTCACCTTCAATTTATCTGCTAGCGCATCAAAATGTGCTGAGAAAATGTTATTGGCTAGTACATCTAACTCTCCCCACCCACCAGACTGACAATGCTCATAACTCTTAGACCCCTTTCACACTGAGGCGATTTACAGGTGTTTTTATTGCTAAAATTTGTGCCTGTAAAGCGCCTCTCAAGCCACCCCAGTGTGAAAGTCCAAGTGCTTTCACACTGGAGCGGTGCACTTGCAGGACAGGACAAATAGGGGCCTAAAAAAAAAGGGCCCCAAAAACTGCCTATTGGAATGAGTGGGCATCGCTGCCAAAAAGCGCCGCTATAAAAGCGGTAAATCGCTGCTAAAACTAGCGAGCTTTACCGCTACCGACCCACCGCCCCCAGTGTGAAAGTAGCCTAATACAGGAGGTGTGTTACTGACCAGATCACAAGGTGAAAGCAGCCACCATGTCTAATGATTGGTAAGTTGTAATATACTACAGTTTTGGCTTCAATACCGCTTCAAGTACGGAAAAAGGCTACTAATGCTACATTTTATAATTGCCTAATTTATAGTACCTAATTATATGATGCTGATATGTTGTTATGGAAGTATGTGCGTCATTCTCTTCTTGCAGATTGTTTAGCAAGTCCAACTCCATTTGCAACTAGGGATAAGCCCAAAGCTCAGTTAAGGTATTTGTCTGAATGTCATACTTTTTGCTTGTTCAGCAGAACCTGAACATAATTAATGGTATCCGTAGAAATATCACTTTTATACTTGACAGCCCCATTTATTTACTGAGGTTTTTTTTTTTTTTTTTTTTTTTTGATGAAAGACCTTTTTTTTGGTTTTAACTTTTTTTTTTTGTGAATGAGTATGAGTACTATGTACCCCTTACTCATTCACACGGGAAGGGGGGCTATCTAAAGCTATCTAAAGGCATCATTATTGTTAAAAATCGCCTCCACTTTTTGACTAATAAGCCCCCCGCCCAGAGACTTCAATAACTACCAAGTCAAGTTTATGAGGAAGAGGCCTTTGTCTTCAAAGTTCCCTGGCAAGGTACACTCCATGTTTAGGGTATGTGGCCTGGCATGGTTCAGGAGGGGGGAGCCCATGCTCATCCCCCCACCTCTTCTTTTCCTGGGGTCCTCCGTTAACATCTATATCAGACATTAATTTATGATAAGAGTCTGGTAAAGATGAAGGGAATCCCCTACCATTTGTTTACCAATAAGCAGGAGTAAGGGCCCGTTTACACTAGAATGCCAATGCGGGAAACCCGCGTCCTGTGCTGCTTTCCCACACCTCATTTCAGTCGCATTGCCCTTGCGATCTGCAGTGGGTGTCAGTGCAAAGTAAACACCCCAAACGCAGGGCGCAAACGTGGCGAGTTTGCCTGCACAAGATCGCATGGTACAAAATTACTATGTGATCCAGTTGTAGTGCGTTTCCAAAAGTAGTGCATGTACTACCTTTGGTGTGATGTAGTGCAATTTCAGCTGAAATCGCACTGCGCAGAAATGCATGTGAATCCCACAGGAACTGCACAGCGTCACTATGCAATTCACATGCAGGGCAGAAGCTGTCATTTACCAGCAATTTAAACAGCATTTTCTTTCTTTGTAAATGTCAGTTTTTCTGTAGTAGGTTGTATACAGCACACAGGTGTGCCACTTCAAAGGCATGCTAAGGGCATCCCCAGGCATAGTATATATATATATATTTTTTTTTTTTTTAAATATCTTTTTATTGATTTGCAATGAGCAGAACAAAAAACAAACAATTAAACATACATTGGTCTTACATGGTAACAATGTGATCCCTGCAGGACCTCATTTTAGTTATGTCATACATAGACAGCAAGCATAGAGCATAGATTGTGGTTATTTGTACATCAGCACCGTTCACTGGGTCACTGGATACTATAGTTAACATTTGTATATGATGGAATAACATCTGATGTATTCATTGTGCACAGTTGGCACCCACTTGAGTGCTAGATTGAACAGATTCTGCTAAGAGACCTCCGAAGCAGAGGAGGGATCCACCAGCCATTTAGACCAAACTTTGTCCTACTTGTTGGGGCAGCCTCTATTGGCGTATGTGTCTTTATACAGAGGTAGGCCATTGTTGATGAGTTGTTTCCATAGGGAGAGAGGAAGGGGGGGGGGGGTTGGTTTGCGCCAACTAAGAGCTATGGCTTTTCAGGCATAAAACAGTAGGTGTCCCACCAGTGTGCGTCCTGCCACCGTAGGGATTAGTTGCTCTATCAGGCCTAGTATGCCGATTGCCCCAGGCATAATATTTAAAGGAATTTTGCATTATTAATGTTGCTCTTAAAGTTTTCTTAAAATCGCAGCTCCCCACCAAAACCGTTTTTTTAAATAATGTTTTGCTTTGGTACATGTTGCCAGCCACCATGCCACTTGTTTGACAATCTCTTGCATTTTAGCCTAGAAAATGGGCATTACAGGTTTTTAACATTGGGCTCCCACTGACTTCAGTAGGGTTTAGATTCAGCATCCAAACTTTACTCATGTTCTGCAAACCTATTTGAAACACTTGACTGAGAGAGTGCCTACTTTCATGGACAGCATCAGAACATGGCATAGATATTTGTTTTTAAAAGTACTATTTGTGCAACTATGCAAGCTAAACCTCTTACCTCTGTTACTATGGATGATCCCGTAGTATCGTACACCCAACCATTAGTACAGCTGGTAACCGTCATGTTGTTATTACTATATGAGGTTAGATTCCTCATTGGGTCTGTGCAAGATAGAGATGTCCAGTTCGTGTCATACTCAAAACACTGGCTAAAGTATAGGGGATCCACCGAGTCATCTGGAAGGAAAACCGTATAATTCATTTCTTCTTCAAAATTCCAACCACATTTTCTACTTAATTCTTTAGCTGCAGGATTACTACATCTGAATTCAGGTACAAATCCCAGAAATACAATGCCCACATAGATTGGGCTAAACACGGCAGAGATAAAACACATGAGAAAAAACAACTGCTTCTGAAACAAGCCAAACTGTCCAATTTCCTCCAAAACATCGTCAAAGGAGGTCATGTTTTCCAATCTTGTCTTGAGATGTCTGCTAGATGTAGAGTCTTCTAGGAAATCTCACAGCAGACTGCAAGCTTTTTGTACTCAATAGATATTTTAACCTGTAGCACAGTGCACTTTGTATTTCAAGTTAAACCAACAGAACCTGCTTGAAGATGCTAAAACAAATGAAACAGCCAAAAGACATCACCCAGTGCACAAAGCCTGACATTTATTAATCAGCCACATCACCAAATAACACAATCCTCACATGCGTCTCACAGAACAAGTACGTAAATAAATTATATTTGGGGCACCCAGGATTGAAGATGTGGAGTTGATGGAGAAACTGACTGCTAAAACACAGGACAGACTGGAGGTTCACAATCATATTTGTGAATTATTGTATACCCAGGAGGATCCACCCTGAGACCCCCCCCCCCTCTTTTTAATTTTTTCTCCCCCCCCCCTCCCCTTTGACTCTTCTTTGTTTTCCTCTCTCTTCCTCTTACCTTTTCTTTTTTATGCTTTTTCCTGAATACTATAATTTCCCTTTTTTTCTTTTTCTTTATTTATGAAAATATCCTGCACTATAATGTTCTTGCAGTTTTTTATAGTTTTAACTGTGAACCTGCTACTTAAATTGTTTTTGAGAAATTTCTTCAGCTTGGATATTGTAGCTGCCACTGTCATGGCTGTTTCAAAGCATATTCCCTGCATTATGAGTACTCTTTACATGTTATGAACATAGTGGTCGTATTCTTGAATGTTCTTTTTCTTTGCGATCAATAAATATTGTCATTTGAAAAAAAAATAATTTAGGGCACCCTCACAATAATTCAAAATGAATCTAGCACAGGAATAACAAGAGATGTAACTCCTGTGCTACCAATTAAAACAAAATGTGTTAAAAAATAAAAATTATTATGTAAGTGTGTCTTTCAGTGACAATACAGCTGCCGCAAACACAATAAAAGAAAAAATAATAATGTATAAGAGTGCTGCTCTTCTGGTAATTATTAAAGAAATATTCTTCCAACCCTGAAATTGAGTACACATTATTAGCATAGGAATAAGTCCACATTCGCACAATAATACTGTCACACTCATTCAATAATATAGTGAAAGTGGAAAATTGCGCTATCCCTCAAATAGAAGCTGCTGCTCAAAATGTTATACTACATCAAATGTGGAGAAAAAAAAAAGGGAAAGGATCTGCGCTAAAGCCAGTGAATAAACAACACTTGGTGTAAAAGAATAGTGTGTCTAATAAAGCAGTGAAGAATTATTATCGTGAATTATATACTCGTATAACATTAATATAAAATCAACCAGTGAGAAGGACTAAATTAGTTGAAAAAGTAAAAAAAAAACTTGGGCTGCTTAGCGAAACCGGCCGGCTCGCCTATTTGTCCTGATTTGATCTATTGATATGTAAGTGCGCATTGTGCTGCTTCTTTTTAACAATTAAACTGTAATAAGGATTTTACACTATGTGAGTACTTTCATCCTTTCCGGTACTGGTTCGTTGTACATCACTCTGACCGACCCTGAGCTGACCCCATATTGGAGACTTCCTGACTGATAGCCATAGGAGAGTATTGCCAGCAAGGTCTCAGGATTCCGTTGGCATCCCTGGCTGGGGTTAAGAGCCATCTGCCCATACGGGTCCCCTATAATAAGGGACCACGTATTTCCGGTAAGCGGACAAGTGTGCTTTCTGGTGGAGGTTTCTCTCACTCTACAGCGTGCTGTGAAAATCACTTTTGTTTCTAACACCAGATGACTCTCTGAAAGTTCAAGTTTTTGTTGTTTCTAACTATGGGACATTATACATTTCTGACTTGGACTCTATCCATGTATTAACTTGAATGCCGAATTGTGATCATTTTATGACCATTTTTTCAGTGGGGTTACAAGCTCAGCCTGCTGTTTATTATTTATTGTGCACTTTTGGTGTATTTCATTGCTAGCATTGTGACATTTGTTTTTTTGGATCCACCTTTCTGAGTTCTGCCCCTTAGACGTATAAGGGTGGTGTTGCAGACTCAGCCAGGTGTTTACTAATCATTGTGCACTTCAGGTGTTAATTTTTAAAAAAAAAAAATATTTTTTTTACTTTTTCAACTAATTTAGTCCTTCTCACTGGTTGATTTGATATTAATGTTATACGAGTATATAATTCACGATAATAATTCTTCACTGCTTTATTAGACACACTGTATTCTTTTACACCAAGTGTTGTTTATTCACTGGCTTTAGCGCAGCTCCTTTCCCTTTTTCATTCAATAATATGTCTCCTTTAAATATAAACTACATTACCAAAAGTATTGGGGCACCTGCCTTTACATGAACATGACCTCTAATGGCATCCCAATCTTAGTCCGGAGAGTTCAATATTGAGTCGGCCCACACTTTACAACTATAACAGCTTCAACTCTTCTGGGAAGGCTATCCACAAAATTTAGGAGTGTGTCTATGGGAATGTTTGACCCTTCTTCCAAAAGCACATTTATGAGGTCAGGCACTGATGTGGACTAGGGATGAGCTCAATGTTCCAGTCGAAAGTAAGCAGAAGAGCGAATATTATGGGGCATTCGCTGCAAATTTGAGCACCATGGAACGCCACATAATGCACTGCGAGATCACAGTGCATTGATGTCTGATGATTGGCCAAAGCATGCACCTGACCTACATTGTACCCCTACCCATTCACATAACTGAGTGATCCACCCCTTCTGAAGTCATGTGCCGGAGGGGGCAGGGTTACCCCATCCCATCTGACATCATGTGACATCAAAGGGGGCAGGGTCACCCATTTACATCACTGGGTGGCCCCGCTCTTGCCTATCTAACAGCTGTCACAGCCAAGAGACAGCAGTCAGCGGGACGCCTCACATCGAGGCAGAGCTTTTTCTTTTTTCTTCTATTTTTCAGGTCCTTTGGGATGGACATCGCAGGACACTTTTTTTTTTTTTTTTTTTTAATAAAAGGAATTGTAAAAGACTGTCTTGTCGTTTTAACTTTTTTTACATTATTTTGGTGAATTGGTAGGGTACAATAGCGAACATATTACAGCGCACACATTCAAGAATGACGTTTCCTGCAGGGCTAGTTAAAAACACCTGAACATATTCAAAAAATACGGGGGTTTGGTCACACTATATGGTTATATAGTGCTAAGCCCACTTACTGCGACAAAGTACCCCGAATTAGTGGGTCCTACCCACTAATTCGGGGTACTTTGTCGCAGTAAGTGGGCTTAGCACTATATAACCATATAGTGTGACCAAACCCCCGTATTTTTTGAATATGTTCAGGTGTTTTTAACTAGCCCTGCAGGAAACGTCATTCTTGAATGTGTGCGCTGTAATATGTTCGCTATTGTTTGTTGGTCTTATAGCAGCACCATCTTGAATTTAAACGCATTAGAGAGTGCTTCCCAAATATGTTTTTGTATTTTGTAATAAACCCTGACCAGGTTTTTTTGGGTTAGAGCACCCCTCCCCCTCTTCATTACCTTTTATTTAGTGGCCACCAGTGTATAGGAGAAATCCTTTCAGTTCTCCCACATAGAGGAGTTTGGCTCCCATGGTTGAGACGCAGGATCTTTCATTCTATTACTAGGGTAGGACCCACTAATTCAGGGTACTTTGTCGCAGTAGGTGGGCTTAGCACTATATAACCATATATTGTGACCAAACCCCCGTATTTTTTGAATATGCTCAGGTGTTTTTAACTAGCCCTGCAGGAAATGTCATTCTTGAATGTGTGCGCTGTAATATGTTCACTATTGTTTGTTGGTCTTATAGCTGCACCATCTTGAATTTAAACACATTGGTGAGTGCTTCCCAAATATGTTTTTGTGGGTAGGGTACAAGGTACCCCATACTCATTTACATAGGGGGGCAGGATCTAGGGGCCCCCTTGTTAAAGGGGGCTTCCATATTCCGATAAGTCCCCCACCCGCAGACCCCCATAACCACTGGGCAAGGGTTGTGGGGATGAGGCCCTTGTCCCCATCAACATGGGGACAAGGTGCTTTGTGGAGGATCCCAAAGCACCCTCCCCACGTTGAGGGCAAGCAGCCTGGTACAAAGCAAGGCCCATAAAGACATGGATGAGCGAGTTTAGGGTGGAGAAACATGACTGGCCTGCAGAGTCCTGACCTCAACACAATAGAACACCTTTGGGATGAATTGGAGTGGAGACTGTGAGCCAGGCCTTCTCGTCTACATCAGTGCTTGACCTCACAAATGCGCTTCTGGAAGAATGATCAAACATTCCCATAGACACACTCCTAAGCCTTCCCAGAAGAATTGAAGCTGTTATAGCGGCAAAGGGTGGGCCAACTCAATATTGAACCCAATGGACTAAGACTGGGATACCATTAAAGTTCATGTAGGTGTAAAGGCAGGTGTCCCAATACTTTTGGTAAAAGGGTGTATAAATGAAGCACAGATCAATTCAAATTAAATTGTAGAACCACTGAAACTTCGCTGCTCTGTCTCCTTATAGCAATAAAAGACTGGCACAATAAATCCATACGAAATATGTAAGTGCATAGAGGCTAAAATAATCAACTAAATGCAATAATATTTTATTCAAGAATAAATAGATTAAAAACATGTGTGTATTTCAGACTCCAAAAATAAAATGAACAAAACTAATAGAGATAAATATAGTAGTTAATCCCATTTTAATGAATAAATTGATAAAAATCCCTCCCTCTTTATATATACAGTGGAACCTTGGATTACGAGCATAATCTGTTCCAGGTGAATGCTCGTAATCCAAAGTACTCGCATATCAAAGCGAGTTTCCCCATTGGAGTCAATGGAAACGAAAATAATTTGTTCCGCATTGACTTCAATGGCATGCAATACCGCATGTGGCCAGAGGTGGGGGGGGCGGCAGAGAGCCTGGGAAACAGCCAGAGCCTGAGGACACTTCGGCTGACCTCGGCAAACCTCGAAAGGCTCGGAAACTGAGTATTTCCGTGTCTTTCCGAGCATTGCCGAACGGCGCCGATCGGCTGTAATCTGCATCGTTCAGCTCTTCTCGGCTCTGGTACCCCCCAGGCCAAATGCGGTACTGCAGGCCCTATTAGCTTGAATTCTGCTTGTCTTGCGAGACAACACTCGCAAACCGAGTCAGAATTAAAAAAAAGTTGCTCTTCTTTCAAAATGCTAGTTGACCGTGTTACTCGTAAACCGAGGTTCCACTGTATATTCCACTTGCAGCGCTAATCCAAGAAATTATGAATAAGTCATATGAAAGTTCCCAAATATGATGAATATTCTTTATTGCCACATAAAACTTACAAATAGATTGGGGCTGTCATTGGCTACAGCAGAATAAAGTGAAGGTTTTGGAGTGGCCATCTCAGTCTCCTGACCTCAATATCATTGAGCCACTCTGGGGAGATCTCAAACATGCAGTTCATGCAAGACAGCCCAAGAATTTACAGGAACTGGAGGCTTTTTGCCAAGAGGAATAGGCAGTTTTACCAGCTGAGAAGATAAAGAGCCTCATCCACAAATACCACAAAAGACTTTAAGCTGTCATTGATGTTAAAGGAGGATTACCTGATCAAAAGTTTACATACCCCAGTTCTTAATACCGTGTAATAACACGGTATTAAGAACTGGGGTATGTAAACTTTTGATCAGGGTCATTTGGGTAGTTTCTGTTGTCATTATGATTTAAAAAGAAAAAACAGTTGACTGATAAAAAAATGGCTTCAGCCAAACACTAACCATGAGTGAAAGAAAAGTTTTTGTGTTATCATTCATATTCGCTGAAAAATGGCCTATAAATCATAAATGCTTCCAGGATACGTAAACTTATGAGCACAACTATATAATATATATATATATATATATATATATATATATATATATATATATATATATGCATTGTAATAGCCCACAGCCACACACACCTGATGTCGTTGGATACAATGAAACGCTGCATAGGGTGGAATTTTTGGATGCGTGGCATCGCTGTGCATGAGGACCGTGGCCATCTTGTTGGTTTGAAACCATCAGGAACTTTTCATATGACATGCCTGTTTATATCTACTACTGTGTGAGTATATAGAAGTGGTTATATATATTGTTTTAATAAATTCAATCAGTTTTAATATACTACACCATAAAGTGGTTTTGTTTTTACACATTTCAACATGAGGAGTCATGCCTGGATAAATGCTGGAGCAGTCCGTGGTGGATTGATGTTTGGGCGTTTTTGACCACCTATAATCCAGTGGTCTAGTTGTAAGTGTAAGAGGCTTGGCTTACTGTAGTGTTGGTGGAAGATCACTGTTCATCTTTGTAGTCAAGGTTCATGCATCAATCCATGATCGATGGAAAAATGTCTGTCTGCCTGAACCCCCCCCCCCCCCCCCCCGACTTCCTGGCAGCCCTTCTCGCCAGCCCTCAAAATTAACTCGCAAAATGCGAGTGTAATTTTTGAGGGCTGTTCTAAGGTATGGCTTATCGAAAGACACTTTTTGGGAGATAAATAATTTTTTTTTTTTATTATCTCCTAAAAAGTGTCTTTCGATAAACCACACCTTAGAATATATACTGTTGTGAATTTATGAAGAAATATATTTACTATTCAATGACAGAAATGTATAATTTCAAAAAGACACGTGAACTGTGAGGTCACCATAATTGACCTATAGAAGACCTATAAGACACAGAAAAATCATGTATTCTAAATTACTACAACCATTCTATTCAAGGGGTTTTTACAAGCCTGTATTGAAGTCAAAAAGAGAACAGGAACAATGGTAGCCTGTCATCAAACAAAAGGTGTGTACTTATTTTTGTTGATTAGTTTGAGAAGTCCAAATTTATGAGGTGTCATCACTTGGAGGTGGTCCGTGACTGGGAAGAATCCTTTGTGCTGAAGTAAAGGCTGTTTGGACAATTTACAACCATCAATACAAAAATTCTAAAGCCAAGACCTTTCCCGACAAAGCCTATTATGTGAAGTCCTAGGAAATTGTGTACACAGCTAAGCTATCAAAACATGTATTGGACTGTTCAAAGTCCATTTCAAAACATGATTTTAAATGTAGAGGCAAACCGACATATGTTCAAAATATATATATATATATTTTTTTTTTTTAAATTATATAATCTTTATTTATTTTCTTCATTATCATACAAAATACATTCTTTACTTACATAGTACATACATTTAAATAAAAACCATTTCTCACACTTTACAAGGAGTACCCTTCAACCTTTAGTTCTTCTTATCCTTCCCATCCTACCCTCTTGACACCCGGCTTGTTCTCTCTCTCTCTCTCTCTCTCTCCCCCCCCCCCCCCTCCTCATAATGGATTTTCCAGTTTATCCAGCCATGGTCTCCACATAGTTTCAAACTCTCTCAGATTTCCTCTCCTTATATACACTGTTCTTTCTTTCCATACCGTTTCTGTTGTTAACCTTATCCATTCTCCTACCGTTGGGGGTTTCTCGGCCTGCCACCTCTGCGCTATTAACTTTCTCGCCTGGAACAAACCTCTCATTACAGCATTGATTACAGAGGGACCGCCATTTATCCCCTCATCCGATCCCAATATACACAATCTGGGGTTCATTTCTAGCCTTACATCTAGTACGGTATTCAAGGTGTTGAGGATTTCTGTCCAATAGCGGTACAATTTTGGGCACTTCCATACCATATGTGCTAAATCCCCAGTATCCTGACACCTAGGGCACCTGGCATCTGTTCTCCATCCGAACTCATATAGTCTCTTAGGTGTATAATATGTCCTATGTAGCAGCATCAAATATGAGACCTTCTGAGCAGGCGAGACCGATACCACGTGTCCTTTCTCCAGTATCCTCATCCACTGTTCATCTGAGAACGTTCCAAATTCTTTCTCACATTATATATATATATATATATATATATATATATATATATATATATATATATATATATATATATATATATATATATATATATATTCAGAAGACAGTGAATATAAATCATTCAAAATATATGTGAGATGTGTAGGTCACAAAGGAAAACTATGAGTTAGTATCTGATGATTTGATGAAATCGGTTATAAAGAAAACATAATAAATAAAGGGTGATTATTAATAGAATTGTTTTAGGAACAAATTAGTATTAAGAAAACATATGATCATGATAGGAATATATAAGAATTGAATTATGTTTAGATAAACAAATATTGATTGGATACCCAAATTATACAGGTATCCAGATAGATAAAAATTGTATGTGATGCTGATTGATATATATATATATACACATATAACTTGTGTCCTTTTCAAATGGACTAAATTTTTGCAGATATACAATGATATGCATATATATCACCATTTAATGCAAGTGATTGATCAATAATTATGCTAGGCGATTTGATAGTATGGGGTTAGTTGAATTCCCAAATACTAAAGATATAGATATTTTCACTAAGGTACAATATCCAGTATAAAATAAAATATATTACTTTACAGAGCAGCCCCAAAACACATGTGAGACCCCTGGTGGTTGAAGGTGCAATTACATTAAAAACATTTAGGCCAATAGAAAAGAGACGCATACCTTTTGGGCTGAACATATTACAAGTTTTATAATCTTATTGTGTGAGAGGGTATTTAAGAAGCAAGAGAGATAGTCAAAGGGAGGGACAGCTCAGGGGAACCTGAGAGCTCAGGGACCCACCCTGGGGAAGGGACACTGGGGGAGAAACATCTTCCCAGATAGACTGACAGCCATGCCTGGAAATATACTTTAATCTCCAAGGAGATTCCTGAACCCGGTAGCTATCTTAAATCCAGACTAATAGCCATTTTGGAATGGGTAAATATAACATGTTGATTTTATCTGGTATGTTCTCTTAATTATTGATGTATTGAATATTCTAATATTGGTAACCATTCTCCAGAATCAATAACCGCCTTTTAGATTTTTTTTCTCCAATATTCCATTTTTTATTATATATTACTTTTTGCATAGTTGCTTTTTATTGACAAACAAATGTCTAATTTGTTTCGCATTGCTCAACGTTACTTACCTGCAGCATAGTAACGGCTGGGTGTGTGAAATACAGACATTATGTTAAATTGTCAAGTATAAGGTTATTGATTCTACTGAAGAAGTTATCATGGTGATATTGTGTCCAAGGTACTACGCCCATTTTGAGGGTATTTCCATTAATTGTCAAATGTTCAAATAATGCAATCTGTATTTTAATTTCATTTAAATATTTGTTTTCTGTCAACCAATAAATGTGACTATTAAGTATGATCACTCGTCTCCGTGAACAAAGTTTCACATATATAGACTGTGTCGTATAGATTGATCTTGTATCTTAAAAATATCTTCGCTAAAAATTACTTAATAAAAATGTGCGGGAAACTTTCCTTAAAAAAAGCACAACAATACCATACACTGATCAACCACAATATTATGACCATTGACAGGTAAAGTAAAATGATTACATTTTTACAATGGCACACGAAACTGGGTGGGGATATATTAGGCAGAAAGTGAACATGTAGTCCCTGAAAGCAAAAAAAAAAAAATATTTTGTATAAAGTACTTGATCTGGGTCAGCTCAGGACCTTCCAAAATTGGTTCAAGGAAAGAAAATTGATGATGCACATTAGGAGAGAAGGCTGGCACGTGTAGTTCAATCCAATAGAAGAGCTACTGTAGCTCAAAAAAAGTGATTCCTGATTTAGATATATGGGTTAGATACATACATATGGGGCTGCAACCATGCTGACCCATGTCCACAGCCAAAAGTACCTAAAATGGGCATTTGAGCATCAGAACTTGACCATGGGACAATCAAAGTGTGTCTTTGTGGTGCTGGCTTGGCCTTCAAATTCTCCAGACCTCAATCCAATCGAGCATCTGTAAAATGTGCTGGAAAAAGAAGTCCAATCCATGGAGGCCCTTCCTCGCAACTTACAGGACTTAAAGGAACTGCGACTGACAGCTTGGTGCCAGATACTAGAGCTGGACAATTTTCTTAAAAAAAAAATTTGAATCAAGTTTTTTGAGGCCGGACGCCGCGGACTAGGCCGAAGCCGCGGCCTCGCCTAAAAACTACTGCCCGCAGCTCCTCAGGACCGGCGCGGTGTCAGTGCCGGTCCTGGTGTAAAATATCTACAAAAAAAATAGATTTGCTGAAAATTTGAATCGATTAAAAACGATTTTTTCCCCAGCTCTACCAGATACCACATCATACCTTCAGGAGGTCCAGTGGAGTCCGTCTCTTGAGGCAGAGCTGTTATGGCAATAAAAAGGGGACCTATTTAACCACTACGCGCCCACGCTATAGCCGAAAGACGACTGCAGCGCGGACGCTCCCTGCCGGGAGGACGTCCCTGGATGTCCTCCTGTTTACTTCCCTAATGCGCGCTCCTGAGAGCGCGCATCGGGGAAGTTCTGTGCCGGCCGTGTCCGTCGGACACAGCCGGTCACAGATCGCTGTAAACGGCCAATCACAGCGGCCGTTTACAGCGAGATCTGGCTGTCCAATGAGAGATGATCTCATATGTTTGCATATGCAAACATATGAGATCATCTGTCAGCGCCGCTCTGCCTCCTCACACAGACAGCGTGTGAGGAAGGAGAGAGGAACGGCGCCGGCGCCGCAAGTAAAAAAAAAAAAAAAAAAAGAAATAGTCATCTGTCCCGCTGCCACCATCAGTACCACCTGTCCCCAGAGTGCCATCCGTTCCACCTGTCCCCAGTACCACATGTCCCCAGTAACACCTGTCCACAGAGTCCCATCCATGCCATCTGCCAATGCAACCTGTCCCCAGTACCACCTGTCACCCCAGTGCCATCTGCCAGTGCCATCTGTTATCAGTGCCACGTCAGTGCCATCTGTTATCAGTGCCACGTCAGTGCCATCTGTCATCAGTGCCACGTCAGTGCCATCTGTCATCAGTGCCACGTCAGTGCCATCTGTCATCAGTGCCACGTCAGTGCCATCTGTCATCAGTGCCACGTCAGTGCCATCTGTCATCAGTGCCACGTCAGTGCCATCTGTCATCAGTGCCACGTCAGTGCCATCTGTCATCAGTGCCACGTCAGTGCCATCTGTCAGTGCCACGTCAGTGCCATCTGTCAGTGCCACGTCAGTGCCATCTGTCATCAGTGTCACGTCAGTGCCATCTGTCATCAGTGCCACGTCAGTGCCATCTGTCATCAGTGCCACGTCAGTGCCATCTGTCATCAGTGCCACGTCAGTGCCATCTGTCATCAGTGCCACGTCAGTGCCATCTGTCATCAGTGCCATATCAATGCCACGTGTCATCAGTGCCATATCAATGCCACGTGTCATCAGTGCCATCTGTCAGTGCCATCTGTCATCAGTGCCACCTGTCAGTGTCACGTGCCATCTGTTATCAGTGGCACATGTCATCAATGCCACGTATCAGTGCCATCTGTCATCAGTGTCACGTGTCATCAGTGCCACGTATCGGTGCCATCTGTCATCAGTGCCACGTATTAGTGCCATCTCTCATCAGTGCCACGTATTAGTGCCACATGATATCAGTGCCACGTATAAGTTCCATCTGTCAGCAGTGCCACATATTAGTGCCATCTTTCAGTGTCACGTGTCATCAGTGCCCCTGTATTAGTGCCATCTGTCATCAGTGTCACGTGTCATCAGTGCCCCGTATTAGTGTCATCAGTGCCACCTGTCATCAGTGCCACGTCAGTGTCACATGTCATTGTCCTGGTGCTCCAGGGCCTTCAAAAGTGTAATAGGTAGTCAACAAGTTAGATGTGTAATTTATACACCTAGAACACCTGATGGCGCTCCCTGCATGTTGGGCCTCTCTAAGTGGCCAGGCTGTGGAAAAGTCCCACACATGTGGTATCGTAATACTCAGGAGGAGTAGCAGAATTTATTTTGGGGTGTCATTTGTGGTATACACATGCCATGTGAGAGAAATAACCTATTACAATGACAATTTTGTGGAAAAAAATAAAAAATAAAAAAATAATTCATTTTGCAAAGAATTGTGGGAAAAAAATGACATCAAAAAGCTCACCATGCCTCTTACTAAATACCTTGGAATGTCTACTTTCATAAAAGGGGTCATTTGGGGGGTATTTGTACTTTCCTGGCTTGTTCGGGTCACAAGAAATGAGATAGGCCCTCAGTACATCAGATGTGATCAATTTTGTATAATTCTCACCACAGTTTGTAGAGTCTGTAACTTTCACAAAGACCAAATAATATCCACTAATTTGGATTATTTTTACCAAAGATATGTAGCAGTATAAATTGTGGCCAAAATCTATGAAGAAAAATTATAATTTGCTAAATTTTATCACAGAAACAAAGAAAAATTTTTGGCCTTTTTTCATTTATAGCGCAAAAAATAAAAAACCCAGAGGTGATCAAATACCACCAAAAGAAAGCTCTATTTGTGGGGAAAAAAGGACCAAAAATTCATTTGGGTTCAGTGTTGCATGACTGAGTAATTGTCAGTCAAAGTGTAAGAGCACCGAAAGCTGAAAATTGGTCTGGGCAGGAAGGGTGTTTAAGTGCCCAGTAAGCAAGTGGTTAATATTAGGTGGGTGGTCATTTAATAAAATAATTACAGGCATGTGGCTCTTAAATGCCATCTCCAAAAATGTTCTATACTTTCTCTTTGGACCAAAACTTATGAACATATGGTAAAGTTAGTGAAGAAAGCACACAGAGATTAACAGCAGAACGGTTTTGTTATAATTTTAATTAATTTGTTCAATACTTTTATATTACAAGTGGATCAAAAATGAAAAAGTCCTATCGTACCAAATCAACATAAATAAATCAATTAGAAGATACAAAACTGGGAAACAAATTAAAGTAATATGTACCGTTGGGTAAAGTTACACAACATTGAACGCCAAGTTTCTGGATGTTTAAATTCAGCACTGTTATATGCAGTTTAGATACATTTCCCAAGATCTATAACTAGTAAAAAGGTAGGCCACCAAAAAAAATGATACTTAATTTATGGAGATAGCATACTATTATATCATATAATGGTTTCTTGCATCTCTCTGGAAATTCAATGGTGAGATTTCAGTGCTTAAGTTCCTAGTTCTGAACACATCCCAGGACCCTTACAAAAGCAGTCACCTTTCCGTGCTGGATGTTTAATTTATTCTATATGGAGAATGCAAGGAAAGTAGGAACACCAAAAACTCCAGAGGACAGGAAACCAAAATCAGATCTCATAGCTGGAGTTCCCAAGAGATAATTTTGCAAGTGAGACTTCCCACTACACTCCATTTAAATTAAAAAAAATGTTTTGTGGGCTGACTTTTAAAACATATTTTTCAATAGGTTATACACTATTACTGGTTAGGGACAGATGAGAGCTTTTAAAGGCAAAGTGTTTTTTTTTTTTTTTTTTTATTAATAAAAAATTGCAGAGGGAAAAAATGTACTGAACTGATGAATATGTCATAATTCCTGTGTGGAAGTCAATGGAACAAAATGCAAGATTATATTTAAAAGGAATTAATGTGGCAATCAGAGAATTTATCACTGACTAGGACTATGAAGCATTATCAGCTAAGTAACAATTTTTAGTATAAAGACAATCTATACTTTGACAAAACTATCACAGGACCTGGGGTGTACCTTAATTAGCATATTTTAACTAAACTGCAGATTTCAAAGTAAGAATACTTTAATGAGTTCACCTGGTCATTATAGCCTCACTTTCCCAATTACATATGCTATAGCAAATTTTCCCCACGTTCCTGAGGTAATTTTTTTTATCTTGATAACAGATATTTTCCCTTTCTGTATGAGGTTTACTTTTAACCTCTAATTTTTATTTTTTACAAGTTGAGGCCTTGTACAGAGATGCTTCAGCTTGTAAAACAGCATTATACACAGCAAGCTTTTACAAAGGATTGTCAAAGCTTTCAGTCAGCATCATGCAACTCTCTGGAAGTTTATGGCGCAAAACTCAGCACCAACTGAAGGATCTTAAAGCGTATGCTGGCCCTCACTCAAAACAAGCTGCTAGCAGGCTGTAGAAAGGTTCCAGCGTAATTAAAGTTAGGTTTAAAAAACAAAGAAAAAACGTCATACTTACCATTGCACAGGGCAGCCCTGATCCTCCTCTTCTGGGGTCAAACCACTTGCTGTGGGGGGGGCACTTGAGCAGGCTTGCTCCCGAGCCGCTGCTCTGCATGTCTATTCAGACAGGCCCTGCCCTCTTTCTTTTCTTATGGGCTCACTGGCTGTGATCGACAGCAGCGGGAAACTATGGCTGCTGCCTCTGCCAGTGAGGGAAACTCCTTTGAGAGCAGAGACTTTGGTGTGCATTGCTGGATCGTATTGGGGCTCGGATAAGTATTAAGGGGGGGGGGCTGCTGCACACAGGTTTATCATCATGCTTAGAATGCATGAAGGTAAAAAACCTTGAGCCTTCAGAAACACTTTCAGCACTACTTGAAACTTGTTGAAAGCCTGACAGCCAATGCTCTCATATGTTGGCACCCATTTTCCCTGATTCTGCAGCGCCTCCCAATCTCTGCAATTCCTGTGACAGCAGGTCAGGGATCTTCTCCCCATACCTGCGGTCACTATTTTAAAAGAGCTCAGGCATGCAGGGCTCCACTCACACAGCTGTGTCATTAATTCACAGATCCCTGTGAATCAATGAGCTAACAAGTACCGATAGCCTTTGTGGCTGTCGGCTTGTAGTTCTTAATGAACTACCAGGGCGCTGTTGAGCGCTCTAGCGGCTCATTGAGTCTTCCTGTCTTTGTGAAACTGCCTGCCCCTACGATGTACAGGCAGACAGCCTAAACTGGCAATCTGTAGGAGTCTTGCATGGCACCCGCGATCTGCTGATCATGGGTGCAATGCTTTGCATGATCCTACAAAAAAAAAAAAAAATAGTAAATGCATATTTTTTACCTGCAAAATGTGCTTTTATTTTTAAAGTGAACCTATCCTTTGACCTCATTAAAAAGGAGCCGAAAGTTACTTTAAAGGCCTCAACAAAACCTTCCTGAAAGTTTCAATAATGCTTTGAAAAAATATTGATGTACACATTTGTCTTAAACACACTGAAGCCCATACGTACAAGGCCTTAAAGACTTAAATAACAGAAGTGCAGGAAGAGGTCTACAACCAATGCTTCATTTTTTTTTTTTTTTCACTCTGAAGCACTGGCTTTTAGATATCTATACACTTTTATAGGTACCAAAACCTGGATCTTCCTTACATTCACTGCATACAGATAAAGATTACCAAGTAAAAACAAAGCTTTTGGTGAAATATCTTGAATAATAAGATCAAGATGAATTGCTGTTCAAACCTTGAAAGAAAAAAATCCAACCGTTTAGCTCAGAGCAAACAAACGTGCAGAAAACTTGAACAATCTGGGAATTCTAGAGCTTTAACATAAAGAGTGTAATTACCAGAAAGAGCAAAATATAAAAAAAAAAAAAAAAAGAAATTCAGATGGCTAGACTGAACAATTATCTGATTTTCAGAATCTTTCCATCTAAAAAGTAATAATTGCAATCAGCATAAAAGCCATACTAGTAAATACTGATGCTCTCTCTCAAAGGGATGAATTGTTAGGAGGGGTTTGTACTGAGCCACCTTCTTCTGATATCATCTACAGTCCTTGATGTTTCTTTTGTTGACACTACATAGGTGTCCATCATTCTAATATCACAGCACCATAAGATCTGTTGTACCTACGAGACTACAGTTAAAATCAGACCTCACACCTCTTGGAGACTGAGGAGGTTGCAGGGTAGCAGGATCACCTTTGGTTGTGAGAAGAGATCTCAAGCACGGAGTCCACACTTTCAGTCCGTTTTAAATTTTCTCCCTTCAAGCCCATCTAATAAAAATGTGCAAATTAAGGCTCCCTGTAGGGTTTCCATTTCAGACTACATAAATACATTGTGGCAGAACAAATGGACTGCAAAAACGTCAATTCCTTTGCTTTTAAACTGCACAAAGGTTATACCACTTTAAATTAAATTATTTCTAATAGACATAGTTCAATACCTTCATTCTGTAATTGGATATCGTGCAAAGGACAGCAGCAACTTTAAGCATATTATAATAAAAAAAAAAAAAGGAATTTCATAATTCTTCACTGAATGCTTCGTTATGGAATTCAAAAATAAGGATGTTATTAACACATTTAAATTATACTCTGGTTTCAAGACAAAAATTACAAGTATGTAGGAGTGCATTTCCTAAATCTAGATGAGATCTGTCCCCCTTCATTGAGTTCTGCAGTATGGCCCTGCCAGCAGGAATAACTTGCTGCTGTGGTAAGCCAACCTGAGTTGTAGTTCAAGTGAATAAATAGTAGTCAAACTTTGTTGATGTCATCCAGTGGCAGAGGATCCAACACACATAGATTTAAACTTGTATCTTCAGTCTTTCATTGATTATAAAGAGTAATTTACATAATACAAGAAGATGCCAGCTCCCGTACTTAGAAAAAACAAAAATCCCAATGATTACATATCGCATTTAGTGCAGGGGTACTCAGAAATGTTGCACATAAAGCTTTCCTAAAAGTCTTCAGTGCAGAAAGGGTTAATCCACATCATTTGATTATCACTGTAAACTGAAGAGAAAGAAAAGATCCCTGTCTTCCCTAATATCTACATTTTATGCTCAACCCATAAAAGGTCAAAACAAAAAAAACAGGTTGAGTTATAAGTATTTGGTTGCAGTAGCATTGTCCAATCAATGTTATTTTAGGCACAGTTAGGAGGAGGGATTGAAATTGCAGCTGGCACTAAACGTTAAGCATGTCCTCGTCACTGTCATCATGAAATGAGGCTACATTCAGCTTGTCCTCTTTATTCAGTTGGCCTGATTTCGGCTTTCTAGTCTTTTCTTGCCCTCCATTAAAAATTCCTATCAAGTTCTCATCACTGCCAGAAGGATATGGGTTTAATGACGGGTTTTCAGCAATCTTCTTATTTCTTGCAGACTTTATTCTGACTTCTGGTACAGTCAGAACCTCATCTTCACTGTCAAGGTCATCCACATGCAAGGACGTAAACGCTCCGGCCTTCACACTTCTGACATGACCGTTCTCATGGTGTGGTTTTGCATGGCTTCCAGACACTTCTTCCATAAGCCACTCTGTTTCATTGTCCATTTCTTCTTCTGTATTGATCTGAATGATGTAACAAAATAAAATTAAAAAAATAAATAAAAGTAGTAAAACGCACACATCCGTTATACTGATTACAGGAGAAACAAATATTAACCACTTCCTGCCCGCATGATGTTATACGACGTTGTGGACCATATCTGGATGATGCCTGCAGCCACAGGCATCATCCAGATATCTTTTTTTTTTCCAGCTACCGATTCCCTACAATGAAAAAGAAATCCCAGCAGCTGATTAGCCACTGGATTGCTTTTATAGGCAACGGGAGGGAACGCGCTTTCCCTCCCGCTGCCCTTTGGTGTTTCTCAGGGCTTTCCCATGCAATGGGAAAACCAGAGATACGATCCCGTGGCGCCATTGGGTTACCACGGAGCTGGCTGGATGATTCCCAGCCATCTATATGGAGTAAATGATTATAATTTTAAATGTTCATGAACCAGTTCCCACCCAGGCCTATTCTGACATTTCTCCCCTACATGTAAAAATCTGTATTTTTTTGCTAGAAAATTACTCAAATCCCCAAACATTACGTTTTTTTTTTTTTAGCGTAGACCCTAGAGCAGTGATGGTGAACCTTGGCACCCCCAGATGTTTTGGAACTACATTTCACATTATGCTCAACTACACTGCAGAGTACAAGTATAAAAGATAATGTTACGCTATGTAAGTTGTCACTGGAACAGAAGAAGAGTGAAAGTCTTCAAATAGGGACCCTTTAATGGTGCCAATTGTCTAAGAGGAGAGTATCCCTTTGTAGAGATTTCCTCTCATTTTCCATTGAGTCTTTGGGACAGGACGTGAAGGGAAACGGGACACTAGACTGAAAAAAACATGACAGCAGTTTTATCCCTTCCCTGCTCTAACCAAAAATAGCTGCACTTAAACTTCATGCTGCAAGAATAACGCTATGACTGTATGCTAGAACCATGATCTTTATTCGGCTGTAATATGGACATTCTTCCTACTGACTACAAAGATCACGGTTTACTTTTTTTGAACTTTATTACTAGTATTCATTCACGATCATTATTCTCTAAAATTTTATTGCATGGGAGGTGTAACTGTATTCTACAAAAGGTTTATTGTATGGGAGGGCAAGAAATGGTTAGCTTTGGGTGTCAAATCTAGGTACGCGTTTCTTACTTTAGATATTATTGTTTTAGATATACAAGTTATTGATCATGCTGATGCATAGTGAACTGTGGATACAACTTTTAGCAGGGGTTCCCGAGACCCAATAATTTTTAGGGGTCCCTTCAGTACCCTTAGTAAAAATCTAGTATAGACATCTTTGCATAAACAGTTCTCAACGCAACATAGCAATACATACAGTGCCTTGAAAAAGTATTCATACCCTTGAAATTTTCCACATTTTGTCATGTTACAACCAATAATTAAAATGTATTTTATTTGGGATTTTATGTGATAGACCAACACAAAGTGGCACATAATCGTGAAGTGGAAGAAAAATTATAAATTGTTCTCCAAATTTTTTACGAATAAATATGTTTAACCACTTTCCGACCGGCGCACGACGATGTACGTCCCTTTTTTGAAGAGGGATATCTCGGTAACGGCAGCAGCTGCTGCCACAACCGAGGTATCCATCTCTTCAGGCGCCGGTCGGCTGTCCGATAATGGTGGTCATCGCGGCGGATTCGCCACGAGATCACCGTTATCGGCGGCGGGAGAGGTGCCCCCCCTCCCGCCGCTCTCCCGCGCTTTCCGCCGCTTAGCGGAGCCGTCGGCAGCGGCGGAGGCGATCGGGTCCTTTCCCCTCCTGTGCATAGAGATGAGTGACGCTAAGATGGCCGCCACTCATCTCTATACCATAGGAGGGCGGAAGCGACGTCAAAAACGTCACTTCCGCCCATACCTCTTAAAGAGGAATTTTCAAATGTCATTTTTTTAAATGACTTTTTTTATTTTTATTTTTTTTCATTGAAGTCCAAATATGAGATCTGAGGACTTTTTGACCCCAGATCTCATATTTAAGAGGACCTGTCATGCTTTTTTCTATTACAAGGAATGTTTACATTCCTTGTAATAGCAATAAAAGTGAGCAAATTAAATATTTTTTTTAAAAACAGTGTAAAAATAAATAAAATCAAGAAAAATAAAAAAAAATTTTTTTAAATCGCCCCGTCCCCACGAGCTCGTGCGCAGAAGCGAACGCATACGTGAGTAGCGCCCGCATATGAAAACGGTGGTAAAACCACACATGTGAGGTATCGCCGCGATCGGTAGAGCGAGAGCAATAATTATAGCCGTAGACCTCCACTGTAACGCAAAATATGCAACCTGTAGAATTTTTTAAACGTCGCCTATGGAGATTTTTGAGGGTAAAAGTTTGATGCCATTCCACGAGCGGGCGCAATTTTGAAGCGTGACATGTTAGGTATCAATTTACTCGGCGTAACATTATCTTTCACAATATATAAAAAAATTGGACTAAATTTACTGTTGTCTTATTTTTTTATTCAAAAAAGTTAATTTTTTCCAAAAAAAGTGCGCTTGCAAGACCGCTGCGCAAATACAGAGTGAAAAAAAGTATTGCAACGACCGCCATTTTATTCTCTAGGGTGTTAGAAAAAAAACAATATATAATGTTTGGGGGTTCCAAGTTTTTTTCTAGCAAAAAAAAATGTTTTAAACATGTAAACACCTAAAATCCAAAACGAGGCTGGTCTTAAAGTGGTTAAAGTGTGGCGTGCATTTGTATTCAGCCCCCCTGAGTCAATACCACCTTTTGCTGCAATTACAACAGCAAGTCTTTTTGGGTGTGTCTTTACCAGCTTTGCACATCTAGAGAGCGAAAAATTTTTACTCATTCTTCTTTTCAAAATAGCTCAAGCTCTGTCAGATTGGATGAAGAGCGTCTAAACAGCAATTTCCAATTCTTGCCACAGATTCTCAATTGGATTTAGGCTTGGATTTTAACTGGGCCATTCTAACACATGAATATGCTTTGATCTAAACCATTCCATTGTAGGTCTGGCTGTATATGTTTAGGGTCATTGCCCTGGAAGGTGAACCTCCGACCCAGTCACAGGTCTTTTGCAGACTCTAACAGGTTTTCTTCTAAAATTGCCCTCTATTTGGCTCCATCCATCTTCTCATCAACTCTGACCAGCTTCCCTGTCCCTGCTGAAGAAAAGTATCCCCACAACATCATGCTGACACCGCCATGTTTCACGGTGGGGATGGCGTATTCAGGGTAATGTGCAGTGTTATTTTTCCACCACACATAGCATTTTGCTTTGAGGCCAAAAAGTAAAATATTGGTCTCATCTGACAGAGCACCTTTTTCCACTTAATTACGGTGTCTCCCACATGACTTCGCGCAAACTGCAAATGGGACTTCTTATGGCTTTTAAAAATGTCTTTCTTCTTGCCATTCTTCCATAAAGGCCAGATTTGTGGAGTGCACGACTAATCGTTGTCCTGTGGACAGATTCTCCCACCTGAGCTCTGGATCTCTGCAGCTCCTCCAGAGTTACCATAGGCCTCTTGGCTGCTTCTCTGAATAATGCTCTCCTTGCCAGGCCTGTCCGTTTAGGTGGCCGGCCATCTCTTGGTAGGTTTGCAGTTGTGCCATACTCTTTGCATTTTTTTGATGGATTGAACAGTGCTCCGTGAGATGTTCAAAGCTTGGGATATTCTTTTATTACCTAACCTGCTCTAAACTTCTCCACAACTTTATCCCTGACCTGTCTGGTGTGTTCCTTGGCCTTCATGATGCGGTTCGTTCACTTAGGTTCTCTAACAAACCTCTGAGGACTTCGCAGAACAGTTGTATTTATACCGATATTAAATTACACACTGATGATCTATTTACTAATTAGGTGACTTCTGAAGGCAACTGGTTCCACTAAGCGAATAGATATTAGTTAGTGGTAGCACAGTAAAGGGGGCTGAATACAAATGCACGCCACACTTTAGATCATTGACTTGTAAAAAAAATTGAAAACCATTGATCATTTTCCTTCCACTTCACAATTATGTGCCACTTTGTGTTGGTCCATCACATAAAATCCCAATAAAATACATTTACCTTTTTGGTTGCAACATGACAAAATGTGGAAAATGTCAAGGGGTATGAATACTTTTTCAAGGCACTGTAAAAGCATGCAAGCTTTACATTTTCCAACGTGAATTTTGCAAGATTATAAGCTGCCTGAAGACACTAGCAATGCTCCATAAATCCCATCACACTCACTACACTGTTTTGTAGGGAAAAATAAATAAAACATTTCATGATGATCAGCCCATGCTTGACTATGGCTCAACATGTATTGTAATCATGAAGCTGCTTGAAGTTCGGCTCCAAGCTGTCTCCCTACCGGTATTCAGATAATGGGAGCAGGCATCAAAGTTCACTTATCCAGAAGCGTCAAGCTGTTCAATATTAGGACGCCACTCAGACTGACCCAATTCTGATGAAGTGTATTAAAATGTGTGGCCTCAGCCAGCGCTGCTCCGGTCGTTCTGTGACGCGTTTCGCCCCTAGTTTCCACCGGGGCCTGGTCACAGATACTTCATCGGCACTGGGTCTGTCTGAGCAGCGCCCTACATTACTCAACATTTTTTGCCACACATTAAGAAATACGGAAAATAAAGGGCCCCCTGCAAAGAAGTTAGATACTCACTTCTGATGCCAACACCACTGATTGCTGCAAGAGTAAGGAGAAAATATCTTCAGACACCAAGTCCCCTGGCACTGTCAGATGCCCAATTCCCTGATGCTTTCAGAGGTTCCATCTTCAAGCCTCTACATCAGGGATATGCAATTAGCGGACCTCCAGGTGTTGCAAAACTACAAGTCCCATCATGTCTCTGCCTCTGGGTGTCATGCTTGTAAGGCTGTCACAGCCTTGCTATGCCTCATGGGACATGTAGTTCTGCAACAGATGAAGGTCCGCTACATGCATATCCCTGCTCTACATCATAACTGTGCCCTTTGGTGATGTAGGGGTCAAAAGGGAGGAACCACAGGTAACAGCAGGGAGATCAGAAATAAGACACCACCAGAAGTGTCTGTTTCTGAAGTCTTTACATAGTGATTTCTCTTTAAGTGGTGTTTCGCAGCGTGGGAAGCAGGAGAGACATTCAATTTTTTTTGCAGGTAGTGCTTTATTTTAGGTATTAGTTTTAGCAAAAGGTCACTTTAATATTATGTAAAAGGCTTTTGTTGAGCTTGCATTTTCAACACGCAAAAAACAAAAAATCAGAACCTACAGCAACCAGCATTTAACTTTCAGAATCAGGATATCTAGTTCAGTGCTGTCTTACCAAATGTAGTATGCCTGAATGTTATAAGGTCCAAGCTTACCTTGGTGTATTTGTACGACACAGTGGAACTCCTTCTACAGCAGTTGGTTAGTTTGTACATCACAGTTTCCCTAAAAGTAAACCCAAAAGAATTAACATGTATAATATTTTCTAGACACACTAACTTGCTACCACTTACATTTGGAATAGTGGTGAGTTAGTTACTACATTGTGGTAGTATAGTATAGTAACGAACTTAGAGGCTTAACAGCAGGAGTATGCTAGTGTACAGGACTTGAGCGGTTTGCCCACCCCATTCTGACTCTTCTGCCATTCAACAAACTCGTAGTATAATTGCCCCACAATGCAATATGTTCTATGAATGAAGGAGGAGAGAATGAATATCAGGATTTCTCCTAACCATTCACAGAACATGTAGTATTGTGAGACAAATAATAGTAAAAGTTCTGTTAAGGGAGCTGCCAAAAACACAATCCAAAAGAATAAAATAAAAAAATGTGTCATTCATGTACCTGTGCCACAGGAGAATAGATGACCCTTATTTACAGAAAATGTCTCTCACATCCCCTCCTGGTGACATGCAAGGCAGGACAAGTGCTACATGTCACATCTCAAAAGGTAGACACACCCATCAAAAAAACAAATTGCGAGTAAAATATTTTATTGGACATCCGTTATTAGGATTTGATCCTTTAACAAGTAATCCAAATAAAACAAAAAAAGCTGCTCCAGGTGAGTGAGTCTGTTTAATCCCCACACACACTAGTCGGGTGCTAGCCCAGCTTGCATGATGTATAACATAAGCAAATGATTCCAGATGGCTGCACTTCCAAAAATCCTTTTATTAAAGCTTCATGTGATAAGTGGTTGACAGATGGAGTAGGGGACAAAGATCTAGACGTGTTTCGCACAAATGTTAGCGCTTAGTCATTACCTCATGACTAAGCGCTAAAATTTGCACGAAACACGTTTCCTCTTTGTTCCCTGCTTCGTCAACCACTTGTCATATGAAGCTTCAATAAAAGGATTTTTGGAAGTGCAGCCATCCGGAATCATTTTCATAAGTACTCCACATACACTTCTGTTAAAGGCTACGTTCTTTAGAACATGTTACACCTGTATGGAGTGTAACATATTCCAGCCCCTCTCACCACCTACTTACCCTGCTAAGTCCCCTTCCCTCCAGCAATGCAAGGTCTGCACCCCATTTTCTCCCCATGCTTTCAGGTTCAGAAGTCTTCAGCTGTCTTGACATAACTGCCACATGCACTTGTGAGTCCTGGCATCTTACAGATGCCGATATCAGTGTAAAATTACAAAAAAAAAAAAAAAAAAAAAACCTGCTAGCAGACTGGAGAAATTTTTTTCATGGCAAAAGAGACGCATGGTTTTCTCTACCATAAATATCTACTTGCAAGCATCCTTTAAAATTGCAACTATAATTCTGCTTTAAGGGTCTCATACACATGAAACAAATTCAACCATGTTGCTTATAAGAAACACACAATGAAGGTACACAACAGAAAGAAAAACAAGGCAAAATGCTGAGTATTACGTAAAAATTGATTTTTAATTTAAGGATACAGGGGTTCATTTACTAAAAGTGGCGAATGCTAAATTTGGTGCAGCTCTGCACAGAAACCAATCGGCTCCCAGGTTTTATTGTCAAAGCTTAATTGAACAAGTTGAAGTTTGAAGCCGATTGGCTACCACGCACAGCTGCACCAGATTTTGTGCTTCAGGTTTAGTAAATCAACCCCAGTTTCCTTTCATAAATTAGGATATAACTTTTCCTTAAAAGTAACTCACCTCCTCTCTTTTTTGTACAACAGCAACACCACCAGACAAATGACAAGGATCACTAAAAGAATACTAAGAACAGCTCCCACAGCTTGGCTTCTGCCAGACAGGCCCTGGTATTGATTCTGATGATCTCCGTCGTCTGTAGTACTTCCAGCACTGTCTGGCCTGCCAAAAAAATGCAGCAACAGTAATGAAAGCTAAATCCAAAAATACAAGATTATCTGCTATATTTTAAAAAGAGTTAAGAATGATTACGAAAAAACAAAACTATTATTTAAGGAAATGAAATACAAAAACAGGAAGGAAACACTCTCCTCACCCTCTTCTACTCGTTTACTTAAGCAATTTTAGCAGAAGTCTCAGTGTATATTAAGGCACTTACACATTTCACTTAGCAGCAGCAGTCAACTTCAAACATGCAAACTGCAAGGGAAACTGTTAAAGTTAAACTGGCAGATAAAGGCACAAATGAATGCAGATCCGCCTAACGCAGTATTCCAGACAAAAATAACTAGATAAACATGAATTAAAAAATAAAAATAAAACTTGCTGCTGCTACTCACACTCCAGCCCTACTGTACACAGACTGCAAGAAGCTGATACCAGGCCAAATTCACATATCTACAGTACTTGCATTAAGGAAATACATGTAATGATTCATTAATGATTTTATAGCTGCATTCATTTGTATCTTTTATATCTACCTAGACTCCAGCTTTAAAGGTTATATTTTAGAAAAAAAAAATCAAAGAATTAAAAATGCTGTTCATTGGATAATGAATCATGATCTATAATCAATTTTTTTTTTTTTTTAACTCTACATTCGCAAATACAGATAGCTCTTTAATAATTTTTTTCTGAAATCAGATTGTTTTAACCTTTACCTGAGAAGTTGCTTGTCAATGGTATTTTTTAAATACCAATTTTTTTTAAATGCCAATTACACTTTCTTTTTTTTTTTTTAAACATTTGAAATTTTTTCTATTTTCTATTGTGACTAAAATATTGGTTTATGAGGTTTGCAAATCACTGCATTTTGTCTTTATGTAGATTTTAAACAGCGTCCCAACTTTTTGGGAATTGGGGTTGTACTTGAGGTATAGTACAACCTAAAGTTTAATTGTAACAGCCTTTTGAAATGGAAAACCTGTAAAATCCTGTATTATTTATATACACGTCACGTCATTCCACAACGATGATAACCGACTAATTTTAGAGACCTTCTAAATGTCAAACATATATGATTAGTAAAACCTGAACTTACACCAGTGGACAGATGGCAGCTGTGTACCAAGAGAATAAATACTGACAGTCGGCGGTCTCATGTAGGAATTCTGGTCTCCCTTCCCCTTCAGTTTGGCTACAGTAGAAGAATATAGTGGAAGTGGCATTTTTTTGGGGATCTTTACCACATTTTGAGTCGGAAGAGAAAACGGCTTCTAAACTATCATCTGTGAAAGAAAAAAAAATGCGATCAATGGCACTGATCAGGATCTACACGATGATACATTACCCAAAACGTAAAAACATTTTAAATATTTGTGTGTACCAAATGAGAACGTTTTCCCCTTTTTAAAAAGGACCGTGTTCTTAAGATGTCACTTTTTGCCACAGGCGTTTGACCTTTTTTCTGCCCTTAAATGTCCCTCTGTGTTAGCCTACTCACACATAGGCATTCACAGGCATTTAGAAGCAGGAGCATTTAAAGGCAGAAAAAACCCCATCACTTGCGTGTTCAGAAAAGGAGTGTTTGGGCAGAAAAAAACAACAAAACCACGCATTAACACTAGATACATGTTCACACACATTTATACATTCTAATGGGCAGCATAAATCAATATTATGGCCTACAGAATACATTCACGCCAAAAGCGCAGAAATGCACCGCCAAGGCATGGTTTTAGACGCATTTTTTAAGCAGCGTTTTCCTCCCCTGGGTGTTTTATGTTTTTTAATTTATCTATTATAGAGAACCTGCACTCAGGTAATCTCATCTTTGAAATGGTAAGAATCAAGTGAAGGCGTGCTCAGGTATAATTTAACACTATGTTACCCCTGAATAAGCTACAAACATAGCAGTAAAACATGTTGAATGTTTGTATTTTCATGGGGTTTTAGCTTGAAGACAATGAAAAGAAATATACAAGAGGAAAGTAAAAATGAAAATGAGAAAGATTGTAAACTACTTGCTAAAACTAGGAAATGGTTTAAAAATAAGAAAAAATAAGAGGAAATAAAGGAAAATGCATAATGTTTGAAGACTAGATACAGAAAAATCTGGTATTTTTAGAAAGATCATTTGTAAAAGAAGTAGAAGACGGAGATATCAAAATTTTTGGGGTCTCAAATTGTTAATAAGAGCGCAAAAGTAAATACACATGATGAACACAGAGTTTTTAATTAAGGATTTTATTGAGAAATGTATTAAGAGTTAAGTATTATAAATTCTGTTAAGGGTAGAAATGCAAACATATGTATGTCACCAGCCATTACATAACAAATGAATAATTAAAACCCAGAGTACAGACTGAAAAAATGTTAAAAAGTAAAATCTCCTTAGTTAATTTTAAACTCCAGCAATGCTAGAAAACAGGAGTTATGACTAAGCATTAAATCCTTTTCCTGAAGTTCATTAAGGGACACAGGATCAGAAAAAAATGACTGTAAAGATTCCATATGGAATTTTTTTTTTACCTGAATGAAAGCATTCAGTGCTCTACTCCATTATGAGGCAAATGCACCCTTTAAAGCAGGGGTCTCAAACTGGCGGCCCTCCAGCTGTTGCGAAACTACAAGTCCCATCATGCTTCTGCCTGTGGGAGTCATGCTTGTAACTGTCAGCCTTGCAATGCCTCATGGGACTTGTAGTTTTGCAACAGCTGGAGGGCCGCCAGTTTGAGACCCCTGCTTTAAAGGATAAGTTCACCCTTTTTAAAAGATCCCAAGCTCGCAGTCACAGGGGAAAAACTGGCGGAACATGTAATGTTCCCATAGGTGAACTTATCCTTTACCCTACGTTCACATCTATGCAGCTGTTAAGGAGCGGGCTGGGAAACCGGGTGCTGCGTCCTGAACAACCGATGAGTCATCAGATTGAATTGCTAGCAATATAAAAACAAAAATAAATATATATTGTCAAAAAAAAAATGGCAATCCCCCCAATCCATACCAGGCCCTTATCCCAGCATGCAGCATGTCAGGAAAGGGAGAAGACAAGTGAGCGGGGGACTGCTGGAATAATGGTCTGCTATGCATTTGGGGGGGGGGGGGGGTGCTCTCTTACGCCTTTTTTTTTTTGAATTTTTTTTCATCAACTGCAAACCCTCAAAATCCATAACAGACCCCAAGGGCCTGGTATAGATTGGGGGGGGACCACATGCCATTTTTATTCTGGTTTTTACAACCCCGCTGACAGCTGATGACTCATCTGTTAAGGACGTGGCGGCCGGATTCCAGGCCTGCTCCTCAACAACCAGTTTCTTGTGGAGAAAAAAAAAAAAAAGCAAAACACACGTAAAACACTTGCAATATTTAGTGCGGGTCCACTGCGGGAAAAAGTCCCTGAACCTTTCCAAAAACACACTGGCTGAAAAACGCATAGATTTGAGCATGTATCATAGGAAACCATGTTAAATGGACTGTAGTGCGTTTCTGTACACAAAAAAACTCACTAAAAAAATGCATAGGTGTAACTTTTAAGATCGGCAGAGGGACGAGACAGGGATGTCCCCTATCTCCTCTCCTGCTTGTTCTAGCCATAGAACCACTTGCAGCTAAAATTAGAACTCAGGATACCATCAAAGGGCTGTTTGGTTGGGGGTCTGGAGGAACGAGTGTCCTTATAAGCAGACCACATGCTCCTAGATTTGGGAGACTCGGAAACGTCCCTAACTGCTGCATTCTCCTTAATCCAAGAATTTCTGAGATTAACTGAACCAAGTCGACGTGGTTTCCTCTAGACCCACAGCCAAACTTGGTGCCTCCTACTCAGTGCCCTCTGGCTGTGACGTCTCAGTTTAAATATTTAGGAATTAATATCCAACTACCAGTAGACTCATTGACGGAGGTGAACCTTTGGCCTGTAATTAGAACCTTTAGAGATAGAGCACAGAAGTGGAAGGACCTCCCGCTTACGTTGCTAGGCAGAGCTAATCTGTTTAAAATGATTTTCTTACCTAAATTTCTATATGCGCTCTCTAATGCCCCAATATACATTCCAAAGAAAACTTTCAGATATACTGATTGCCTGTTGACCTTTTTATGGGGTGACAAGCCAGCTAGGGTATCACTGGCCATCTTAAAACTACCAGTGGGGAGGGGAGTTCTGGCAGTCCCTGACCTCCGCCTCTACTACTTGGCATCACAGCTAGTGCAGATACCTTAGCGCATGTTCCCACATCTGAGCAACACTGCAACTGCAGTTGAGGCAGCTGTAGCGACCTCCTACGAGCCACTATTGAATTTTTTCTTTAGAGGAGAAGTCCCTACGTCAGGATGTATGACCATGCTCAGATCAGCTAAATGAGTGCTGTGGGATCTGTATAAAACATATAACCGACAGCCCCTTACATTTGTCACCCAATGCCCCACTATGGTTTAACCCATGTCTGAAGGAATTTTTCCACCTAGAAGAAGATGGACAGATGTATGACAGTGGCGAATTAAAGTAGTTTGCGCAGCTGAGGGGTGAGCTGGGTGTCCCCGACTCCTAGACATTTCAATTCGCCAAGTTGAGACATGCAGCTCACGCTCAGTTTGGGACAGGGCCTGTACTTCTTGAAAATACTAAACTAGAAACACTCCTTGCTGCACCTGACCATACTAAAACGACAGATGGACTGCTATTGGGAGGAAGTTTTGACCTCATATATGCCCACGTTTCTGTAAGTGCATTCCTTTTTTTACATTAAACAGTCTAGAAGATATTCCTGTATGGTCTGTTATTTTTTCTTTTATGGCTATATGTATAAACCACCATCGAGGACGTGAATGGTTCCCCCATACTCACTCCAATTGACGATTATATCACTCAGGACCATTGGTGCCGTTTTGGGCATGCCTCTGGTAAGAAGCCCCTCTGTGTGGTGTTGGGACACCTAATACTAGTGTCTGGTACACTTGGGTTCTTTTTTCCCTTCTTTGTCCCTATTTTTGTAAGTGTGCATTTCACATGCTACAATTATAATTTTTGTAAAAGCAATATTATGCTATTGTGTGATTCTTCCTCTTGGGGTATATCCTGCATCCGGAGCCAATAGATCTGTGTCCATTGATCAACATAAGGATTCTATCAAATCGCTTGCTGGTTCCATTTATGATGTCCCCATTTAAAGGCCTAGGCGGGGTTTGAGCCAACCGCATAATTGGCTTACTCTTCTGGTAAGCGTCCTATTCAGAAAGAGTTTGGTGTGACATATGTGACAATTTTTTATTTTTTTCCTATTATCACTGAGGTTCAATATTTATTCACTATATTTGGACTATACTCACTTGGTTCACAATAATATCACTTATACACATTTTTATATTTGTTATATATGGAATTTCTCTCGTTTGATACATTTTCTACACGTGAATATATATTTGATTTACCATATACCTTTCAATAAGGTAAACAATTTTTGATCACAGGACTTTGATAAATTTTGAGGTTCACTTTAAGGTTTATTTTGTTAAGCTCAGATACTGTATTTGGGTTTTGAGCGCGGCTTCTCTTTTGTATGTATTATTTTGTGTATATCCCACAATAAGCTGCTGCTTTTCCTTTTTTAGGAAAATAATTATATATAATTTTTCGCTCTTATTGTAATATTTTTTTCCAAGCGCAGTTTTCTTTTTGATACAACTGAGATACCTGCATCAAATTTATTATTCCCCACACAGACTATATAAAATGTGAAGAAAGGGCAACCCCACATGTCATAAGTGTTTAGCAGCAGAAGGTACCTTTATACACATGGTATGGGACTGCAATAAGATACAGCCCTTATGGGCGCAATTAACCCAGTTTCTTGCGGATGCGTTTGATCTCTTGAACATATGTGGTGCACTGTTGGGTCTCTTAGGTATTATAGAAGACGAAGTCATAAGTAACAATATGAGAACGCTCCTGAGACTACTAGTTTACTAAGTTAGAAAGCTAATTGTCCTCAACTGGATTAAAAAAGGACCATCTTACATTATCTGCTTGGAAAGGACTAGTAAATGCCAATAGCACACTGTATAAAATGACTTATGAAACCAGGGGCTGTACAAAAAAAAAAATAAAAAAAATAAAAAAAAAAGGTGGATAAACTCCAGGGAAACCGTACCAAATGATATCTAAAAAAATATTTTTTGTAAAAAACGATAGTTATATACAACGTAAAAAGAAAGTGGGAGAGCATGGTTCTGGGGGAATGACGAAACACAGCACAACTGGTTATGGAGGCGTTTGCCTCCAAGTTTTGTTCTTTATTTTAACTTATTTGTACTGATGAATATATTACATTCAGTTATGGGAAGACCCTTCTAAATGGCAATAATATACTGACATATGCAACTGGGACTGTATCCTGCTTGCACTATTTATGCTATGTATGTACATTTGGCAAAAAAAAAAAAAAAGGTGTGAACCTAGACAAGAGGATCTTCACCCTGTAAACAAAAATGTCAAAATCAGCAACTACAAATTATGCTAAAAAAAAAAAAAAAACACACACACTTACTAGTCCCAGGATCCAGCGATGTCCTCACCAAACCTGGCTCTTTGCCAGTCTGCGGGTTCCGGCGCCTGTACAAGCCCACGCACAGTTTTCTGGGACCTGTGATGTGTCCCAAGAGCTTTGGAGGAAGGACCGAACTTCCGCTCAGATCGCTGTGGGGGTCAAACTTCCGATCAGAGCCCCGCGGCGATCTGACCAGAGGCGAGAGCGGGTATCTGTCAAAATCAGCTCCTGCTCCCCCTCAAAAAAATTTAAATAAAAGACATTCTAATTATAGAAGAGTGGGATGTGGGAGTAGGAGGAAATGCAGAACTTCACCTTTTGGGTGAAGTTCTGCTTTAAATTTTTTTTTTTTTAAAGTCAGCAGCTACAAACACTGTAGCTGCTGACTTTTAATAAGGACACTTACCTGTCCAGGGCACCCACGATGTCGGCCCCTCAGAGTCCGATACGCCCCTCGTATCGTGTCCCGGCTCCGTCATCCTCATTAAGGGCAACAGGCAGTGGAGCCTTGCGGCTTCACTGCCCGTTTCCTACTGCGCATGCGCGAGTCGCGCAGGGCTTTGTGAATGGCCCCGTTGTTTTCTGGGACACACACAAACATGTCCCAGAAGGCAACGGAGCCGCTCGCCGAAGAGGTGGAAGTGCCGCAGAATAAAAAGAGGCAGATTAGGAAGACTGCCTAGCGACGGGTTTTCTGGTAAGTTAAAAAAAAAAAATTTTTTTTTTTTTTTCAAGTGTTTTGTTTTTAAGAATATTAATGCTTTTTTTTATTTTAGGGTGGCCCTCCACTTTAAGTTCAGGAACTATCAACAGGTTTGAGTAGAAAACTTAAAACTTCCAGTGACATCTCCAATTAAACTTCTAGGAAGCACCATAGAGGCGTTTTCCATCAAATTGCATACGCAAGTGTTTTTGCACTGCTGTTCAGCAGACCAATATTTAAGCCTGTAAGCCTTAATTTACTCTGTACGCAGTGCACGCTTTAAGGCTGCACTCGGTATATTGTGCGCGCCTGAAAGCTGCACTCTGTATATTGCACACCCCTGAAAGCAGCATTCTGTATATTGCGCACTTGTGAACTCTGTATATTGCGCACTCCTGAATGCTGCAGTCTGTACTCCTAAATACTACACTCGGTACATTGTGCACTTCTTGGCAGATACACCAAGGTGATAAATAACCAAGCCATACTAAAATCTAACCAATAGCAGTAGGTAGCTACAGCAAGGAAAAAAAAAATATATATACTGCTGTATACAACAAACTGAATACAATATTAAAGCGATTTTTAACCCCAAAAAAATTTATATTTATATTTATATATATATATATATATATATATATATATATATATATATATATATATATATATATATATATATATATATATATATATATATATATATATATATATATATAAATATCCTGCTCCTTTAACAAGCCCCGGTAGAATTTACCCCCTTCCTGACCCAGCCATTTTTTGCGATACGGCACTGCGTTGCTTTAACTGACAATTGCGTGGTCGTGGTACAACAAAATTGGTGTCGTCCCCCCAAATTTGGTGGTATTTGATCACCTCTGCGGTTTTGATTTTTTGTGCTATAAACAAAAAAAGACCCCCAGTGCCACCCCATCCCATCCCCCGCCTGCTGCAGGAATAACTAATATATTGACATATACATTTTGTCTCCTAATACAGTGCCCCGCTGTCTGTCTTTTATTTAAAAAAATCCTCCTTTACCGTATCTCACGGCGGCTCCCAGCGATCACGTGACCATCCGTGTTTCCTCTCTACTCGCGTCCTGCTGACGTCAGCGGGTAAATCTCGTCCCCGCCCCCTGCCTCTGTCAGACAGGTAGAGAGGATACACGACCAGTTACATGGGCGCCGGGAGCCGCCTTGAAATATAGTAAAGGAGGAATTTAAAAAAACAGAGATAGCGGGGCACTGTATTAGGAGACAAAATGGATTCTGTAAATATGTGAGGTTAACCACTTTTTTTTCAAAACTCTTTATTACAAAATCTTTTTTTCCTTACATAATAATTTACATTGTACATTTTTATATGCTTTTACATTTCTTTATATAATACAAACTATAATTACATTTTCTCCTCTCATTCATTCCATTCTCTCTCACCATCTATGGTCACCTTATACTATGTTTTCAGGTGTTCCTATATCCACTGTTAACCATATAGTACCTCCCTTAAGAAGGTATTATTGTCTCTATTGTCTCTCTCTTCCCTTAATATCCCCAGCAAACATAATTCCATCGTAGCCATAAAAGGTTTATTCAAAACTTTTCCTATTTTTCTAGCTACCTGTTGCCAATATTTTCCTATTTTACCACAGTACCACATTACGTGAAGGAAGTCTGCTCCCCCCCTGCCCACATCTAGTACATCTTGGTTCAGTCATCCTCCCCATTTTGTACAGTCTATTTGGAGCCAAGTACGTCTGATGTATTATATTCATCTGTATTATCCTGTTCATTGCAGGGGATACATTCAGATGGGAAGTGCAGGCTTCATCCCATTCATGATCGCTTATGTCTGGGATAGCCGCCTGCCACTTATCCCTTATTTTCAGTGGTTCACCTTCTATTTTCTTCTGTAACAGATGTGTATAGATTTTGGCTGTTAATCCCTTAGGTCCCTGCGATCTCAGGATGCCTATAAGGGGATATTTAGATATTTTTAATTCCTCCCTTCTAAACTGTACCTGTAGCACCTGCCTCAGCTGAAGGTATCTGTAGAACTGTTTACTCAGTAAATTATATTGTTTACACAGGTTTTCATAGGTTATTACATTTTTATCATAGAGCTGGCCAAAAGTTATTATCTTATTCTGCTTCCAAAATTTGCTGTCCTCAAATGTTTCCAGCTGTTCGAATTTTGGGTTGTTCCAAAGCCCAGTTTCTGTTGGGATACCAACAAATCCCATCAGTTTCTTAGCCTCCCTCCATACTGTCCTTGCCACTTTCAGTAGGGGGATTTTTACTCCCACTCTCCTCAGATCTTTTAATTCTAATCCCATCATTAAGTCATCTATTTGCATTTTACTAAGAAGATATTCCTCTATCCTTGTTATTTTTTCCTGTCCTACCCATGATCTTAGATGTTTCAGTTGCCCTGCCAAGTAATATAAATATAAATCCGGGAGGGTCAGCCCAGCTTCTGTCTTTGGTCTTTGTAATTTATAAAATTTTAGTTTGCATCTTCCATATGCCCAGATGAACCGAGTCATCTGCAAATGAAATTTTTAAAATATCGGTCTTGGTATTTTTACCGGGGAATGTGCAAATACATATAGGCACTTGGGTAGTATAATAGATTTTATCAACTGAATTCTGCCTGCCATTGATATTGGTTGCTTTAGCCATATTTCCAATTTTCTGTTAACATGCTCTACTAATGGGAGTATATTAGCTTCCATCTCTTCTTCAGGTTTCAACGTAATATTTACTCCTAAATATTTAAAAACTTCAACTGTTTTTAATGGGGTCTGAGCTCTCCTTTCATTACCTGTTCCTAGAAGCATCAGTGCGAGGTTAACCACTTCAAAGCAATAGTTGTGAACATATTGTGCTGCCTTCAAAACACATACTTTTAGCATATCTTTTTAAGAGTAGCAGAAAATCAGTAAGAAGCCACAATATGTAACTTTAGTTAATTTTTTAGTAAAATAGTAAATAAAAAAAATAATAAAAACTTACCATCGATAAAATACTTGGTTTTGTTAGAACCAACTGCTCTTGTGAATGGATCATTTATCTTTACTTGGCATATGGTGGCTCCATTACAATTCTGACGGGTAGAGTTTTCTCTACCAGAAAGTTGAATTTCATACATATACTTATCTGTCCCTCTTACATCCCCACTGGCATTGTAATATCTGCAGACAGTAAAAATTACTGAGTTTAATATAAGAAATTATTAATACAGAAGAAAATAGATTTTTATTTTTATTTTTTTATTTTTTTTTATGTTGGAGGCTGGGGCAATAACATAATATTATATACTATTTTATAAATCATACAGACTGCAATAAAACAGAAAAGTGAGAACTTGAGCCTCACTGGTAAATTCACTTAGATCACCATATAAAGAAACATTCAGACTGATTCAGTAAAGCAGGCCAATACGCACTGATGAAGTGTAAAATGCAGCAAATCATTACAAAGTACAGTGAAGTAATGATTGCTATAGATTAATGCACAATATACACTGCTCTTTGCCTTATGGAAAAAAGCTAATCAGTAAATATTACTATAATTTTCAACCACTAGTGCTCAACAGCAAAGCATATTAGGTGAAGTAGACGTTCAACAACCATGCTGTGACACTATATTTGAAAGCCTTAAGAAGACAAAACGAAAAAAATAAAAATAAATACTTTACAAGCTAAAATTATATATTTTTTTTAAATAAAACAATGTAATAAAATATAAAAGTCTTACTTGAGATAGATGCCGGACATGTTAACACTTGCACCATTGTCCCCATATATTATTCCATGTGTCATCACAACCTCTTTTGGAATAACAGCACAAGCTGCTCTGGTCTCCCAAGTAATTATGTACTGACAAGACTCTGAGTTGTATCTAAAAAAACAAAACAAAAGAAATTAAAAAAAAAAAACAAAAAAAAAAAAACAGAGATATAGATATATATATATATTTTAACATGTTCATTGTAAAAGTAATTTTCAATATTTTTAAAATGTGCTTCTGTAATTAAAATATCCGGTGATCCAGCTATGAAGGTCCTTGTTTTATAGGGTGACAACAGTCCTTCCCAGTTTTGCAAATGTCTTTCTGCATTGTTGTCACAAAGGCTTTTGGTGGAGATTAAAAGTAGCTTTTAAAGAGGAAGTAAAGGCAATTAAAAATAAAAAAAATAAAAATGCACCCTGCAAGGCAAAGGCATAATAAGCTAGTATGCATAGCATACTAGCTTATTATGAATAACTTACCTAAGAACGAAGGCCCCCGAAGCGGTCATCCGTCTTCATCTTCACCGCTGCCATGTATCCCGGAGTGACTTCCGGGTCTCGCTGCTCCGGCGTTGTGATGATGTCACTCCCACGCATGCGCACAGGAGCCGCCGCGAGCGGCATATCGCTGCTATCTAAGGCATGCTCAGTGCGCCTGCGCATACGCCGTAGACAGCGGTGCCTGTCTTTTAGCAAATATCTCCTAAACCGTGCAGGTTTAGGAGATATTTCTTGGACCTACAGGTAAGCCTTAATCTAGGCTTGCCTGTAGGTCAAAGTGGTTTGTAAGAGTTTACAACCACTTTAAGCACACGTTACACATGCATGGTTCACTGTAGTCCTATCAAAAACATGCTCTATGAGAAATGTAATGCCATCATCGGACTGCATGCATATACACAGTGTTTTATTTCTTTTTTTCTTCATTAAAAAATATACTTTTTTTTTTTTTATTGTAGACTGTGCTGACTTTTAATATATGGACACTTACCCGTCCAGAGAGCCCGCGATGTAGGCAGCCGAAGCCGATCTGTCCGTCGGCTCTCGGCTGCTATTGCCATCCTCGGTAAGGGAATCAGGAAGCGAAGCCGGGCGGCTTCACTTCCTGGTTCCCTACTGCCCGTGTACGAGTCGCGCTGCGCATCCTCACTGGTCCCTGCTGTGTTCTGGGACCTGTGTGTCTCCCAGAAGACAGCGGGGGAGGACAGAGTAGGCGTAGGTCACCGCGATGATCTATGCCAGGAAGTGGAAGCAAATACCTGTATTAGACAGGTATCTGCTCCCTCCTCCCCCCTGAAAAATGCCAAATGTGACACCGGAGGGGGGGGGGGGGGGGGGATTCCAAAAAGTGGGAGTTCCATCTTTGGGTGAAACTCAACTTTAAGCATTTGGCTTCCTTAGGACTTAAAGTAGGGTTCATATCTACCGTAAAATATCAGTAAACACTATAATAGTATGGAAAGCAATGTACCCCACACAGTTCTCTACAAAATCATGTCTTTTTCTTAAGTGGCAACACAGCACAGTGGGGACTGGTGTACGGACGAGCAGGGTGCTAGCTGGGGGGGGGGGGGGGGGGGGGGGAAGCTGGATTTAGCACCTACTTTTATATAGTGCTGTTATGCACCAAAATCATGCGTGTGATGTTTTTATCTATAGGATTATTAAATGTATTGAGAATTTATACCATGTGTGATGCCGATACTATTTATGTGATGGCTATGTATGCCTAGAGGATACATCCAGAGGAGTATTTGAGTGCACTGTGTCATGACATATCCAGGAGAGACGGCAGGATCGATATATATAGAGCACTATTGCCTTTACATAATTACAGAGGCAAAGGATTTGATAATGAGTGTGGTTTCAACTGCTGGAGAAACGCACATTTAGTGGTAGAAAAAAGGTGGGAGAATTTGTCCACAGGACAACTATTAGTCCTGCACAAATCTGGCCTTTATGGAAGAGTGGCAAGAAGAAAGCCATTGTTGAAAGAAAGACATAAGAAGTCCTGTTTGCAAGAAGCCATGTGGGGGACACAGCAAACATGTGTAAGAAGTTGCTCTGGTCAGATGAGACCAAAATTTTACTTTTTGGCCTTGAAGCAAAATGCTATGTGTGGCAGAAAACTAACACTGCACATAACCCTGAACACACCATCCCCACTGTGAAACATGGTGGTGGCAGCATCATGTTGCAGGGATGCTTTTCTTCAGCAGTGACAGGAAAGCTGGTCAGAATTGATGGAAAGATTGGTAGAGCCATATACAGGGCAGAGGAAAACCTGTTAAGAGTCTGCAAAAGACTTGACTGGGGTGGAGGTTCACCTTCCAGCAGGACAACGACCCTAAACATACAGCCAGAGTTACAATGGAATGGTTTAGGTAAAAGCAAATCCATGTGTTATTATAGCCCAATCAAAGTCCAGACCTAAATTCAACTGAGAATCTGTGGCAAGACTTGAAAACTGTTCTTCACAGACGCTCTCCCATCCAATCTGACAGCTTGAGCTATGTTGCAAAGAAGAATGAATGGGCAAAAATGTCACTTTCTAGATGTGCAAAGCTGGTAGAAACATCCCCAAAAAGAAGGGGGGCTGAATACAAATGCACGCCACACTTTTCAGATAATTATTTGTTAAAAAAGTTTGAAAACCATTTATAATTTTCATTCCACTTCACAATTATGTGCCACTTTGTGTTGGTCTATCTTAATCCCAATAAAATAAATGTACGTTTTGGCTATAAAATGACAAAATGTGGAAAATTTCAAGGGGTACGAAAACTTTGCCAAGGCGCTGTGTGTGTGTGTGAGGGCAAAGTTGATAGTCATTTTCTTGCCACTTACTGCTTCATCTTTGGTTTTCCAGTCACAGTCGCACACGTCAGCTCTATTGTGGTAGAAAATGTTTTGTCCTTTCCACAAGAGTCTCCACCGGAATAAGTCACTGACACTACATTACCTAGAAAAATAAAAGGGATGTATTTAAAAAAGTTTTCAAAAGAAGAACTCCGAAGTAATTACAGTTTATGTTCGGCCAACCTTCTTTTTTTTCTTGTTTTGGATACAGTGCCTATGGATAGAATCCCGGTTTATGTCCCCAAAATAGATTTGTCCTCATGACTATTGTCACCAAAATAGAAAGTGATGGCAAACCCAAAATGTTTATAGTTGTCACCAGCACAAGAGGTTATGGTTATCCTTCCAATGGAGACACAAGTGCCAGTGAAAGTTTGGCTATAGAGTAAAAGTAGTTGAAAGTACTGTAACCCCTCCTATGTTAATCCGCATTTAAGCCATGGGTCTCCAACTATTCCTTGCATTATTGCATGTTGTTTTCAAACCACACTGGCCCTTTGTTCAGAAAGTTTTGAGACCCCTGCTCTAGAGAAACGATCTGATCAGGAACAAATATTTAAATTTCTGTACCAATTATTTAAATTGGAATGCATGCAAGGCATTTTTTATTTATTTATTTATTTTAAATGTTAAATTTTTCCTAAAATTATCAGGAGATTCTTCCTCAAGCAATTTTGTCAGTTAAATGAAAAGCATAAGTACAATTAGTTGCCTTACTATCTACAAATACATTTTGAAAATGACTGAAGAAATGGTCACATTTAACTTACCCTTCACTGTGACCTTCTGTGTGTGAACTTGCCCCAAAACCTGAACTCGCCCGTTACTCTCCTGGCACACACTAGCACTCTCCGAGCATGCGCTAGGACCCTGGTTCACTCTTTGACAAAGGTTTAAATAATACCTGTACATCAAACAATAAAAAATAAAATGTAGAGAAAAGTATAAAGAAAAGAGAAGAAAATAAATACATTATCCAAAATTCATAGAAAACAAGCTTGCTAGTTCTTGCTGCAGAAACAGGCAGACAGGATGTGTGTTTCAAAGGCAATGGGGGACCTGCATCTACATAATCAACATCACTACAGGAAATTTACACTTCTTTAAAAGCAATGCAAACTTTCAGTGCTGTATTCCCTTTTACCCTTTTTCAGCTAAGCATGAATCCTTTTATGTGCCATCATCTGAAATCATAACAAATAGCAAACTTCTTAAAGGAGAAGTTCACCTTTGTACAAAAAATAATAAATGCACATTTTTTTGCAGGTAAATAAAATGTGCATTATTTTTTGTATTAGGAGTCTGTAAAGCATTGCACCAGCAATCAGCAGATTGCTGATGCCATGGAGGTCTCATGCACACTGTATCTGCTTACCGGTACATCCCGTACGGGTAAGCAGATACTGACAGGAAGATTCAATGAACTACCACAGTGCTGGCGGTAGTTCATTGAGAACTACAAACCAACAGCCGTTAAGGACATCGGGACTTGTAGTTGATTGACATACAGAGCTGTGAGTGAATGCTGCGGCCATGTGGGCAGAGCGACAGCCAGTACAGGGAATTTCTCTACGTACTGCTGCCACAGGCAGGGGGGCAGCAGCTGCAGCACTGGGAACATATGCTACATGGTCCACCCTAAAATCAGGAGAACATGCACCATGTTTCCAAAGATGAACTTATCCTTTAGTGACATATAGCAAAACACATAAATAATGGTATCTGGAATTAAATGACATTTGTAACTTGGAGTGACTTACTTGCTACCATCTGACGCAAAAGACCAGGATCCAGTCAAGGAGGAGAGCATCCTTAAGTCATAAGACTTGTGATCGATAATGAACTTGCAATCTAACTTCCTTGGAAGACATGCCAGCTGCGTCTTCCATTCAAATGTAGCTGAGCACCCCTTGGTGTCAGCGACCAACACAGGTGCTCCTCTTGCAGCATGTTCATCGCACTTAAAGAAGATGGTGGAGCGTCTCCTTTCAGATACTGAAAAACAGACACAGGCATATACCTTATTCTTTAAGCCTAAAAGTCAGATGACATTACTGTCCATGATGCAGTGGTTTTAAAAGTAAATTGGTAGCTTTCACCAATGTGCACAAGTAGACACTTTCTTGCAGGAGATTCCCAAAAACACAATAATGGGAGATGTACCATCTTATGTGGCCAGAAGTATGAGGACAATATCTTGGATCTATTCAGCTTTACATAACAGATTCACAGCCTGTACTGACCTCTTCCACAGTATTTTAAGCAGGGAGATTAAATAGGCAGATGAACTTTAAAAGAATAGGTGAAATCTAAGAAGGCACCACCCGATTAGAAATTCTCACCATGCATACTATATAGGCATCAACTCCTGTGATGGAATAATATAATTTAACAACTTTATATGAACAGTTTGAAAAAGCCAAAAACTTTAGAGTTTCAAAGCTATACAACACTGGCAGGATAATATACTTCTGCAAGAGGATACAACAGTGCCATAACTTGGTGCTTTTGGTCTACAGGTTGGCTTGAGAAAACCACTCTGAATAAAAAGCTTAGGAGTGTTCCTACTATGAGGCACCTGTGTAGTAAGCAGACTATAAAACACAATTTTTACACTTTTTCCGTAAAGACTGCTCTTCAAATTTTTAAAGCTCTCTTAATTAATCGCTGGCAGAATTTCTGCAAATCTATCAGTATCCTGAATAATGCTAAGAATGCCTAATCTTTCTGCGTGATTAACGTCTACCACACCTACGGCATGGTTATTCAGTCAGTCATTGTAGCTGCTTCTCAAAATAAAGCACGGGGGGGGGGGGGGGTTGCACAAATGTTCTGTATTTAGGTCAGACCTAAAAAAATACTAAAGTGAAGGTAGAGGAAAAACATTTTTTCAAGTTTTGGATATTGAGAAAGGGTTAGAATACGTGTCAGATTATTATAGCTGCCTTTGTCCCCCACTGGAGAGATTCAACATCTTTATTTGTCCTGTTGTCTATTTTTACCAGATCAGAAAATGATTGGAATTAAAACCATATAGAGGTGTCCTCAAAACAGAAATAGAGAGGGGACCTTCCAGTAGGAACATTTTGTTCTAGGGATATTACCTTTGATTTGTATAAATGTAATCACTTTCCTTTCCATCTCTATGACATAAAGTAAAGGAAAAGATCTCCAACATGACAGACAACAAAATATAAACTGGATGGATTTTAACGCTTCCCTACTCTACCTGAAACTAGAAAACAAGTTTCAAGTATGCATTAACTTTAAAAATTGGAAATTAATATTATGTAATCTTACATCAAAGTCAGCTAGTGGAGTACTAGACTAAATTTTTACATGCAAGCTTTTTAATTTTTTCTATTATCCAACATACAAAAGCCTACAAAGATCAGTAGATAAGCTAAAATGTACACATATAACTGAATAACTCATCACTTGTTGGACAGAGGACTCCAAAGTTTCACACAAAGCTACAAGAAAGGCTGACCAAACTAACCAAAGACCATAAAGTTTATTTTCAAAAGGAGCTCCAGGCAAGTTCTAGGAGCCAAAACACCCAATATTCTGGACCCTTCCCTTTTTTGGTCACAATTCTACAGAATTTGTCCACCTCAAGTCTGAAAAACGAAACGCAGTTCGAGCATCTAAAGTTACCTTTAATATCAGGACACATTTTATGGATCACACAGCTATTCTCCCCCCTCCATTTTCTTTTTTTTGGGCAAGACTTTGATTATGGGTATACATGTTTGGGACATTGGGTTATATCAATATCTGTCTGTGTAATCAGATAATTTTCATAGTACTTGACCACATCAATACTGGGTACTTTCGCCCCCTTCCTTGCCAGACCAATTTTCAGCTTTCACTGACAATTGCTCGATCATGCTACGCTGAACCCGGATTAAATTTTTATCATGTTGCTCGCACATATAATAGAGCTTTCTTTTGGTGGTATTTATTCACGACTCCGTTTTTTTTTTTTTTTTTTTTTTGCGATATAAGCAAAAAAGGAGCGGAAATTTGGGAAAAAAAACAATATTTTCTTTATTCTATTTTAAAAGAAATCCAATAAAATCGAATTTTTTCATAAATTTAAGCCAAAATGTATTCTGCTAAAAAAAAATCCCATTAAGTGTATAATTGGTTTGCGTGATCACGGACAGATGCAGACCTACCACCCATCTTACTTCTTGATTAAGATTCTCTTGAAATTTAAATGTGTTGGTCCCACATGTAACAAATCGATCAAAGCTTGGTTGTAAGGAAAGTAAAAACATCTTGTGACGTGTGTTGATAAGTGGTTCTTGTGACATGATGGTCCAATTTTCTAATCAGCTTTAGGAGTTTAAGTGTTTTATGGAATATTAAATCAAATGTTTTATTATGGTGTCTTTTTGTGGTGCATGAAAAAAATCCCACTTTTTGGACTACTTCGGTTGTAACTGCATATAGCTTTGTTTTCATCCCACATTTCTACCAAGGTTTACCTGCTCCTCTATAAGGAGCCCCAGTTAGGACTACAAATTTCTTTACTATTATATCAAACTGCCCATCAATAAACCTTAAGCTGAGAAAAAAAATCTCAATTAACATAAGGCATACCTGTTAAACAATAATCCCATTTGCCACTTTTCTCGAAATCTGAGGTGGTCGGACACCATGGCCGAGTTTTATCTTCAGAAATACATGTGCTATATGTTTTTCCTTTATATGTAAATGGTAGGACACAGACTTCACCACTTTCAGTCACTATGTTAAAAAAAAAAAAAAATAAGTATAAAATGACAATCTATTACAGAGGAAATAACTATAGATAACAAATGTTCAGACTTTATTAAAAGCAGCAACAATGTATTTGCACAAATTCCTTACCAAATCACCTGGGTGGAGCTATACATTATCAAGTATTACTACATAAGTGTGAATTATGAGTGCTTTTACCTGGTGGGCAAGTATCTCCTCCAACATACTTGAGAACCAACATATCTTCTAAATGGTGATACTCCATTTTCATTGCTTTTGTATTGCCATAAGAAAGGGCAGTGTTTCCTGACTGAAGGCACACAGCACCATCACATTTACCAAATGGTAGATTTTCTGCTGCTGAACATACTCCAATGTAGTAGGGGTTTAACCCTGATGTCTGAAAGAAAAAGCAGGTTCATTTTATTTACCATATGTGCAACAATGGAGAAGGTAGGTAGTGCAGTTACACTGGTTGTACAACAGCAATGCTATTGTACTGCTATTCTATTCAAATAATCATACCGGGGGACAATATTCTGTCTAAAAACTGCCTTAATGGTTGGGACATTGTAGCTGTGCGAATACAACTGCAGAAAAACCGCCCAAGGAAAAAAAAAAAAAAAAAGAAAAGCTCAAAAAAGTTACAGACTGTGAAGGGTTGCACAGGGTAAGGTAGATGATGTTAGAAAATTAGAAACCGGCTCTGTTTTTGAATGCTGCCAGATACCAGAGCCATCACTGCCCTCCTTCCTCTGTGCAAGGTCTCTGTCATGCCCCTCTCCTTGCTGTGTGCAACCAGTTATGTATTTGTCAACCTTTCATTTACCTATGTCTCCTTTCCTAGCAACACATACTTTTCTTTTGCTCCCCAGCTGTTCTGTACAGCTTCTAGGGCCAAAGTTAGCAAATGTCTACTTAAAGCAGAAGGACACTGCATCTGACCGCCACAAACCAAAAAAAAACTATTTAACACATTTTTTATATTTAAAGCCAACTCCCCCATGTCTCTATACTTTGATTTTTTTCAGAAATCACTTTGAAAAACACCCCCCATTGGCATTTCTGGTCGTCCTCATATTAAGTAAGGGTAAATTATTTGTGTAGCATTTACATTCTGGAATCAGTCTGCCCTTAGCTCAAGCATGCATGCAGGAGAGTGCGCTTAGAGAAAACTGCTCCTCCTCTACTGAAGACTCCTGGGAGGCAGGACATCATCTACCTAGGCCTGGAAACCAGTACGTAACTGAAGAAATGTAAAAAAAAGTTTAAAAACAACAACAAGTAAATGGAATATACTTTCCTATTTACTAATGCCAACAGCATGAGGATTACAAATAATTACTGTTGAATGGGAGATTGAATTTCCACTTTAAGGAATAGGAGGAGCTTTTAAAAGCATGGGTGCTTGGTGAATGGGCTATTGTCACATAGATATGGGAGTCTTCAGACATGTGTAAGCTACCAGAGGAGATTTGGGGCATACATAAAGTTGTCTCTTAATTTCCCAAGCACTGGGAGCAAAGAAAAGGCAAGTATGGGCAGTTAGGAAAAGGGGGGACTACAGTAAACGTGTCACTTTTCCCTGCTTGGCCTATGCACAGGTTCACTTTAAAGGTTTTCATATATCATGGGACACAGAGTTAGGCAAATATTTATTACCTGCTGGGTCGTCCCAGAGCAATAGCCTTGAGGGGAGGGAGACACCCTGCCAAGCAATAGCCATCAGCCCTTATACGGCAGCCTGCAGTACACTGAGGCCGAAAGCCGAATCCTTGGCTGCTCGAACATTCACTTGATAACATTTTGTGAACGTATGCACTGAAGACCAGGTAGCAGCCTTACAAATCTGAGCCACAGATACCTGATGGCGAAAAGCCCAGAAGATTCCTACACCCCTGGTAGAATGAGCTCTCACACTAAAAAGGGAGGAGGTTTACGTTACAGACCATAGGCCTGAATGACCAACTGACGGACCCAAATGGCAATGGAAGTTTTGGAAGCTGCCTGCACCTTCTTGGGTCCTTTTGGTAAAACAAAAAAGCAGTCCGATCCTCGGATCTCCGCAGATCTAGACAAATAACCCTTGACAGCCTGAACAACGTCCAAGGTATGCAAACGTCTCTTTCCGCCGAACGAGACAGAGAAAAAAGAAGGCAAAATAATGTCCTGATTTAAATGAAAGGCTGACACCACTTATGGCAAAAAGGATGGAACATGTCGTAACACAACTCTGTCGTGGTGAAGGATCAAGTATGGCTCCCTGCACGAAAGGCCCGCCAACTCTGACAACCTTCTAGCCAAGGTGATGGCCATCAGGAAGGCTAGCTTGTGTGACAGCAAGTCTAATGGAATTTCCTTGATAGGTTCAAATGGTTGTTTCTTTAAACACAGAGAGCACCAAATTCAAGTCCCAGGGATACATAGGTGACCTAATAGGGGGAAGCAAACGAGTTGCCCCCTGCAAAAATGGGAGGCTAAAGGCCTTTGGAAGAATACTCACGGGGCCAAAATCTGACCTCCGATTGTACTCAAAGCCAATATGATTTCTACAGCCGACTTTAGAAAAGAGAGAATTCTCCCAATCACGCATTTCTGAGGATGCCATTTCCTGGCTTCACATCAAGCGATACAAGTCTTCCAGACCTTATGAAAGATCTACCTAGTGACAGCTTTTCTAGCATTCACTAGGGTAGACACCACTAGTCCCAAGATGCCACGGTCCTTTAACACCCTGGCTTCAATAGCCATGCCATCAAATTTAGAGACTGTAAATTGGGGTGGAATATAGGACCTTGAGACAGAAGATCGGGGCCATATGAACGCGTCAATGGCCCGTCTATTGTCGGTCTCACAATTTCCGGGAACCAGGGCCTTCTGGGCCAAGCTGGTGCAACCAGAATCACTGGAACCCCCTCTCTCCGAATCCTGCGCAACAAATGTGGAAGGAGAGGGATCGGGGGATAGCATAAACCAGGGAGTACTGGCTCTGTGGAACTACCAGATCATCTGTTCTGATTGTCAGAGGATCTCTTGTTCGGGACACAAACTGCTGTAGTTTGTTGTTGAACCTGGATGCTAGTAGGTTGACCTCTGGCCATCCCCAATGCAGGCAAATTTCCTGCAACACCCCTGGGTGTAGGGACCATTCCCCCGGGCAGATCTGCTGTCGGCTGAGATAATCTGCCTTCCAGTTCTCTACTCCCGGGATATGGACTGCCAATAGAAACGGCACATGTCCCTCTACCCAGGCTAGTATGTGGTTCACCTTCGTCAGAGCTGAATGACTCCTGATATCGCCTTGGTGGTTTATATAGGCCACTGCAGTGGCATTGTCAGACTGAACCCCGATAGGACAGTCCTGAAGCTCTACCGTCCAGGACCGTAGGGCCAGACGTACTGCCCGTAATTCCAAGACGTTGATGGGCAGGATCTGTTCTGTCCTTGACCATTTCCTCTGAGCTGTGAGCCCCTCTAGGGTTGCTCCCCAGCCCAAGAGACTGGCACCTGTAATCAGTACTCTCCAAGTTACTAGGAAGGAAGGATTTTCCCTTTCGCAGGTTCTGATCCGGCAACCACCAGTTTAGGCTTAAGCGTGCCTGAGGAGATAAGAACATTGGATAATCCAGGGCTTGCCCTCTCCTGTTCCAAGCCAACAAGTTATCTTGATGTAAAGGCCTGGAATGGAACTGGGCATAGAGCACTGCCTTGAAGGAGACTATCATCCTTCCTAGGAGACTCATACAGAGCCGAACGGAGGGTTGTCTGGTGCCCCCCCTTATCCGACGCACCTGATCCTTCAGGGCACAGATCCTTGCGGGTGGCAAGAATACTATTGCTTTGACCGTATCTAGGATCAGACCTAAATAAATACTTTAGCTGGTCTCAAGGTTGACGTTTCGGTATTTATGATCCAGCCTAAGCTTTCCAAATACCGCACTGTTCTAGAGCCTGTAGTGAGTGATGATCCCTTGGGCCCTTAGACCAAGTACTGGTGCTAGGACCTTTATGAATACCTGGGGAGCTCTAGCAAGCCCAAAGGGTAGAGCCACAAACTGAAAATAACGTAAATCTACTGCAAACCGCAGGAAACTCGGATGATGCTGAAAGATAGGTACGTGTAAATATGCGTCCTTTATATCGATGAAGGCTGGAAAGTCTCCAATCTGGAGGGAGGCTACTACTGAGCGGACTGACTCCATCCAAAAGGACTAGATCAGTAGATACTGGTTCAGGGTCCAAAATGGGTTTTGTGTCCCAGTTTGTTTTTTGAAACGTAAACAGGTTCGAGTAAAACCCTGCGCCTTTTTCAGATACAGGAACCCTCTACAATCACTCCTCGATGCACTAAATCAGGGACATGCAATTAACGGACCTCCAGCTGTTGCATTACTACAAGACCCATGAGGCATAGAAAGACTCTGACAGCCACAAGCATGACAGCCAGGGGCAGAGGCATGATGGGACTTGTAGTTTTGAAACAGCTGGAGGTCCGCTAATTGCATATCCCTGCACTAAATGATGTAGTGCCTGAAGCAACAAGTCTCTTTTTGGAAGATCCAAGAAAACGCTGGATCATAAAAACCTCTGAGGGGGACCACCCGCAACTCCTGCTTGTAACTGCGGGATATAGTTGAGGTGACCCACTCGTCCTGAATTATTTGTTCTCCAAATGTCCACAAAGTGTAGCAGCCCCCACCCGATAGAGTGGGACGCCCCCCCAGAAGGAGGGCTTGGTGGTGGGGTTAGAAGAATTTTGGACCCAGGGCTTTCTGGCCCTGGCCTTGTGGCTTGCCCCTGGCTCTAATGCCGTGTTGGCAGCGGAACTGCCTTGGCGCTGAGACACTTGAGGAAGCAGTTCTTGAGGTTTTAAATGAGGGATGCCTGGTGCTTTTCTTCACAGGAAGTAGAGAACTTTTCCCTCCGGAAATTTTTTGTATATATTTGTCCAAATGATCACCAAATAAACGTTTCCCATTAAAAAGGGAAACTTGCCAATAACTTTTTACAAGGAAGCACGGCTGACCAGTTCTTAAGCCACAAAAGTCTGAACATATGTACAGACAAGAGACCCAACAAGAGACCTGCTGTATTGAATACTTTAAAAGCATCAACAGCCAGATCATCCTCCTGGTCAGGTCGTCTGATCCTTTACGGACTGGCAGATACCAACTGCTGCAACAGCTGGCTAAATAGCTGAACTGGCCAAAGAAAAGGAAGAATTAACATGGACTCAAATTTCTTGTCAACAGGGTCTAATGGACAAGTTAAAGTGGTGTTGCACACAAGAAAAAAATAAAAAATCATTAAAATTCCTAAAAAAAAATAAAAAACAACATTTGGAATTTTTTTGTTTTTAACTCGCCTCTAAATGCCTGTTGCTAGGGGGTCCCTCGTAGTCTGCCTCCTTCGGTGCCTGGGCTGGTGACATCACTTCTCCTCGGCGCAGGAAGGGCTCAGCTCTGCCCCCTCCCTCCTGTCAGTCATCTGGGACACGTGACAGGTCCCAGATGACTGCACCGCTCGCGCATGCCCACAGTTGCAATGCCGGCACCGCCGAGCAGAGGGTGGGGCGAGCGGGGCTTCGATCCCTCACATCGCTGGATCCTGGAACAGGTAAGTGTCTGATTATTAAAAGTCAGCAGCTGCAGTATTTGTAATTGCTGACCTTTAATTTTTTTTATATAAACTCCTCTTTAAGTTCTCCATGGAATATAAAAATAAAACCTCTTAGGAGGAACAAAAATCCTGTCAGGATGTTCCCAATCAGCATACACCGCCTGTTCCAACAGAGGGTATAAGGGGAAAGCCTGTGTGGCCTGAAGAGGTCTCAGGGATCCCAATGAGGACCAGGGGGGCTCATTAACCTCTGCAAGAGGAAACTTAAAGGCAGAACGAACCATTTTGGTAAGAGTCAGAATCAAAAGCCTCTGTGACTGAGGCACAGACATCAACTGGATATCTTCTTGTCCAGATACCTTGGAAGCAGACTCATCCGCCAGGCCATCCCCAGAAACCTGAGCTTTTAGCTCTTTCCCCATCCTCAACACATTCCTGCTCCAGACTAGGAGACTCCGGGAGGGGGATCTGTCACGCTTCTTGCCACCCTGCAAGATGGAGGCAAGCATGCCAGCAATCCTGTGCTCTAACCCGGCTAGGGCCAAGGACAGTTCATCCTTGGTGATAAAGGGTGAATCAGCAGCGTTGACTGTAGGCACAGTACCAGATAGGGGCACTGGCTCAGATTGCCTGGAAACCTCTGGTCCTTCAGGGGATACAACACTAGGGATAGGTTCATCAGGAACTACCGACGACATAGGTGTGCCCTTCCCTGTAGTGTTGGTCCCGCTCTTCTTTTTGGAAGACATTTACAAGCCACAAAAAGAGTACCTGGGTGTAGTATTTAAACACCTCAAAATGGAGACCCTTTAATAGGACTCACCAAGCCCCTATGCAACAATTTTGCCAAGCACCTTTAGCCTACCAAGCAACACCTGGTGACTAACGTGACCCAGGTAAGGAGAAATGAACTGCTGCAAATGTCTAGTTCACAGCTGCCTTCTGGAAGCACTGCATGCTTGGCATACACAAATAAGCTGGCTTTGCGCCAGAACGTTCTGCGCATATGTGCACACTCCCGGCGAACCGGCGTGGTTGTATTTGCGTGTGACGCGAATCTTCGTGCGCCCAGATAAAGGCTACCGTGCATGTGCGGCAAAGTCACGTGCGCCATGGCCGCCAAACAAACTGCTGAGACTAGCGGCACGCTTGCGAATGCATGTGCGCCATTGCGAACCAAGGCGAAATGGCACACCGTCGTGTGCCATCATACAGGTAAAAAACTGCCAGACACAAGTAAAAAGGTACACTTTGCAAACACCCACAGCTAGCCCAAAACTTCCCGTATGGTCACCGAACACAGGTGCCCAGCCTCTAGCTAGCTTGACTGATTGTTACAATCACTGGGACACCCGGCAATAAGTAAATAAAGGGGTTTCAATTACCCGTCCAGGCGCAGGGCAGCTTCAAACTAAGAGCCCAAACTTGACCCATCACGGCGGATTCCTGTCACTTGAGTACCTTCAAGGACTGGGTACTCTTTTCAAGTTTAGGGTCCACTCCCTTGGACCTGTACATCAGCCTGCAGGAATGTCTTAGCACCGTGGTTTCCAGGATTCCACTTTGCAGGGTCCAGCGCCTGAAGGCCGCATTACAGGCAAAACCTCGCAGGATCTTGAGTCTTCTTTGCGAGGCTCGGGTACCATTTATCTAAGCATACAAAGCCTGTGTCAAATAGATCCGATCGGTCAATCCCTTGATTCATTTAAAAAACGTTTGTGGGACTAGAGACCTGGAGCTCAGAGAGCTCAAACAACCATGCCATCCACCTTGCAGACACTGGTTAAAAACTGGCGTACTTCCTGTATGGGAAAGGGGGGTTATATAGGGGATCACTTCCTGTCTAAAGACCTTTGGTCTACCAGTGTCCATTCACCTGGAGACGAGGTAGAACCTAGCAGGTAATGAGTATTAGCCCAACTCTGTGTCCCATGATATATGAAAAAGAAACTGAATAGAATGATCAGTCCCAGCACAGATCATAGCTCTGAACCAGGTTATGGTGTCTGCAGATCCCCTGATATTCTGCGTTTAGTTCAGGCTTTGTAGCATGTGACACTCAGTGTATCCTGCTGATAGACTGTCTCTTACACAGCCACTTTCTGCAGCAGCTACTGTCTGTAACACTCCCCTTTGTTGTCTTTCAGACTCTGCAAATTATGGAACTTCTTTCACAGCTCTGATGGTGGGTAGGATTGAATACATCCTAATTAGCATTCAATCCCACCCACAGGAAGAGTCCAAACCTCCCAAGTCCCACCTCACAGCATCATTGAAAAAGGAAACGCCTTCATACAAAGCCTGTTCCGAGAGCCGTATAAACTCGAGTATAAGCCGAGTTTTTCAGCACTTTTTTTGTGCTGAAAGTGCCCCCTTGGCTTATACTCTAGCACTACAACATATCCAAATTTGGGGTTCCTAGCACCAAGTGGCCCCCAAGATACGGGGCCCCAAAGTCGGTTCAGAAAATGGCACTCTGCTGCAGAAAAGTGCTTGACATTTTCCGACCCGATTTTGGGGCCCCGTATCTCGGGGCCACTTGGTGCTAGGAACCCCAAATTTGGTGTGCAAACCCAGTGGAACTAGCACTACAGCATATCCAAGCACAAAGTGGCCTGGAGATACAGGGCCCCAAAGTCGGTCAACTGTGTCCTTCTGCAGCAATGTCATTTCGGAACCCTTTGGGTCCAGAGACCCCAAATTTGGCTGCAGCTAGGGGGCATCTAGGAACCCTTAACTACCAAGTCTGAAGTTCGGGGGATCTATGGCTTCAAAATGAGCACAATGAGGCATGCAAATGGACACAGTGAGGCTGCAAATGGGAATTGTTGACCCTGTTTTCCACTTACAGTAGCTGCGCATTTTCACCCTAGGCTTATACTCGAGTCAATACGTTTTCCCATTTTTTTGTGGTAAAATTAGGTGCCTCGGTTTATATTCGGGTCGGCTTATACTCTAGTATATATGGTAATCGTAGACCTAGAATGCCTGGTCCCTACTGTGTTTTAGCCATCATTATCTGAAAATACAGAACTATGTCAGAACAAGCGACATTGACATATGATACCCTATACTAGCAGCACGCGGAGCAGGCAAACCACTGCTCTCACCAGTGCTGGCCTCCAATGATCTGCCACCCCCAGCACAGTCCTCCAATCAACAAGACTATTGAGATAGAATGAGCATCAGCAGGGCATGCCGGACTACTGGACACCCGGCAGCTTCTTACATTTTTAATCATGAACACACAAAAATATGCCACATTCTTTGTTATGCAGCCAGGCTGCATAACAAGTACACAAAAAAAAAAAAAAAAAACATCTTTGCTGTTTCCTAGTTCTCTTTTCCTACATCTGGCTACTCCATCTCTGAGACAAAATAGGTTTGCAGTTCCACCTCTGCTGGCTGCATGCTTTTCAGATAAAAAACTCACTTAAAATAGCAACTAGATAAAGATGTTGGGTGAACTGGTAACTTTGAAGGGAAGTCATCAACATCAGTACCAGCACTTCAGACGTGACAGGTTTCCTTTCAAAATGCACACTCAAAACCCATCATGACCACATCGCTATGGTCATAAGAGCCAAGGGTCAGATATAATAGCCAAAACAACTGCAGTGTCAAATAAAATGCAGAGGGAATGTATAACAAAAGCATTCACATACATCTGAAAACCATTAAAATATAGTCTTTGTCCAATCAACTGGGTCTGTTTTCACACTGTAATTAGATCTAAACAACATACAAAGACAGGTCCTCTTACCTTGTAGGTTTGCCCAGATAGGCTAGACAGGTTAAATGTGTAATGACGCTGCTGGTCCATCAGAGAACATCCAGACAATATTTCCTCATCAGGACACACTAATGGGGTGCCCCACTCAAACACATAATTGCATTTAGCTTCTTGGACAAACTTTGGGCTTCCCTGTTAATTAGGAATGAAATAAAGTTTGTATTATCTAATTAAATGTTCTATAAAAGCCTGAAATGGTAAACTGACAAATAAATGTATTTACCAGGTCTACTCCCTTTTTGCAACGAAAGATGATAATGGTAGAATAGTTTAACTGTTTGTCCGCATCACATTGTACCGAGCTGTTCATTGTGATTGAGACTGTTTGGTTTGCAGCATCCATCCGAGGAGGACTTGGACGACCAATATCCTTTAAAAGGAATTGCAGAAATAAAAAGCTGGTTATAACCAAAAAATGTTTAAATGTTTTTTCAGGTAATTACACAAATCCAATTACACAGCTCCACAAATTTATTTATTTTTTTACTGTATTCACACTTTAGCTGTAGTTGCATTAACCTCTTCCGGACCAGCGGCCGCAGTATCCCCTGCATGAGCCGTCGTAGCTGTACGTTGGCTCTTTAAGACGCTTTAGCAGGCGCGCGCCGCCAGGAGAGTTTTTGGAGTTATTTTAGCTCCCCAAACGTACTCCATAGATGCAGCAAGCAGGATTTTTTTTTTTTTCACTGCAACGGAAACGCACCACCCCAGTGTGAAAACATTTATTGATTTTACGGGAAAGCATTTTTCTTGAGCTTATCATTCAATTTTTTTTTTTTTTGTAAACACAAAAAAGGGTTTGCAAAACTCCTCAGTGTTAAAGGGCCCTTAATTCTGCAGCATTTAATTAGAACACTACATTGCACCTTTCCTACTAATAAATCTATTAAGGAAAACCCAACGAATTATACTTACAATTGGTTCTCCACTAGATGTGACCCTGCATGCTGCTGCGCCTGGTGGACATTTAACACCAACAATCTCATTTAAAGGCTGACATAAACTTAGGTAAAAGAGTGCAGAATCTGACTCATCACTCTGCAGGACCTCATAGTAACCCACGTGCTTCATTAAAGGACCCAGATTAATAGTGGAGGTGCCATTCTGCACTGAGCATTCAACCTGGGGAAAGGAAATAAAAGATCACCAGACAATAAACAAACTGCAGTTTGGATCTAACATACAACACATGCTAAAAAAAAAAAAAATATATATACACACCTTTTTCTCACAGGCCAGAGACGTGTGCCATGTGAACTGCCAGGTACAGGTGTCTTCACTGAAGGACACAAAGGATGGAAGGCTGCCAGCAGCCGAGTCTGATCCACACACAAAGGTGAAAACACTCTGGTGTTTGAATGATGGGTTCTTGCTGCATTCATCGCCATCTTTATAAACTAGCCTCAGCATCTGATCTGAGTAGGTGAGCTGGCTCTGGGCCTTTCCTGCATTCAAGTGCTTTCCACTGTCTGATATGCACACTCCTACAGACACAGAAAAAATAATATTTCAAACCTTATATTTCCAAGTAAATATTCAAATCATAAGAAATACCAAATATTCTACTTTCAGATGCCCTGCCCTGGAACCGGTATGCAGCATAATCATCAGCCATTTTGAAACAGACTTATAGGCTTATACAAAAGAAAATAATTTTAACTACTTAAGGACCGGGCCTATTTTTCAGACACGGTGTTTACAAGTTAAAATATTTTTTTTTGGTAGAAAATTACTTGGAACCCCCAAACTGTATTATATATATTATATAATTTTTTTTTTTTGTTTTTTTCAGACACCCTAGAGAATAAAATGGTGGTCGTTCCAATACTTTGTCACACCGTATTTGCGCAGCGGTCTCGCAAGTGAAATTTTTTTGAATAAAATGCACTTTTTTCAAATCGTTCGCTCATCCCCACAACCCGTGCCCAGTGGTTGTGGGGGTCTGTGGGCGGAGGGGCTTATCAGAATCTGGAAGCCCCCTTTAAGTCACCGGGTGGTCCCACCCTCAGATATACAACAGCTGTCATCGAGAAAAAGTGTCACTCAGCGGTCCGTCGGGCGGCATGGATTTACATCGCTGGACATTTTAATTTTTTAATAAAGGACTTGTCCCAAGCTGTCTCATGTCTTTTTTACAATTTGACACTTTGTGAAATGGTAGGGGTACAATGTACCCAGTTACCAATTCACATGGGGGGCAAGATCTGGTTCCCCCTTGTTAAAGGGGGCTTCCAGATTTTGATAAGCCCCCCACCCGCAGACCCCCACAACCACCAGGCAAGGGTTGTGGTGATGAGGCCCTTGTCCCCATCATCAACATGGGGACAAGGTGCTTTGGGGTTAGACCCCAAAGCACCCTCCCCATGTTGAGGGCATATGGCCTGGTACGGTTCGGGGGGGGGGGGCGCTCTCTCTTCCTTTCTTTTCCTGCGGCCTGCCAGGTTGCATGCTCAGATAAGGGTCTGGTATGGATTTTAGGGGGGACCCCTACGCCATTTTTTTTTATTTGGCGCAGGGTTCCCCTTAATTTTCATACCAGACCTGAAGGGCCTGATACGCAATTTTTTTTTTACATTCTTGCTTCTAGTATTCATCCCAGACGCAAAGGGCCTGGTAATTGGGGGGGGGGGGGGAACCCATGCCATTTTTTATAATGAGTTTTACCTATATTGCCGAGACCCAACAATTACAGCCACGATCAATTTTAAATTACTTTTTTCCTTTAGAAATGTCATTTTGCTATGGTACTGTTCTAAACGTGGGAAAACTGCGCCACTTTACAGGCATACTATAGACAGCCCCCAAGCACGAGATTTTTTTTTGCATTGATACATGTCCCCTAGGGCAGGACCCAGGTCCCCAAACACTTTTTATGACAATAACTTGCATATAAGCCTTTAAAATTAGCACTTTTGGTTTTTCATGTTAGTGTCCCATAGACTGTTCCGCGCCTTTCGAATTTGCCCCGAATACCGCATATTGTTCGGCAAGCGGTCGAACAACCAAAGTTCGGCCCGAACTGTTCACCATCCCTAATATCCATTATATAAACTATAGCTTGAATATGTTTTGGTGAATAAAAATAAATAAATCTAAAATTGTGCCCGTGTCACAATATATATGAACCTAACTGTACATGTAAAACAAATCACAAAATGTTCATATAAGTTTTAAAATATAACTAAAGGCAAAGTTTTTCTTTTAGCTTTAGTGAAGGGGGAATACCAGTCAGGTTTTATTTCTGCACCTGGTGACCGCTCTTGCCAAAATGGAAAAAAATCCTGGTGACTGTTCTCACCGAAAGTGAAATAAAAATCAAATTTTGAGCAGCGACTAGAACAGGAACAGAAAGGAAATCTTCCAATATATACACTAGTTCTGGTGACTACCAGGATTTCCTCTCACTTCCTTTTGTGGCTATGGGACATGAAGTGAAAGAATCTCCCCAATGAGGACACAGCCAGCAGTAAATATCAAATATTCTAAACCTCTCAGCCTAAAAAGATCAGAGGATTTCACCAACACTCCCTGTTCTAATACCAGTCAAATCAACAGAATGGGGGACACTTCTCTATACGTCCTGCCTGGCATCCATTACCCACTTTGCCTCTGAGAAGTCCGGTATGCCCAAAGAGTGAACAGGTTGAAACAAGCTGCAGTAGCGCCACCCCCCTCGGTGGATCACAGGCTCTCCCAATCTTCCTCTGCAGCAGTGTGAACCAGAAGTGCTCAGCTCAGGGTTTTAGAAAAGAAAAATGCTAATCTCCCTAATGGGTCACAGATGAAGAGAAAAAAAGGCATGCTCCACCAAAATGCCATGCAACCATAACATAAGTACAAGTATGTAGCCAGGAAGTGGCTGATAACAAGCTGCAGAAAAATCAGCATCATCAAGCTGAGCATTTCACAAAAAGCAAAAAAAAAAAAATGTATTTTTTTAAAATGGCAATTGTTTATGATACACAGTGATTTCGCAAACTCAATTTCATTTATTTAGGATTTTCATCTACTTTTTAGGCCCCTTTCACACTGGGGCGGTTTTCAGGCGGTACGGCGCTAAAAATAGCGCCTGTGTACCGCCTGAAAAAACCGGCCCCATTCACTCCAGTGTGAAAGCCGGCGGGCTTTCACATGGAGCGGTGCGCTAGCAGGACCGCAACAAAAGTCCTGCTAGCAGCATCTTTGGAGCGGTGATTCACCGCTCCTATACCGCTCCTTCCCATTGGAATCAATGGGAAACCGCGGGGATACCGCCCGCAAGCGGCGCTTTGCGGAGGTTTTTAACCCTTTTGCGGCCGCTAGCGGGGGTTAAAACCACCCCGCTAGCGGCCGCATACCGCGGGTAAAACGATGGTAAAGCAGCGCTAAATATAGCGCTGCTTTACCGTCGCCGCCCCGCACCGCCCCAGTGTGAAGCCAGCCTTAGGGTGAATGCACACCAACCACATGTTAAAATAATCCATTTAAAAGAGTTACTAAACCCAAAGCAGTTGTATGTGCAGTTAAGCATGCTTGGTATACTCACTGTGGAACCTAAGGGGTCAATGCTCTGAATTGTGTGAAAAGTCTGTTTGATCCTGTAAGCACAGATCCTCCCCTTATTGTATTGTCCCCAAAACATCTCCAGGTAAGAGAGTTAGTGGAGTCAGTCTGCACATGTTTGGCGTGTATTGCTAGAGTTTTTTTTTCTCTTTGGAGAGAGCATTTGATCAGCACAGAGCCAATCAGTCCGGAGAGAGGTTCAGGGGTCCTGAATCCCTATAGGACAGCTCAGTACTTTAACCAGTGCTCAGCCAGACACTGATAAAGTCACAAGACTATATTCTGCTGATGAGAAAAGGTATTTAGCAGTTTATATTTACCAATGATTGCGTTGTCATGTTGTATACTGTGGGAGACCAGATATAGTGAATGCAGGGTCCAGCCGAACACTAAAATCCCTGCATCTACAGACATCCACGATTGAACACTAACCTGTGCTCCAGCAAGGTTTGCAAACTATACCAGACCACAAGTGAACAAGGTCTGGGACCACCACTTGCAAGTGGTCCTGGGCACCGTATGCTTAACAGATCCTGGATGTGGTTCGAAGCACTCACACTAAACAAACGAACCAGAACAAGGGGACGAACTGTACCCAGAATCAGTTAGGAGTGCCAGTGTGAATGCACCCTTAGAGTGCAGCTGGGGTCTCTTATGTAGCTGTTCCAATGCGTTTTACAACAGATTACCACCTACCCACTCTTTATTCAGGGGACTTCAAACTTACCAGCTGCGGCATCGCAAAACTCAGGCTTAACGGCACTGCAAATATTTAACTTTATTGATCTTTGACGATCATTAATAGCATAACCATCTTTGCTTGATAAGGATGACAGATCAAAGAGATAACCTGGAGAAGGAAAAGTTAAATTAGTCACATAAAAAACTTAAGATACTGTAAAATACAAAGATGGCATACAACTGTTTATGTACAACTAAAGGCTTCTGTATGAGTGTCTTAACTAGTACCAAATACTATTACTATGAGTTGCACAAGCCTCAAACAAAAAATAAATAAATCAATCAGATTCCTTTACAAATTGGATTTGTCCTATATATTAACTGTAAAATACTTTTCTTTATCATACATTACAGGACACAGAGCCGGCTATATTCATAACTATTTGGGCTATACGCCACCTATAGGTGAATGGACACTGGTAGATAAATCAAACAGGAAGTCCTCCCCTATATAACCCTTCCTATACAGGAAGTACTTCAGTTTTTTAGCAAGCAATACATTTCCAAAAAGAGGGGAGGGACCTCTGTGTCCTGTGATGTACTCCAAGAAAAGGCTTTTACAGGTAGGATGTAGGAAAAATCCAAATTTTATTTATCGTACATTACAGGACACAGAGCCAGTTATATTCATAACTATTTGGGATGTCCTAAAAAGCAATGCCCTTGAGGGGAGAGACACCACCACAAAAAAAACTGCCACCAGAAAAGGAGCTACTCTTACTATTTTTTAATACGCTGAGGCAAAAGGCAGTATCTCCCCCAGTTTTGACATCCACCTGGTAAAAACCTGGTGAATGTATGAACCAAAGACCAAGTGGAGGTCTTGTAAACCTGAGCCACTGACGCCTGATGGCGAAACACCCAAGATTCCCCACACACCTGGTAAACTCTCCCCAGCAAGGGTGGGATTTTGCCCTTTAAAACCATAGGCTTAAATGATTAACTAGCAAATCCTATAGGAAATGGTTGACCTGGATGCCGCCAGCATTTCCAGAGGTCTTTTGGCAGCACAAATCAAGATTTCCAAATCCTGTAATGAAAACTCCCAGAAGCCAGTTTCCTGGCACTCAACAGTGTGGAGATAACAGGACCCAAGACCATTAGGTATGGCTGGACTGGAAGTGACCATGGAGCGTCCCTCACAGGATTCACTATGTCAGTGTACAAAGCCCTCCGAGGCTAATTCGGCTAACACTATTCTCTGTGTTCCCACCTCATGGATTCTTCGCAAAAAATGTGGCAGAAGTTGAAACAGAGAAGGCCTCAATTAGGGAGAACTGGTCCCCAAGATGTTACCAGTGTATCTACCCCTATCGCCTGGGACACAACCTGTCCAACCTGTTGAAGAACTTGAAATTCAGGTGTATTGGCAAAAAGTCTTAAAATTATGGGCAGTATTCTCTCCTGTGAAGACCAAGTTCACTGACCGGTAGCCACCTTCAAACCAACTGGAGGGACTGGCATCAGTGATTAATATCTTCCCAACCCCTGAAAGGCAGAATTTCTACTTCTCCAGATTTTGAACCATCAACCACCAATTTTAGCTCTGCAATACCCCGGGAACAGAGCACGCTCTGAAGAATACTCTTCATATTCCAGACAGAGAATGATCCTCTACAAAAGACCTGTAGGAGGACTGTATGTAGGGATTGCGCTTCGACCTAAATAAAACTTCCTCCTGCAGAAATGTATCAAAGGAAAATCTGGAACCGACTGCATCCTGAGCAAAGATTATTGAGGTATACTGCAAGTCCAGCACTGGGGCTAGGAGCTTTGTGAACCTCAGAAGCTGTGGCCAGCTGAAAAACAGTCACAAAATGGAAGAAAAAAAAAAAAAAAAAAAAAAAAAAAACACGACTTTCTACTGCAAATTGCAGAAACCTTTTCGCCAGAAGTGGGAGCAAAAACCTGTATTAGACAGGTATCTGATTCCCCCCCCCCCCCCCCCCCTGAAAGGTGCCAAATGTGACACCGGTGGGGTGGGGCTAATCCGAACAGTGGAAGTTCCATTTTTGAATAGAACTTCGCTTTAAGAACTACAAGCCGTCTGCCGTGGTGGATAACGGGCTGTATAGTTCATTCTGTGCCATACAAGTCAACATAATCTAGAAGTCAAATAAGGACTGGGTGAACGCAAAAAAAAAAAAAAAAAAACATGGTGAGCTCCTGCAGCTTTCAAAAGGCAGCCTGTATGGAGGTACGGGCAGAAAGTTGCAGGGCTTGTTTGCAGAAGCCTGACATTGCATTCCTGATCCACTAATTACAAGTGCAATGCTTTCCAGGCTTCTGCAAGAAAAAAAAAATCCTAATTGTACTTTTTTCCTGCAAAAATATGTGAATTTATTTTCTTGAAAGGTGAACTTATCCTTAAAAAAAAAAAAAATGTTCTGGCTACCTTTTTATGTGCTTTTTACTTGCTTAAAAATCCTACATACTCTCCCTACATTGTAATGTTTAGGAGGGGGCTGTGGAGTAATGTAGTGTTCACAGTTCTTCATTCTCAGTGAATTTAAACACTGTCGCAACAAAGGGTTATAAAACTTTGAAACTGCTCTCCTGAATTGTTGGTTCGTTAATGAGGCCTAGCTTGCCCTGTATGGGGACAGAGACTCTATGGAGATTTTCAGCATCAGCCATGACACCTTCTCTTTAGCAACATCTAAAAAGTGAAGACATTTTTTTTATAAAGCTTTCTTTTTTATTTTTATAAGTATGTTGTGTTAAACGTATAAAAAAATAAAATAAATAAATAAAAACCATAGTGGGGGCTTGCTCAAATTTAAATGCAGGATATATTTTATCCTTCATAAACTTAATTTTAAATTAAACATTTTGGACAGTGTAATATCAGTATTACAAGTAAGCCATCCACACATTTCTATGGCTAATTCTACGTACAGCCTTACCTGTTGTGGGGTTTGTAACTCTGCAGTCATCGTGTGTGTTTACCTTCAGTTCACAGGCATTAGGTGTACCCCAATAAAAGGTATAGTCACAGTTTTCTAAGACTGTAATCAGCTGTGGCTTGGAATCCTGACAACAACATTTAAAGTCAAAGTTATCATTGACATAACACAATCTTCAAGAAAACACAAAGCACATCACAGATTTGAAAGTGGCAAAGGACGACACCAATGTTGGCATCAGTCATAGAAGCCCCACTAATGTTGGTAAAGCAGGAGCATTTAGTATCTGGAGAAATTAAAAGGAATGGGTTTCACATATTTGAGGAAAGCCTACACTAATAACTAAACTTCAGCGGTAAACATCCAAGCATTTGACTTGTCACCCATGATAAATAATCTATAAAGTAACAATATCCACCTCTGCTCTGGACCGTTTAATCCACTTCATGACCAGTCCATTTTTTGCTATTTAGCACTGCGCAACTAACTGGTAATTGCGGGGTCATGCAAAGCTGTACCCAAACAAAATTTATATAATTTTTTTTTCCACATAGAGTAAAGCTTTCTTTTGGTGGTATTTGATCAACACTGGGTTTTTCATTTTTTATTATATAAATTAAAAAATACCCAAAATTTTGAAAAAAAAATGAATAAAAAAATAAAAAAGACAGACAATCTCTTCATAAATTTAGGCCAAATGTATCCTGCTACAGGTCTACGGTAAAATATATAAAATAAAAAAATCCAAATAAGTGTATATCGATTGGTTTGCGTAAAAGTTATTGTGTCTACAAAAAATAGCATATACACTATATTACCAAAAGTGTTGGGACGCCTGCCTTATATTTTTATACACACACACACTTAAATAGCATCCCAGTTTTAGTCTGTACGGTTCAATATTGAGTTGGCCCACCCTTTGAAGCTATAAGGCTACTTTCACACTGGAGCGGTGGGGGCGCTGGCGGTAAAGCGGCGCTATATTTAGCGCCGCTTTACCGGCGTTTTAGCGGCGCATTGCGGCCGCTCGCGGGGTGTTTTTACCCCCCGCGAGCGGCCGAAAAAGGGTCAATACCGCCCGCAAACCGCTCCTATAGCGAGCCAAAGATGCGGCTTGCAGGACATTTTTGAGCGTCCTGCAAGCGCACCGCTTCAGTGTGAAAGCCCTCGGGCTTTCACACTGAAGGAACAGCAACAGCTGTTTCGGGTCGGTTTGCAGGCGCTATTCTTAGCGCAATAGCGCTTGCAAACCGCCCCAGTGTGAAAGGGGCCATAACAGCTTCAAACTCTTTTGGGAAGGGTGTCCACAAGGTTTAGGAGTGTGTCTATGGGAATGTTTGACCATTCTTCCAGAAGCGCATTTGTAAAGTCAGGCACTAATGTTGGACGAGAAGGCTCGGCTCGCAGTCTCCACTTGAATTCATGCCAAAGGTGTTCTATCGGGTTCAGGTCAGGGCTCTGTGCAGGCCAGTCAAGTTCCTCCACCCTAAAACTTGCTCATCCATGTCTTTATTGACCTTGTTTGTGCACTGGTGCACAGTCATGTTGGAACAGGTGTCAGAAACCATGAATCAGACCGAGACAGAAGTGCAGTTAAAATCACACTTGTTTAATAGTAAAAGGTAAACAGAGCAACATAGTCAAATCATAGCCAGAGTTCGGTAACAGGAACGGATAGTCAGACAAGCCAGGGCGTCAGGGAGCCAGAGATCAGCGTACTTCAGGACAAACCAGGAAATCAGGAAACCGCAGAATCAGCGCAGTGGAACAGCAAGCAGGATCAGGAACCGGAAAGGACATCAGCCAAGCAAGTCTTTAACAGGTACACAGGAAAGAGTCTCTGGATTTGTTGAACAAGGCGAAGGCAGAGAGGAACTAAACTGAACAGTTTAAGTAACCAGGACTGATGAACAGGATATCATCATCAGGTGAGTCACTGTGGAAAAGATTGCAGCTGGCAATTAACTGACAGATGAGCGGCCTGCTCTGAGAAGGAAGGGCTGAGCCCAGCCCTGACAAGGAAGGGGCCATCCCCAAACTGTTCCCACAAAGTTGGGAGCATGATGGATGAGCGAGTTTGGGGTGGAGGAACTTGACTGGCCTGCACAGAGTCCTGACCTCAACCTCATAGAACACCTTTGGGATGAATTAGAGTGGAGACTGCGAGCCAGGCCCTCTTGTCCACATCAGTGTCACACCTCACAAATGCGCTTCTGAAAGAATGGTCAAACATTCCCATAGACACACTCCTTAAAGTGGATGTAAACCCTCACAAATACCCAGTGAAGTTAATAGCCTCAGATGATACCCAGGGATTGAACAAATTTTACATGTATATCTGCCGTCTTCAGCTTTATATATTCTTTAGAAAGTTCAGATCGTGTTCCTGTTCAGCATTGCAGTGAAGCCTGGGCATACAGTCAAGACAGCTGATTGGAGGAAAGGCACACAGCCCCTCTCCTCATAGGTAGAGACTTTCAGAACTGTTTGTTGAATAGTTCAGCACTCTGCCAATTTATTTATAGCATCCTCCCCAATACAAAATTCAGGCAGCTTTTATCTCAGTCGTCAGAGAACTTGTCAGAAGTTATCTGATTATGCTGATAACAGAACGGAGCAGGAGATAGCTACGGGACATAAGAGAAATAAGAAAACACTGCAGATATATGTACCCAGCTCAAATTTCATGAATCTGGTTTACATCCACTTTAACCTTGTGGACAGCCTTCCCAGAAAAGTCGAAGCTGCTATTGGTGCAAAGGGTAGGCCAACTGAATATTGAACCCTACGGACTAAGATTACGATACCATTAAAGTTCATGAGCATGTAAAGGCAGGTGTCCCAATACTTTTAATAATTGAGTGTTTATATCAGAATTTTTTTTTCTTTTTATATACTACCAATGGCGATGATCAGTGACTTATAAATGGGACTATATCTGGTACTGGGAGATAAAGCAGCGTACAATCTGACACCAACTGACTGTCTCTGGCATCACTAATACACTAATGAGTGATAATACTATACACCGTCACTGTACTAACGACACTAGCGGGGAAGGGGTTAACATCTCAGGTAGTGAAGGGGTTAAATGTGTGTTTAATAATGATTTTTACTAAATAACTTTTTGTTTGTTATCCCTGTCCATTCCCTCTGTACAGAGCCCTGTGCGATTGGACACAGCCGATCAGCAGGTCCTGGCCATGAATCATTGGCTGGGACCTGCTGACAAAACTCCCGCTGTGTACAATCACAGCGGGTGGTGCATGGGCACACCCTAAAACCGGAAACAGGCAGCCACGTACCAGTACTTTGCTTTGCCTGTACGGCCCATCTGTCCACAGTGCATTGTGGGCGGTCCACAAGTGGATATGACACCAAATGGTGGAATCAAGTACATTCTAAATGGCAGTGAGTATTCATACATGAATCTTGGAGTCGTTATTTCTTCAGATCTGTGCAGTAATCCAGCATGGGGAAAAAAAAAAAAAAAAAGGTTTGCGCTTTGTCTGCAATATAGACTGTCATTGCTGGTGTCTCTCATTGTGCAGGGTGACTGATCTTGCAATTGCCCCTACTTCGATTTCTGTAGGCGGCCTGTAGTGGGTGGACCAGCTTGGCCCCCTCCTACAGCTATGCTCTATGCACTCACTACATGCAGCCCAATGGTGATATCACTAATACTTTTGCAAGGTAGTATCTGGGTTTTCAAAGGCATGAGGTGATTTAGAAATATAAATTAAAGTGGTTGTAAACCTTATACATGAAATATGAACCAAGCATATCCCTCTGTAGTGTGTATTTGTCACAATTCAGAGCACTAAGTGTTATTCCTGTCTGCTGCTTCATTCCTCGATCAGCATGAGTCCCTTTCTTACAAGTTTGTCTGACACCAAAAGAAAAATGGTGACAGGTGAGGGATCTCCAGCTGATTAACAGCCTCCTCTCTGTTCCTATGTGAAGGGAGGGTGTGTCCCTTCTCTCCAATCAGCTCTTAGAGCACTCCTCGCTGATGTAACTTTGGCTCCCTGCCCACTGCACAGTGGAGAGATCATGTGTACAGTGCCTTGAAAAAGTATTCATACCCCTTGAAATTTTCCACATTTTGTCATTTTACAACCAAAAACATAAATGTATTTTAATGTGATAGACCAACACAAAGTGTCACATAATTGTGAAGTTGAAGGAAAATGATTAATGGTTTTCCAAATTTTTTACCAATAAATATCTGGTGTGCATTCGTATTCAGCCCCCTTTACTCAGATACTCCTACCTAAAATCTAGTGGTACCAATTGCCTTCAGAAGTCAGCTAATTAGTAAATAGAGTCCACCTGTGTGTAATTTAATCTCAGTATAAATACAGCTGTTCTGTGAAGCCCTCAGAGGCTTGTTTGAGAACCTTAGTGAACAAACAGCATCATGAAGGCCAAGGAACACACCAGACTGGTCAGGGATAAAGTTGTGGAGAAGTTTAAAATGGGGTTAGGTTATAGAAAAATATCCCAAGCTTTGAGCATCTCATGGAGCACTGTTCTATCCAGCAGCCGAAAATGGAAAGAATATGGCACAACTGCAAACCTACGAAGACATGTTCGTGCACCTAAACTGACAGGCCGGGCAAGGAGAACATTAATCAGAGAAGCAGTCAAGAGGCCCATGGAAACTCTGGAAGAGCTGCAGAGATCCACAGCTCAGGTGGGAGAATCTGTCCACAGGACAACTATTAGTCAGGCACTCCCCAAATCTGGCCTTTATGGAAGAGTGGCAAGAAAGCCATTGTTGAAAGAAAGCCATAAGCAGTCCAGTTTGAAGTTTGCGAGAATACATGTGGGGGGGACACAGAAAATACGTGAAAGAAGGTGCTCTGGTCAGATGAGACCAAAATTAAAAACTTTTTAGCCTAAAAGCAAAACCCTTACATATGGTCATAACACTAACACTGCACATCACCTTGAACACACCATCCCCACCGTGAAACATGGTGGTGGCATCATCATGTTGTTGGGATGCTTTTTTTCAGCAGGGACAGGGGAGATGGTCAGAATTCATGGGAAGATGGATGGAACCAAATACAGGGCAATCTAAAACAACCTGTTAAAGTCTGCAAAAGACTTGAGACTGGGGCGGAGGTTCACCTTCTAGTAGGACAGTGACCCTAAACATACAGCCAGAGCTACAATGGAATGGCTTAGATCAAAGCATATTAATGTGTTAGAATGGCCCAGTCAAAGTCTAGACCTAAATCCAATTGAGAATCTGTGGCAAGACTTGAAAATTGCTGTTCACAGACGCTCTCCAGCCAATCTGACAGAGCTTGAGCTATTTTGCAAAGAATGGGCAAAAATGTCACTCTCTAGATGTGCAAAGCTGGTAGAGACATCCCCAAAAAGACTTGCAGCTCTAATTGCAGAGAAAGGTGGTTCTACAAAGTATTGACTCAGGGGGGCTGATTACAAATGCACACCACACTTTTCACATAATAGTGATATTTAAAAGATTTTGGCTTGGTTGGAGCCTAAGCAGAGGCTGTCATACACCTTCTTATGGGGTTTTGCAGAGATGTGTGACTTCCAGGATTTTTCCCTTTTACAATAGATATCAAGCTAAAAACTCAGACTCAAAGTACATGAAAAAAAAAAAATTAGACAATTATTTAGCTATAGAAATTTGCAGACAAAAACTTTATGACTAGATATTGTGTCATGACTGGTTCTAATGAAAACAAGGGATTCAGATAGATATCCAGTGTTCAGAAAACACCAGTCTGGGAAAAGTCCATACTATGTTACTGAATGCGGTGGCTATAATAAATGAAAAGATGAAGGCACATTACTTACAGCTTGATCTCGTTCACACTCGAAACGTATAGTTGTTGTCTTGTTTCTTAAACCATCAGGACAGCGGTCTCCATTCGTATACTGGAGGACAGCAACACCATTGTCCCATCTAGGACTGGATAAAGGCTCTCCCAAACTTACAGACTTTGTACCATCAAACAGACAGGCAGCAGCACCATATGGACAGGCGGCTGGTCCTAAGTAAAATGAAACTCGGGAAGATTAGAGATTCTTTACATTTCTGTTTAATATGCTCTAAACTCCAAAAATATTTGTGCGTTTTCAAGCTTGTTTATTTAGTATTTTTTTCTTTTATGAAATTCATGTTTACACATTTTCAATGCGGTTCACTTTAAGGTTTACATGCATTACCATTAAACGCTATGCAACATGTACTTTGCTGGAAACCGCATCCAAGAAATCAAGCAGAACTTTGTAAAATGCACTTGGCAAAGCTCTTAATGGCAAGATAAAAACAACGAGAAGCCAAAGCTAAAACTAATGCCCCGTACATGATAGGATTTTCCGATGGAAAATGTGTGACAAGATCTTGTTGTCGGAAATTCCGACCGTGTGTAGGCTCCGTCACACATTTTCCATAGCAATTTCCATCACACAAAATTTGAGATCTGGTTCTCAAATTTTCCGACAACAAAATCCGTTGTCGGAAATTCCGATTGCGTGTACACAATTCCGATGCACAAAGTGCCACGCATGCTCATAATCAAGCAGAAGAGCAGCACTGGCTAATGAACTTCATTTTTTCCTCGGCTCGTCATAGGTGTTGTACGTCACCGCGTTCTTGACGTTCGGAATTTACAACCAACTTTGTGTGACCGTGTGTATGCAAGACAAGTTTGAGCCAACATCCGTCAGAAAAAATCCATGGATTTTGTTGTTGGAATGTCCGATCAATGTCGAATCGTGTATACGGGGCATAAGGTATGGAAATCTAGAGAAGTAAAAGAGCCCAACAGCCTGAAAATTAAAACAGAGAGCCTGACCATTTGTGTTATATTTACTGTACATATTTCACAGTATACAAAAAGATACTGCTGTCAGTTCTCCAAATTGAATGTGTCCCATAAAGGAACCAATGCTACCAACTGTGCCATTTCTAAAGCCGCAGAGGGTGATAATGTACAACTCAAACATCTGAGGCGCATTTAGACTTGCAAATAAAGAGGGGGGGGGGCCTTAAAAAAGCCGTGTCTAGCAGAATTTTTAGTACCCCCCCTAACACCAGCGGACATGGTTATTTACATACTATCGCTGCTGAAGCGTTTGGTGGATTGTAAACCGACCAAATGCGACCCATTTTGGTGAAGAGTTGCCAATACTCCATAGCCATTCACGCTGTTGCTGGGTAAAACTAGCAGTGAGGATGTGTCACCCGTCCGTCAAACGCCTCTAAAAACTAATCCAAAACATAGATTTTCAGAGGCACAGCAGTTTAGGCACAAGTCTAAACTTAAGCCATCTATGAGCAGGCTTATTGTATCCAAGTCGATCCATCGATCAACTTGGGTTCAACCAGCATGTTGGATTTTTATATGCGATTATTGCCAGTGGCTATAGTCACTAGCAATAATCACTGTGTTCTCTCAGCAGGGACGGCTCCCCACGCACCACGCCAGGAGAACACAATAGCTCCACGGGATGGACAACAGACAGTGTTGAAGGGAGAATCAACTGATTTTATTTCCTGCAACCCGTGATTGCAGAAAAGAAAATCTAATCATCTGTAGCCTGCCTTAGCCTAAAAGGCAGGTATTACCTTACGAGACCGTTTTTACAACTGGTTTGAAAATCTCTCAGTCAGCGGACCCAACGCTATCCTTCTCTAAAGCACAGAGAAAGGGATTCAAGTACATAGACCACTGACATGGCTTGTATCGCAGTGGGTACCAGAGGCAAGGGTATGGTTAGTGAATATCTGCTTAGGTCAGTCTAAACACTCTCCACACCTACGTAAAATGTCAGCAGCACAACAATGTTGCTGGTTGTTGACAATATTTTCCACACAAAAATCATAAATAAAACCGGCACACAAAGCCAACCTTAATTGGAGATAAGGTCAATTAACCCAGCAGTAATTTTAATAAAAGTACCATAATCCCTCTAAGATAAAGCCTAAACAAGAAGCAAACCGTGTTTGCTAGGGGATTTTTCAAAACCCGTAAAATTGACAAAGAGCATGCAAGAGAAAAGTTTTTTGGATAGAATAGGGATGGGTTAGACCCTACTGGCATTAGAGCATTTTAAGTCTCTACTGTGGAAATTCACCCCTCTATTTGTCCTGGTGACCATGATCTTTGCAGGGAAATCTAAAATTTTGAAGTTGTTCCCAGGATGAGAGGCGAGAGGAAATCTTCCAACGGGGACACCTCTTCTGGGTACAATTGTGTAAGAGGGAGATTTAGAAAGTAAGGGAGAATTCCAAATTTGTAGAGTTGGCACCAGAAGAAGAGTTGAGGGGGAACTCCTCCAATCTGGACAAATGTCTTGGAGACAACCAAGAAGGGAAGTTCTTTTTTAGGAAGATCTCTTATCGCTCACTGATGCATCTCCAGAATAGGAAGTGAAGGGAAATCCCAAGTGGGACACAGACGGCAGATCCTAAAATGTTTCTTTTGTCATAACTGAGGAAAACCAGCTTTAAACAATCACATTAACAAGGAGATTCATGCCTACAGCATAATACTATACACTACATACTACTTTGTAGTAACAATGCAGACACGAGAGTAAACCAATGAAAAGGTGAAAAAAAAGTTTCCTTGTCCATGACTGACTTATAGGGGATTTAGGTGTTCTGCAACCACTACAAGAATAGGCAGAAAAGACCATGTATTTACATTTTGAGACATAATGTGCTAATACTGTAAATGTTTAAATAGGTTTTATTGTCCCATGGAGCTTAGAAAATGCAATTATTCCACAAGACTGCCAATCTAGCTGTTGATAAACTATGAAAATTAAAAAAAAATGAGGCTAACGGACATGTATGTATAAATGATCTTACCAGATTTTGGCACTAAAGGCTTGCAAATATTTAGAAGGTACGTTTGCTTTGAGTCAGATGGAACTTCAGCTTCCCAGTTTTCAGTGTAATGCGACAGTGAAGACAGGTCATAAGAGTTCCCATCAGTGTCCCTTCAAGGTGAATTAAAAATAAAGGAAAGAATTAATAACGAAATAAATATCAAAAAATGTTAAAATTATATTGATAAATGTCAGGTAAAGATTTCATCCCGTATTACCAGTTTCCCAATGTATGGTATAAATGACTCCATAATGGTTTTACTGCAGTAGACAGCTTGTATACCTAAATATTTTAGAAAACTTTAGGTATACTTTACAGAAATAGAAGCCTGAAATGAATAAGATTACAAAACATCCGTTCTACCACAAACCTAATGATTTAAAAACAAAAATGATCTGAAAAACCACATCGTCTTACTTGAAGGAGCAGTCAACAGGTTTGAAGGGAGGGCAGGCAAGGGGTGTGCGCCACTCAAACATATATATGCAGTCCGGAGTCTCTTTCATAAAAACAGGCTGAAATGATATGATAAAATACAAAAGCATGCTAGATGTTTATGTGCATGTATGTAATCACAATGCATTACCACTAAGGAATTTACATAAAAGTGATCCAAGACTTAATCACGCCCTTATTACAATATGATAAAACGAAATCCTGATTTATTCCTACTTCATAAAATTCATTAAGCCATCTACTAGTCTTGCCCCATACCTGTGCCTTATTGGCAGACCATCCACACCCTTATTCATTCCTTCTTTGGGTCCTGGATCTCTTACTCCAAAAAAACATTTCTCCTGGGTCTTCCTCCCCAATTTTCCAAAACCACCAAAAATCTACTGGCCTGTTTGCTAACAGCAGCAAGCTATTTGATAGTTCTTAAGTAGAACCTCCCTGACTGATCGAGCTACATGCAAGGACCCCGAACATAAACAGGATGGAATCTCTTATAGCATCTCTAAACGATTCTCTGAACAAACGCAACCCAATCTGGGAACTGTGGGACCTATTGGAAATGTACGGGGGGGGGGGGGGGGGGGGGGGACACCATATGGTCCGATCTCAGAGTTTATGGGGTTGGTGTAGTGGGGATTGGGTGTCGGGGGCCTGGGCAGATGGACATTCTTTTTTTCTCTCCCCTTTTCTTTTATATCTGGTTTCCTGCTTTCTCTTTTACTTGATTCCCTTTGTCCCTTTTTATTTTTACTACTAATACATGGACTGTTTTTTGCAGAACTGAATATTTGCCGATTGCCGTTTGCTCTGCCTGCATAGATACTGGTGTTATTATGTTGCTAGAGTTTTTGCTCAACAGCTCCTTTTAGCTACTGATTTCATATGTGTTCCTCTGCTGAATGGTCTATGCTTGACAGACTTGCTGCCATGACATCTTCTGGTCTCCTACTTCTGAGCCTTAGTGTACTCTTGCAGTACATTTGCCCTGTATCATTTCTTACAAAAAAAAAAAAAAAAAAAAAAAAAAAATTCATTAGGCCAATAAAACTGATTAGTAAATTTGAACCTCTATATGGCTGAATACTGACTTCTTTTGAACACAGAATCCTTTAAGCATAATGTCAAGACAGTTTAATACTGTGAATTGGACTGGCCCTAACCCCTGGTAACCGTGTCAACACAGAAACAAATGCTTGTTTTTCCTCTCTCCTAAAGTAAATCTAATAGCAAAACATTTTTTTTAGTTTAAGATTGAGTAAAAAAAGGATAAGAACCTTCGTCAGGTTTGGCGTCTGTGTTCTTGTTTTTGAGATACACCTATTTTGCTTGCCCTTGTCCAGGTCATAAAATGGTGGCAAATCCCAAATTTTGCATGTGTCACAACATCAGCAGGTGGGAGAGCAAGTTTCCAAAGGGCACATTTGCCTAAAAATGGGTCTAGAGGCAATCTAACCAGAGCATGGGCAACACCGCAAACAACTGCTAATGGGCACCCAGTAAAACAGGAAACCCAACTCAAAAAGCAGCCTAGGGCCTGATGTCTGAAGCTAGCATCAGATGAGGCAGAAACATCCACCTGGAAGGGCCATGAGAAGGTAGTGAAAAGGGCCTACAGAAAAATGCAGAAAGTCCTGGTGAGCAGGAAAGTTGGGTATATGCAAGTAGGCATTTTTACATCCAAAGCCAAGAAGCACCCTGGTAGAGGGCAGCAATTGCTGACTCCACACTGAATTGTTGTGCCAGATTGTAAAAATTAAGGGCCTTGAAGTCCAAGACGAGGTGAATGTCCTCATTGAGTTTTGGGACAGTGAACAGGTTGGAGTAAAACCCCTGAAACCATTCTGCAGCTGGAATTTGGGTAAGGACAGGTCCAGAGTGTCTGATGTAGATTGGCAAGTTGCTCAAGGGAGAAAAAGAGGTTTGACATTAGAAACTGAGGAGAAGGAAAGGAAAGAAAGTTTGCCTGAGAGACCACCTTTAGCACCTAGGCATTGGGAAACATATCGTAAAAGAAACTCGTTTCTGCTGGCTTTAAGAAAAGCAAAACATTATTTTACATTTTGGAGTGCCATCCCTGTTGCTGGCACAATTGATTGCTTGGGTGGAAAGAAGCCCAGCCACAACCTGAGATGTGATTGTTATGTATGGAGCCTATTTTTGCCAGGAGCGGCATGTGAAATATTTAACCAAAATTGTCCAATCCTCCTGTAGGTGGCAAATTAGAAAAAATGGGGTTTCCTTTCAGTTTGGAGAGATTTATTTCACTTTCTGCTGTGAAAGAAATGTTTTGGACTTCAGATATATTGTGCGGTAATGGCAATCTTTAAAAAAAAAAAAAACTATTAAAAAAGGAATTAGATTATTAGAGATACTGGTGACACCCAGACACATTCTTGCAAGAATCATTTAAAAATGTAAAAAAATAAAAGTTTTTTTGTTTCAGGATCAATGAGGTATGGCTCCAGACTACATTCTGATAAATAATATGCACTGGTATTTTGCTGTGTTTTAAAGTAATTAAAAGTAATTTTCTTACAAAATGTTTCCAAAAACATAATACCAACCTTCCCTTCGGTTTTATTACAGTAGAAGAGAATAAGTGTTGTACGGTTATACTTCTGGTGACAGAGATCTCCTCCTGTATAATTTACCATAATGAGGCCATCTTCATAGATCAACTTTTGGTTGGTTAATCCTATTATACAAAAAGGAAAAATGGGACGATTAATAGGTAATACAATAATAGAAGTGTTGCAAGTAGATTACGAACAAATTAGAATAGATTAGTAACAAAACATTATTGATTTCAATAATCTGGGGGTATTTTTTGTAGTCTGTATATGCAGTAGAGCATGCTTGTTATACTCACTGTGGAACCCAAGGGGTTAATCCTCCTCATTGTGTTTGATCCTGTCTTCCCTGATCCCCCCTTCTTCCACTGTCCCCCAAACTATCTCCCAATAGTGCAAAACCTCTGGAGTCACTCTGCACATGCTCATTTTGGTGTGTATTGCTAGAGAGTTTTTTTTTCCTTGGGAAGGTGCATGTGACAAGCACAGGGCCAGATAGAGGGGCAGGGGTAATGCTGCCTCATAGAACAGTCAGAGGAAAATGAAAAGTCATCCTACAAGCTTTAACCAGACACTGAATGAAGTCACAAAACTGCTATATACTGCTGATAAGAAAAAGGTACTTAGCAATTTATTTTTACCAAAATAACTGCATTTCCAAATTCTGTGTACTGTGGGAGACCAGATATAATTAAATGCAGGGTCCTGGGTTTAGTAACACATTAAAAAGTACACCTAAGGACGCATACACACCATCTGTGTGCTAGTCCACGGGACTTTTGAAATGAACGGACTTGCCTCGCACACGGAGGAAAAGCCGTTCATTTAGAACGTGACTCCAGGTAGACGGGGCTAGCGAAGGCAGTGAATGTCGCCGCACTAGCCCCGTCACCTGGTATGGATTTCAGGGGAATCCCTACGCTGAAAAAACGGCGTAGGGGTCCCCCACAAATCCATCTTATCCGAGCACGCAGCCCGGCCGGTCAGGAAAGGGGGTGGGGACGAGCGGACGCCCCCCCCCCTCCTGAGCCGTACCAGGCCCCGTGCCCTCAACATGGGGGTGCCCTGGGAAAAGGGGGGCCCTGCGCCCCCACCCCAAAGCACCTTGTCCCCATGTTGATGAGGACAAGGGCCTCTTCCCGACAACCCTGGCCGTTGGCTGTCGAGGGCCCGCGGGCAGGGGGCTTATCGGAATCCGGGAGCCCCCTTTAATAAGGGGGCCCCCAGATCCTGGCCCCCCCACCCTATGTGAATAAGTATGGGGTACGATGTACCCCTACCCATTCACCTAAGGAAAAAAGTGTAAAGAAAAAAAAATACACAATTTTTTTTAAGTATTTTATTGCACAGCTCCGGGGGTCTTCTTCCGTCTTAGGGGGTCTTCTCGCCGGACTCCTGCGCTATCTTCTGCTCTTTTACCTATCTCTTTCACTAGCGGAGGAGCCCAGCTTTTTTTCTTCGTCGTCGCCGCCGTCGTCGTCTGGGGGTCTTGTTCCGACTTCGGGGGTCTCTTCTGTTCTTGCCGGTAGCCGGGGCATCTGTTGCCGTCGTCGCTGTCTGCCGTCGCTGCCTTCAACTTTTTTCTTCATCCGATGTTGACACGACGCTCTATCTGGCCGTAATGGCTCAGACAAGCTGTGATGTGACTTATATAGGGACAAGGGGCGGGTCACATGCTCATGTCACATGGTGACCCACCCCTTGTCCCTATATAAGTCACAGCACCGTGTGTCTGAGCCATTACGGCCAGAGAGAGCGTCGTGTCAACATCGGATGAAGAAAGAAGAAGAACAAGAAGCAGAAGGCGGAGGCGACATCGACAACGGCAACAGAAGCCCCGGCCCCCGGCAAGAACAGAAGAGACCCCCGAAGTCGGAACAAGACCCCCCAGACGATGGCGGCGACGAAGAAGAAAGCCGGGCTCCTCCGCTAGTGAAAGAGCTAGGTAAAAGAGCAGAAGATAGCGGAGGAGTCCGGCGAGAAGACCCCCCAAGACGGAAGAAGACCCCCGGAGCTGTGCAATAAAATATTTTAAAAAAATTGTGTGGTTTTTTTTTTTTATTTACACTTTTTTCCTTAGGTGAATGGGTAGGGGTACATCGTACCCCATACTCATTCACATAGGGTGGGGGGCCGGGATCAGGGGGCACCCTTATTAAAGGGGGCTCCCGGATTCCGATAAGCACCCCGCCCGCAGACCCCGACAACCAAAAGCCAGGGTTGTCAGGAAGAGGCCCTTGTCCTCATTAACATGGGGACAAGTTGCTTTAGGGTGGGGGGGGCGCAGGGCCCCCCTTTACCCAGGGCACCCCCCATGTTGAGGGCACGAGGCCTGGTAAGGCTCAGGAGGGGGGGCCTTCATGGCACTCTATCAGGAGATGGATTGGAAACAGTGGAAGAAGGGTAGGATCAGAGAAGTAAAACAGCCAATTTACACATTGTAGGATTAACCCCGTAGGTTTCACAGTGCGTATAACAAGCATGCTTTACTGCACATACAGACTGATTTTACTGTTGTGGGTTTAGTAACAATTTAAAGTTGACCTGTCATGCAAATGTATTGTGTTAAATGCTTTTCAAGTTAAAGTCAACAAGTTTTTAAGGTAATTTAAAGTGCCAGAGTGCCATTTATTTAGAACTTATGACTGTTCGGACTCATCCAATCGATAAAGGTTTTCACAGGACTATTTACATTCAAATACAAACTAAGAAAAATGTACTCTTTGGTTTCTTCAAAGTTTAACTGCAATAGAACAGGATTATATCAGTACCTGCCACCTTTACTGTGGATCCCTTAATCTGGCAGGAAGAAACTGTTGTTCCACTAGGTGCTTTGGATGTACAAGAAGATTCCGTAACTTCCCCACAGACACGAAGCTGATATGAGTAATCGCCGTCTTTCACTTCCACATTCTTTTCCCCCAGTGGTTTAAGATTATATACATGACCATATTTTGGGTCTGTAACTTGGCATTTGTCACCTATTAGAAAAAAAAAATAATTCCGATATTTAAATAGGTTATAATTTGTAATTTTTCAGCAAGATGCTGCCAATTGCATGTCAGATATATATGAGGGTGATTGAATGACCATCAGCAGTTCCCAAAAAGGTGTGTACTAGATGAGTAAAAGCCTTGTTGGTTAGTTTCATAGCTCCTGATTACTAGACGAATGGGGGGTAAGTTACTAAAACTGGAGAGTGCAAAATCTGGTGCAGCTGTGCATGGTAGCCAATCAACTTCTAACTTTAGCTTGTTCAATTAAGCTTTGACAATAAAACCTGGAAGCTGATTGGTTTCTATGCAGAGCTGCACCAGATTTATACTCTCCAGTTTTAGTAAATCAACCCCACTGTTTTTGTTTAAAGCGAAAGTCCACCCTAACACTTAAATCCTCGCCCTGCAATCATTAATGTGAGAATGTCAGCCTTATGCCTCAAAATGAAAAAATAATCAGTTTTTCTACTTTTATTTTGCAGCATCCAGTGCCGTCACATGACTTCAATTCTACTTCCTTCTGAGAGTAAAATCAGCCAGTGGGCGTGGTTCCTGAAAACTAGTGACATCACATCCTGGAAGGGGCATTGTTCTTGTGTAGCCAGTGGGAGTATGCAGGATGGGAGGAGCTAATCATAGGTTCCCACCCAGTGTTCTCCCATCAGTAAGGAAGCATTGTACATCCTAATTCAAGAGAAAATTAAGAAATAAAAAGCCCCATCCACACAGGGGGGATGGGAGGTGCAGTGCCCATATACAGTATAGCTGTGCACAGGAGATGTGATCTGGATGGACTGTCAGTGTAGCTGGAAGTGCTCTGGGGTCTCAGGTCACAGTCTACAATAATCATAATACAGGCAACCACACTAAGGCTCCGTTTCCACTAGTGCAACTTGTTATGGGACTTTGGACACAGTCACAGCCCGATGATTTCAATGGCGCCCATTCCCATCTATGCGACTTTGAAAATCAGCAACTTTGAAAAGGTACCTGCAATGCTTTGATGCGACTGATCCAGAGAGTGTAAAGTTGGATCAAAGATGCACTCAAATCTGCATTAAAGTCACACTCCAAAGTCGCACTCTAGCCTTAGGCTATGATTCCACTAGTGTGACTCCAAAGCTGTGCGATTTAGAGTGCAGCTTTGATCCAACTTTACACTCTGGATCAAAGTCGCATCAAAAGTTGCATCAAAGTAGTGCAGGCACCTTTTCAAAATCGCATAGGAACGTTTGCAATTGAAATCAATGGTCGCACTAGTGGAAACAGAGCCTTAAACTCATTACTCACATGTAGCTCCCTCAGCTGGGCATGTACCACACCATGCACACAGTGCAATGCAGAAACAACCGTGTGGTTGTACATTGTAGAAAATCTGCAGCATGTTGCATTGTAATCTTTATTACAGTTTCTAACAAACAGAACATTCTTCCAAAGCCTGCCCCCCCCCCCCCCCCCTCGGAGAAACTGCTGTCCAAAAGAGGCAATGGAGACAGGAGAATATCTGAGAAGGAGGGATGGGGGGTGGGGCTGGGCAGGTCTAGGCATGTCTGTCTAAAAAATGAAAATGGGGGTGGGGTGTGTAGAAGAGAAGGATAACGTTTTCAGGAAGTGAGAGCCCCCCCCCCCATGCAGAATTCAGAAATAAGGAAGTAAGGTTGTCCTTGAAGAACAGGAAGAAGCCGATTGTCTGGATTTGATTAGACTTTTTAAGTGACGAGTTCAGTTAGTCAGAGAATGAATAATGTCAAAGATAAAAGGTATTTTACATATAATTATTAGAAAATGTTAAATTTTTGACTGGACTTCCACTTTAAATATAGCCATAGATCAACAATTGTTAACTGAAAGCAAAACCCCTCTTTCTTTGCTGACCTCCCCAGCCATAATCTTGTGCTTGGTTCAGATAACAAGTAGATGTGGCACATAGGCAGCAAAGGCTCGGATTGGCTTCCTTCTCTCATTTAAGAACATAATCTACATTCTGTCACCAATGACTATTAGGAGTGCAGATTACTGCCTTTTAATTAAATCCTACACAGTATAACATTTTCAAAATAATTATAAAAGATGTTTAAATGTTCTGCATGTCTGGTCATGCAAGGTCATTCTTATGCAAAATTAACATCTTGAGATCAACAATTAAAAAAAAACAAAAAAACATCACATTACAGACAAATCTCAGGGTCCAGGTACCGTCTTTAAGACCGCGACAAAAATCAGACGATCCGGAAAACTGCAAAAGGGAGTTCTTGGCTGTGCAGTTAACAAAGAATCTTTGTTTTAAGTAAAAACATCTTGATTGAAAAAGAAAAAATGGCTGTTGCCCTTCTCTTAGAACTATGGATTTTATTTTTTTGTTCCTCAGAGAAGGGCAACAGCCATTTTTTCTTTTTCAATCAAGATGTTTTTACTTAAAACAAAGATTCTTTGTTAACTGCCCAGCCAAGAACTCCCTTTTGCAGTTTTCCGGATCGTCTGATTTTTGATTTTTTTGCTAGTGTTTTAGAATTATGGATTTTTTTTTTTTTGTTCCTCAAACACTAGCAAAAAATCTAAAGCATGATGGGAGTGGGAGGGATTATGCTGGCTAACAGGTTTTTGTTGCCAGTGTCCAATTCTCCTGTGGGCGGCGGCTTAACCCATATTTCTCAGAATTCCTTTTGAAAAGTTTGATATCAGGGTGCAGAGTAGTAACTGAAAATACTGAGTGGGAACAAGGAGTCACACCCATCTAGCATCTCATGTGTATTTAACCACATGCCGACTGGGCCATAGCCGGAAGACAACTACAGCGCGGTTGGCTCATTCTGGGTGGACGTCCATGGGACGTCCTCACAGAATCGCGCTCCCGCGCACCCCCCTGTGGCGCCCACCTGGGAACATCTGTGACTGCCAGGTCCCCTGCATCACGGATCATGGTAAATGGCCGCTGATAACTGGCATTTACCACGTGAACGTCAAATGATGGAGCATCACTTTTAAACAAACCGGTTCCTCTCTCCCCTCTCTGTACCGATCGGAACAGTGTGAGAGGAGGGAGAGATTGTTTGCAGCGATGTGGGCACTACAGATCCAGCCCTCAGTGGCAATACTCTGCAATACTCTGCAATACTCTGGCAATACTCTGCAATACTCTGCAATACCCAGCAATACTCTGCAATACTCTGCAATACTCTGCAATACTCTGCAATACTCTGCAATACTCTGCAATACTCTGCAAATCTGCAATACTCTGCAATACTCTGCAAATCTGCAATACTCTGCAAATCTGCAATACTCTGCAATACTCTGCAATACTCTTAAACAGAAACAAATAATTTTACCAAATTTTCTGGTCTTTTTTGATTTATAGCGCAAAAAATAAAAAACCCATCAGTGATTAAATACCAACAAAAGAAAGCTCTATTTGTGTGGAAAAAAAGGACAAACATTTCATATGAGTACAGTGTTGCATGACTGAGTAATTGTCAAAGTGCGAGATCACTGAAAGCTGAAAATTGGTCTGGTTTGGAAGGGGGTTTAAGTGCCCAGTGGTCAAGTGGTTAAAAAGCAGCTGTTCGGGAGGTCAGATGGAGAGACAATCATTGACTGCGTTATATGCCTGTCAGTTGGACAGAGAGCAACATTTAGCAGAGTGACTAAAGTTGGCCATACACGGTTCACATTCTGGCCAATTCCTGATGAGCCAAAGTTCACACAGCCGGTGGCCCGGTCAGCCACTTCCCGCCCGACGTACCCTCAACTGATAAAAAAGAGCCAGATGGAAATACAATCAGATGCAGCAGCTGTTGAGGTATTTTGACAGCTGGTGGGGCTGGCTGTCACGTGAATAGAAGCATCTTGAACTATTTACCTGCAGCCTGCAGAGTGAATGGGAAAAATCTATGCGTGTATGGCCAGTTCAAGGCAGGAGAAATCTTCTCTGGCTGTGTAAATGCTTACCTTCAGCTCTTATAACAGGGCAAGCTTCAGATGTCCTCCACGCGAATACATATTCACAGTCATCTAGCTCTTGGAAAACAGGGGACCTCTATTAGAAGAAAGAAAATATAAAAAAAAAATGCCACAGATATATAGATTTATACTGTAGAGACAGGCACAGAAATCCTTGTGTTCTCATGGTTTCTAATAAAAATTCAGTATAGAAAATTTCTATTTGGTAGCCATTAATTCCCAAACTGGTTTACATGATAACCTTTGCTCTAAGGCCTGCTTTACACCTATGCAGGTTACATATTCCAGGTGCATTTCGCGTTTTTCAATACGCGCTTTTGATCCATTGATGGAACCAAAAAAACAGAAAAAATAAGTCCCTCGCCCCCTTTCCATAAAATGCACAAATGTGAACTACATACAAAGGAAACCATCTTAAATGGACTGCAGTGTGTTTCTGCAAAGCTGAAATGCACTAAAAAAAATCATGGGTGTGAACCAGGCCTTATACAAAGTTTAAAATCCACATGAAAAAGAAACCCTGACACAAGTCCACATTTAGTTAGTAGTCAGACAATTGGACAGCACTTAAGGAAAAAAAAAAAAAGTGAGTCGTACTATGTTATGGCCACACTGGAAGATGATCCGTGTAGAGTAACGCTTGTTTTCTCTACATTTGTCTCCGCTCATGTAGACGATGGTAAGAGACCCGTCTGCTGAAGCCTGAGGACTCATCTGAATAAAGCCAAGGTTGAAGCTTTTACTATCTGTAGTCTTCATGCAGGACCCAACAACTCCCCCTAAAGAGAAAAGAACAGGTTATTTGCCTTCAAGTCACAGCCTCATTATGCAGGGAAAGATACATCACAAAGGCCTTCATATATAATCACAGTTACCATCTTAGGGATTTATTATGTTCCTGTTTGGCTGAGAGTAGCATCATGGTGGGAATGACCCCAAGGTCTACCCTTACGCTAGCTGTGGAGGCATGGGAAAAGTAATCGTGTTTTAAAGCTGAACTCTAAGTAGATGTAAAGGACACAAATTGATGCAGCTATTAAAGTGTTACTAACCTTAGGACCCCTGCATTTACTATATCTGGTCTACCACAGTACACAGAACATGGAAATTCAACATTTTTAGTAAATATAAACTGTCAAATATGTTTTTTTCATCAGCAGTTAGAGCAGTCTTGTGACTTCTATCATTGTCCGGTTAAAGCTTGTAGGAGTTTTCCAGTCTAATCCGACTGTCCTATAAGGCTTCAGGACCCGTGACCCTCTGGACAGTGGTGATTGGCCTTGTGCTAATCACATGCACTCTCCCAAGAAAAAAAAAAAAAAAAAAAAACGCTTTAGCAATACACACCAAACTGAGCATGTGTAGCTTGTCCCCTACCCTCTATTCTATCAGGAAAAGGTTTGGGGATTGGGGAAGAGGGGGAGGATCAAACAGTCTTTTTAAACAATGCAGAGGATTAACCCCTTAGGTTCCACAGTGAGTATAACAAGCATGCTTTACTACATATACAGACTGATTTTACTGTTGTGGGTTTAGTAACACTTTAAATGTGCTTTATTTTAATACAAGTCGTGTAATTACCCAAATTAAAATTGGTATCATCCTCTTACAGTCCCATTACAGCAGAGCTGCCGAATAAGAGGGAAAAGCAGTACAAGGAGACAATCAGTTCATGTGCTGACAAGAAGCATGCTGATTGGAGCCAAGCGACTATGTTGCGTATTCTTTCACGGTCCAGTCACAGACTGAGGTAGGACTGAGGTAGGACCAGGACAACCTGGGTTCAGAGGAAGTGCAATAAATGATGTGGGCTACCAGAGTGAAGACATCTAGTAGCAGAAAAGTGCTGCAGGGAAACCTCTGGACTGAAGCTGAATATTAGAGCACAAACTGATTGTGATTTTATCTTTTGATGGCTGTTCATTTTTATATGTTGTTGCTTTTGGCTGGAGTTCTGTTTTATTGGGAGAGTACAGCACTTAACTGCTTAAGAACCGCCTCCTGTAGATTTACGTCAGCAGAATGGCACGGCTGGGCAGAAGCACATACCGGTACGTTCTCCTTCAAGCGCCCGTGGGTCGCGCGTGCCCGGTCCTGAGCTTCGTGCCGCTGGTGTCCCGCGAGCGGGTCACAGAGCTGAAGAACGGGGAGAGGTCTGTGTAAACAAACCTCTCCCCGTGCTTCCTACAATGCCTAAAGTTAACACATTAATGGCTGTGTTTTGAGTTATTTTGAGGGGGCAGCAAATTTACACTGTTATACAAGCTGTACACTCACTACTTTACATTGTAGCAAAGTGTAATTTCTTCAGTGTTGTCAAATGAAGAGATATGATAAAATATTTATAAAAATGTGAGGGTGTACTCACTTTTGTGACATACTGTACATATTGTAGTTTAGCAGTAAGACTGCTAAAAAAAAAATGTAACATGGCAACAATAACACAATAAACCACCCCATGTAATTACGTGTACATCAAACCTGTGACAATGCTAAACACACCTGTTTCAGAAGCTTCCTTTTCCAACTCACAGGCCACATATTAGTTCTGGGGTAGCAACATCCCCTGTAGTCAGTCTAAATAGACTCAGTTTGTCTTCCCCAGAACTACTGTAATTCACAGGTGAGCTGCACAGAGATAGGTGCTAAGCTTTACAAACTTTAAACAGAAAACAGAAGCAGATGTTGGCCCAAAACCTTACCTGGGCATCCTCGAATGTATGGCAGAGGCTTGCAAACATTGAGGTAAAATGTTCTATTTTTTGCACTGTCGGATGTATCTATAGCTATCCAAGGTTCATTATCCCGACTAAGGTCACTTAAATCATATTCATTGCCTGCAGTATCTAGAAAAGGGAAAAAAATACATACACATTTATATTAAAAAAGGAACAAAAAAAAAAAAAAAAACACTCACAATATACAGAAATGCAAGTACTTACCTGTAACCTGACAATCCACTAGAGAAGGGGAGCAAGCCATTGCAGTTTTAAACTCAAAAAATGTGTGGTAGAGATGAGTTTGAGAGTTTATTTCCTCTCTTGAAAAGCTGAGTTCACCGGGATAAAAATCATCATCGCACACAAAGTTGATTGTAAATGTATCCCCTTGGCCTGAAAAATAGATACAGTATTAAACAATTATTGATCGAGTTTTCTCTGCCAACACCACTTTCTCTATGATAATACGGCACTAGTAGAAAAGCTTAAAAAAAAAAATTGTAATCAACTATAAGGCCTCATGCACACTGGAAATTTTTTACAGCTGCTGTTTTTGGCTTGAGGCGTTTTTTTTTTTTTGCAGCCAGTAAACTCCCCAGCATGTTATCCTATTTGTCCATGCACACATAGGCTGTTATTAGTGTTTTTTGGCTGGGGCGTTTTCTGGCTGGAAAAAACCCCCAGAACTAGTGGGTTTTGAGTTGAGTTTTTCAGCTGTAGAAATTAGGGGGTGGCCGATATTCACTTTTTTTGAACACTCGGAATCGGTCATGAACTGACCGATATTGCTTCAAGAGGTTGTACCAGGGTGATGCCTGCAGCTGCAGGCATCACCCCCGTACCATTCTTTAGAGCGGATGGTCAGCTTTCTTGTAATAACAACCGATGAGGCTAAGCAGCTGCTCGGCTGTTCTAACAAGCAGCGGGAGGGGATGTCCCCCGTCCCACCGCCTTCCGCCCGGGAGGCCCGAGTGACCAGCCGAAAACGTCCACCGGCTGGCTGGATACCAGAACAAAGAAGGAATCTGCTTTGTTCAGCTCTCAGATTTAGTAACCCGGAAGCGATGTCATGATATTGCTTCTGGATTACTGGCATCCTAAAGGCACCAGTTTTAAAAAATAGAAAGTATTCAAAAACGCAGATCTTGGGGTCTTGAATACTTTCAAGGGCAGAGCAGGGGTTTGGGGTCCAGATCTCTCCATAAAGAGTACCCGTCACTAATTATTACGGTCACAAGAGAGGTTTACATTCATTGTGACAGCAATAAACATGATAAAAAATTAAATAAAAAAAAGGACAGTGTAAAAAAAATAAAAAAACTTTAAATCTACAAAATAATCGGCACCTCATATCGGCCATCAGCCTGAAAGGCAGCCGAAAAATGGGTATCAGTATCAGCCCTGAAAAAAAACATTGGTCGACCACTAGTAAAAACGCTAAAAAAGAGCTATTCAGTGTGTTTTTGAGCCATAAGCTCTCGGAGTATAGTTTTGCTAAAGCTAAAAAATAAAAAACGCTACAGCTAAAAAAAAAATAAATAAAAAAAATGCTGGAAAAAAATGCTGCTGCAAAACTCATTCCACAACTACAGCTTTCTACATTTAACGCTGACGTTTTTATAACGTCCAGTGTGCATGAGGCCTAAGGATCTACCTCATCTATTGCATATCCTTGACCTGCTTCGGCAGAAAAATACACTCAACAAGACTTCTCTTTTCTCTTGTAAGATCAACTGTAAGTGAAGGCATAGCTTTGAAACAGGGCCACGGTCATCAAGAAAAACCTGACACAAATTCAAGCTCTAATATATACATTTTTTTTTAAAGCACTTCTTGGGGTCCGCCCTCGTACTCGGCTTATAGGCTGGAGCAATTTTTAGCTTTGGTAATACTGAATCAACAGGAGAGGGGGGGGATCAAACCAGATTCTATTTTGGCAGTATTGTCTTGCCAAAGGGACTCAGGAAATCTATAACCTTTGGGTTATACTGCTGCCTAAAAGCAGATTGGATACTAGCAAACAGAAAAATTGTACTCCAGCCCAGAATTTTAACACAATGAAGGCATGTTTGTTAGAAGGCATTATCCTGAGCTGGCTTACAGTTTGTTGCCAGTATCCAATCTCCCTGTATGTGGCAAAAAAAACCCTGAAGGCTGAAAATGTCCTGTGCCAGAAAGAAGATAGTTTATTATATTTTTTAGGAATATATAGAATTTAAATTAGGAAAATTTTTCCTTCTAGAGAATCTCTCAGGAATTGCCACTGTACATTTTACAGATTAACAAGACACTTTTTATAGTCGACAAGTTTTAGTTTAAAATGAGTGCAAATAAATATATTTTGCTGTGCGTGTGCGTTTAATCTGACACTACAAAAACAAATAAAAATGTGTTTAAAAAAAAAAAATGTCTTAAAGTAATTGTAAACCTATGTTTTTTTTTTTAAAACAAACATATAATACTTCCCTCCACTAGGCAGTTCGTTTTGTACAGCGTGGCCCCGATCATCATCTTCTGGGGTCCCCCGGCGGCGCTCCTGGCTCCTCCTTGCATCGGTAAACCCCCTGGGAGAAGCACTCTCCCTGGAGGTTACCTTGCGGGCGCGCTGCTGAGTCCAGCACTTGTGTCCATAGACAGAATGCCGGACTCCGCCCTGTCCCCCAGCGCCCGCGTCATTGGATTTGATTTGACAGCAGCGGGAGCCAATGGCTGCGTTGCTTTCAATCTATCCAACCGAGAGCTGAGAACCCCAGGCAGAGAGGAAGAGCGCATCTCAGGCGTAGGAAATTGCAGGGCTCAGGTGAGTATAACGAGGGGGATGGGGGGGGGCAGGAGGTTCGGTTTTCACCTTAATGCATAGGATGCATTAAGGTAAACAAAAAACATGTGTTTACAAGCCTTTAACAGTAAAAGGATTAACAAAAAAAACTGCTATTGAACAATACTGTAATCATTTCTTAGTGAATAAAGGACTTTGCAGACTTCATTGGACACACAAGAGAACATAGCTGTCAAACTGAAAGTCACTATCGGTGATTTTATTGGGTAGGGCATGCACAGCACAGGAGGAAAATCCAGTCATACAGGTTCATGATAGGATTATTGTATGTTTTCTGGTTAATGTATACCTAAACCCAAGGACAAACATTTTCATATATTGAAGCTTACCAGCCCTTTTACATGATGGCTGAATAAGTTTTATTTTTCTCAGGATAAGTATATTTTTTGCAAACATAGCAAAAAAACTCTCTTGCAGAATTGAACCTCTTTCCGCTGACCGTACGCATATATGTGGCCTCTTGGTAGGTGGGCTTTAATACAAAGAGGCCACATAGATGCTGCATAAATGTAAACATTTCTGTGCAATGGCACAGTTGCCAGCAGGCATCAAAAAGTTCCCCATGCATACTTACGATCAGGAGCTTTCCGATCCTGTGACCGCTGTGACAGACAATCACAGCCAATCACATGACCCGAATGCCCCCCTTCACCTCCTGGCATCTAGAAGCTCTTAAAAGGCCGTGAAGCAGTGGCAGGAAGGAGTTAACTATCTTTATAGCTTTCTCTGCATTGAACCAGCATTTCAAACAACGTTATCAGCTTTGCCATCTTCTGTGAACTACGAAACAACTCCTCTCTACGTAATAGAGGTGAGAAGAGGGGAAAGTGTTTGTAGTACAAAACAAAAAAGCAGCCCAGGGTGACAATGTTGGATGGATACTGCAAAGAAAATGGAGCTTGTAAAAATCAAAACTAATGCAGCCAATACATCCAAGGAATGGTAGGATGCAATACATTACATTTTTGTGTATTATATATGCTTTGAAATCTGAATTTATTAAACAAAAACATTCATAATGCCTACTCTGAGAATAACAGAAAGATGCTGAAGTAGTGGGTATCCCAATATCTACTTCCATTTCTCAGGGACTCTAGTAGCGAGATATTCCCACAGTATATTATACAAAAGAAAAAAACTTTTACTATATGCACCCATCACCGACTATGTCAACAAGAGTGAATGGCAATTGTGATTATTCTCCTCACCAGTTTCTTTATGAAGTTCTCCACGATAGGTAAGGGAGATGAAATCTGAAGAAAGATCCAATGACTGGCTTATCTGGACTGGTCTATTTGCCATGCCATTTTCAAGTTCACAGCCAGCAGCTGGCAAAACGCCAGCAGCTGGCAAACTGCCAGAAGAACCACACTCTGCAACCGGGCCACATATATTCAGCTAGTGAACAAATGACAAAAGGTGTTAAAAAGGCCTAAAATGCTACAAGAACAAAAAAAAAACTGCAGAAATCAAATTGTATGACAAGCACTATAACAATTTAAGAACATTCTATGTGCAAAATTATGATGCACTTCTGATAGGATACAAGATGAGTAAGTCACTGTATTGGCAGCCCAAGATGAGCAAGTCACTTCAGATGGAAGCCTGTGTTGGCGGCCAGTGTTAATTTTGGCGTCAAATATTGATTTAGTAATAGTCATAGGGCCAGTTCACGCCATAGAAATGTAGTCCGGATGAATTACAGATGCTTTTCTGCATGCACATTTTTTGTTGCATTTTTGATACAGTCCAGTGCATTTTTTCCCCCTCTTTTTCTTAACCTTAAATAAGGACAGGTGTGTTCCAGGGTACAATACACACCAAACTGAGCATGTGCATAGTGACTCCAAAGGCCCTGTCTTATCAGGAGATGGATTGGGGGCAGTGGAAGAGGGAAGATGATCAGACAGCCTTTTTAAACAATGCCGAGGATTAACCCCTTAAGTTAATGCATATACAGACTGATTTTACTGTTGTGGGCTTTAATTGCAACTTTTTTTTCTAATATTTTGTTCCCAGTCCCTTGCACATAAAAAAAAAAAAAAAATTGTTAAAGAATTACAATTCTCACCTTCCTGGGATTGCTACTTCAAAGCTATCCCAGAGAGCAGTGTGTTTCTAAGCGGCAAAGGTTTGGCTCATGTGCGCACATGAGGTTTATTTCCACGCAAGAATACAAACGTAGCAGAGCTTTAGTGCCCAACTAGCAGAAGCTGGCGGCACTTGTGTGCACGTGCGAGAATCTGCTGCACATGACTTAAGAATCTGCTCACTTTGGCATATACAATCGACGAAAAACAGTGAAAAGACTGTACATTCCCTTTATACAATGTGCCCACAAAGCCAAACGGCTGTATTGCTGTAGGACAGCAGTTTCTATCATTTCTGTTCTCTCACACTTATTTGGGGAAATGTTTTGCTTTCTGTTAGTAGGCCCTTTAAGTCTAATATTCACAAATAATTATTTTTGATTCTATATTAAAATCCAGCTATTTAGAACTCTGGCTCTTTACCTTGTAAGTTTTACCATTTCCTTTTGCAACATATCCAGACTGATTCCTTAAAGATTCCAAATTATAAACAAATCCTGTGTTTGGGTTTTCCACTTTACACTCCTGCAAGCAAAAACATTAGAGTTATGGTAGATAGACTTGGAAACAATATAATATATATATATATATATATATATATATATATATATATATATATATATATATATATATATATACACACACACACACATATATATATATATATATATACACACACACACACACACACACACACACACACACACAGATATACATATAAACACATATATATACATATACACACACACACACAGACATACAGTAGCTTACAAAAGTGATTACACCCCTCACATTTTTTTGTAAATATTTTATCATATCTTTTCATGTAACAACACTGAATAAATGACACTTTGCTACAATGTAAAGTAGTGAGTGTACAGCTTGTATAACAGTGTAAATTTGATGTCCCCTCAAAATAACTCAACACACAGCCATTATTGTCTAAACTGCTGGCAATAAAAGTGAGTACACCCCCAAGTGAAAATGTCCAAATTGGGCCAAATTAGCCATTTTCCCTCCCCGGTGTCATGTGACTCGTTAGTGTTACAAGGTCGCAGGTGTGAATGGGGATCAGGTGTGTTAAATTTGGTGTTATCGCTCTCACTCTCTCATACTGGTCACTGGAAGTTCTACATTGCCCCTTATGGCAAAGAACTCTGAGGATCTGTAAAAAAGAAATGTTCATCTACATAAAGATGGCCTAGGCTATAAGAAGATCGCCAAGACCCTAAAACTGAGCTGCAGCAAGGTGACCAAGACCATACAGCGGTCTAACAGGACAGGTTCCACTCAGAACAGACCTCGCCATGGTCGACCAAAGAAGTTGAGTGCACGTGCTCAGCATCATATTCAGAGGTTGTCTTTGGGAAATAGACATACGAGTGCTGCCAGCATTGTTGCAGAGGTTGAAGGGGGGGGGGGGTCAGCCTGTCAGTGCTCAGACCATACGCCACACACTGAGGAACGTGCAGTCAGGGGAGGCAGAGCCTCATCTGCCATGAACATAAAAATAAATAGAGCCTTGAGGGTCGTAGCTAGTTGACCTGAGGTCACAGGGTGTAGGTATCCCAAGTCCTACCCCACCACTGGTAAAAAATGTGGGGCTCCTACGACCTATGCTTCCGGAGTTACGGGGCTCCTTGCGCAGCCTGTCAGAAGCTACATACAGAGTGGCCAGTTTAAATACAAGCTGGCACACTCTGTTTACAGCAGAATGAGAGGATGAGCCCACAGTGAATGAATGATTTGTATAGCGTTGCAAATGCGAACTGAATCGCCACAAGGCGCTTGTCTGCCCTTGTTGTCCTGCTATATTAGAAGAGGTGGGTCTTGAGTTTTTTCCTGAAGGCCTGATGGTTTTCTTCCAAGCGGATGTTGTTTGGTAGAGAATTCCATAGCCGAGGTCCCTGTGCTGCGAATGTTCGTTCTCCCTTCGATTTGTAGCAGGCTTTGGGGATGAGTAGGCGATTTTGGTTTATCGTTTGAAGTCTGCGCTTCGGTATGTATTTTTCTATTTTCTCACAAACATATTGTGGAGCATTTCCTTGTGTACATTTGTGGGTGAGGCAGAGGGTCTTGAATGTGATCCTATCTTTTACCGTGAGCCAATGAAGGGACCTTAGGGATGGGGAGATGGATTCCCAGGGTTTCTTTCCGGTGACTAATCTTGCTGCTGCGTTTTGGATGACGGAGCATGCGGAGGAGATGATGGGATCCGCTGATTATTGATTCTATTTGTGCATCCATGGTCATCTCTGAATCAAAGATGACTCCGAGGCTTTTGGCTTTGGTGCTTGGGAGGATGGGCTGTCCAAGGATGGTTGGTGGGATCCATGGGGTCTTCGTTTTTTTACTTCGGTTTGCATTGAGGAGCAGTAGTTCAGTTTTCGATCCATTAAGTTTGAGGGAGCTAGTGGTCATCCAGTCATCTATCAATGCGAGACATTTTCCTAGTTCCTGGTATTAGTCTTTTTGTCCGGTGATACGGAAGAACAGTTGAGTGTCGTCCGCGCATGAGTGGAAACATAGATCTGATTTGCTGATAATTTTGAAGAGTGGCCGGATGTAAATGTTGAAGAGTACTGGTGACAATGGTGATTCTTGAGGGACTCCATAAGAAATTGCCCGGGTTTCCCAAGAGAAGGCTCCTAGTTTCACTGTCTACGACCGGTTTTTCTAAAAAGGAAGCGAACCATGGCAGATTCTTGAGGCGGCTGAGAAGAATGTTGTGGTCCACTGTGTCGAACGCCACGCTAAGATCCAGCAGTACCAGAAGACACAATTCTCCGTCATTCGTGGCTTCTAGGGCGTCATCCCATATATTCAGAAGTGTCGTTTATGTGCCATGGCCTGGGCGGAAGCCCGATTGTAGTGGGTCCAAGAACTTGTGTGTGTCCAGATGAAGTTGAAGCTGTTGTACTACTGCTTTCTCCATAATCTTGGAAATGGTGTTCAGCCTTGTTATCGGTCCGCGATTGTTTGGATCTTTGGGATCCAGGTTGGGTTTCTTTAGGAGTGGTTTGACGATGCCTTGCTTTAGTGAAATAGGAACTAACCCTTCTTTGAATGACTGATTTACTAGGTGTGTAATAGAGGGGGCCAGAAGGTCGGAGCATTCTTTCAAGAGCTTTGTAGGAATGATGTCGTTTGGCGATGTACTGTCTCGGAGGCCCTTGATGATATTTTTGGTTTCATCTGTGGTGATCGGGGTAAGCGAAAAATTAGGTGATTGTGCGTTGTGCATGTAAAAATCCTTACCTGGGTTTGGTTGAGTAGAATTGTTTTTTTAGAATTACTTTCTGAATGTTGTCGATTTTGTTGATGAAAAAATCCGATAACTCGTTGCAGTATTCTTGGGTTTCGTTTTCTCGGGGCTCAAGGAAGGTGGGGTTCATAGTCTGGGCGACTAGTTTGAACAGTTCACATGGCCGGTTTAAGGCTTTTGAGAGGGTGTTTGAGACATGTTCTTTTTTTGCTGTGAAAATTGCTTTATGATATTTCTTGGTGAGTATTTTGTAGTTTGTGTGATTTTCCTTTGGAGTGTTTCTTCTCCAGGCTCTTTCTGCTCTTCGGTGTTCCCGTTTCAGTAGCGTAAGCGCGCCATTAAACCATCCAGCATTTTTCTTGCGGATGGGTGCTTAATGTTTCGGGGCGACTGCGTCTGCTGTTTGTAGTAGTGCCTTGTTTAAGGAGCTGAGTGATCGTTCTGTTGAGTGGTTTTGATTTAGTGTTGCCATTTTGTTTCTTAGTGTGGTTTTGAAAATTTCCGAGTGTAATTTCTTCTGTGATCTGATCCAATGGGTTGTTGCCGCCGGATTTGGTTTTTGAAGGGTGAGGTTACAAATTGGATAGAGTGGTGGTCTGTCCATGGTAGCGATATGTTGTCTAGTATGTTGATGTCCATATTTTGCTTCAAGATGAGGTCCAGAATGTGACCCGACCCATGTGTGGGAGCATTTACCAGTTGTTCAAGCCCTAGGTCTTCCAGTTGGTTGATGCAGGTGGTGGCGATGGGGTCTTCGGTGGAGTTTGCCCAGAGGTTGAAATCTCTGAGTACCAGAACCTTGTTGTTTTTCAGGGTGTGTGACGGAACAAATTCGGTGAGTGGTATCGGTAGATTTGTCTTTGGTCCTGGTGGTCTGTAGCATAGCAGGATGTGGATGGTTTCTTGTGGTGTTGTTTGCATCTGTAGAGTAAGTGTCTCCATAAAAGTTGCTGTGTTCTGTACCGTAGGTTTGGCGAGCGCCAGGTGAGCTTTGAAGATCACTGCTAGGCCTCCTCCTTTTTTTCCTTTCCTATGCTCGGTTAGGATCCTGTAGTTTTCTGGCACGAATTCTGTTAGGATGGTGTTGCAGTCGGGTGTTAGCCAGCTTTCCGTGATGAAGAGGCAATCTATGTTGTTTTGTGTGATGAAGTCATGGATTTCGTGCCTGTGCTTGACTGCCGATCTGGTGTTAATCAAGGCGCATGTTAACTGTTGCGGTTGAAATGTAGTCTTATGTTGTTTGATGGTTGCTTGCGGCTCGATCCTTAGTAGTCGTTCTTTTTGTAATATTTTTTGAATGTAGGTCAGTAGGGTTGCGGTCGAATTTCTTAGTCTCCCCTTGTTAGAGGCACTGAGCTCAATGGACAGCTTGGAGTCTTGGACCAATTGTAAAGTACCATTAGCCCCAGCTGTCCAATAAAAATGCTGCAGTGCAGGCACGCCTCTCACTGCAGTGTCATAGAAGGGGCATGTGTCTAAAAGAAAATGCTCCCTTCCAGCCCAGCCCTCTTAACTTCAAAGAAAAAAACATGGGTTTATGGGTATAACATTTACCCACAATCCCATGTTTTTCTCACAGTTAAGGGAGAATGAGAATCTGCTGCTGTTGAAAAGGTGCTGTTATAGCATATAAATATATGATTTATCTTGATTATATGTTATAACATAATCAATTATCTATTTACTGTGAAATTACAGGTTTGAAGTTATAACTTCAGTAATATGTCTGCCAAGCCACCTGCTTGAGTACGGGTTTTTGAAAATGTAGTAAATTACCTTAAAAACAATATCTAATAATTATTTGTATATGACTTAGGGTAATTAACCCCTTGCACCTAGGCCAATTCTGACACTTCCTGCAATAACCATAATTTTAGTTGCTAAAAAAATTACTCAGAACCCCCAAATATTATATATTGTTTTAGCAGACACCCTAGGGAATAAAATGGGGGCCGTTACTTTTTATGTTACACGGTATTTGCGCAGCAATTTTTCACATGAACAAAAAAAAAAAAAAAAACACTAAAGATAACCCGATTTTTTTGTGTATTATGAAAGATGTTACGCCAAGTAAATAGATAACCAACATGTCACGTTTTAAACTTGCGTGGAGATTACATGTTTAGAGTTACAGAGGCGGTCTAGTGCTAGATATATTGTTCTCACTATAACAATCGTGGCGTATGTAACCTGTGTGTATCTGGCTCCGATACGAGCCAGTGCCTCACCAGCCACTGACCTCACTGAACATCTCTGCACACACTGCATCAAATTGGTCTGCATGGCTGTCGTCCCAAAAGAAAGCCTCTTCTAAAGATGATGCACAAGAAAGCCCACAAACAGTTTTCTGAAGACAAGCAGACTAAGGACATGGATTACTGGAACCATGTCCTGTGGTCTGATGAGACCAAGTAAACTTATTTGGTTCAAATTGTGTCAAGCGTGTGGGGCGGCAACCAGGTGAGGAATACAAAGACAAGTGTGTCTTGCCTACAGTCAAGCATGGTGGTGGGAGTGTCATGGTCTGGGGCTGCATGGGAGCTACAGTTCATTGAGGGAACCATGAATGCTAACATGTACTGTGACATACTGAAGAAGAGGATGATCCCCTTCCTTCGGAGACTGGGCCGCAGGGCAGTATTCCTACATGATGATGACCCCAAACACTCCTCCAAGACGACCACTGCCTTGCTAAAGAAGCTGAGGGTAAAGGTGATGGACTGACCAAGCATGTCTCCAGACCTAAAACCTATTGAGCATCTGTGGGGCATCCTCAATTGGAAGGTGGAGGAGCGCAAGGTCTCCAACATCCACCAGCTCTGTGATGTTGTCATGGAGGAGTGGAAGAGGACTCCAGTGGCAACCTGTGAAGCTCTGTGGAACTCCATGCCCAAGAGGGTTAAGGCAGTTCTGGAAAATGGTTGCCACACAAAATATTAACACTTGTCCAATTTGGACATTTTCACTTAGGGGTGTACTCATTTTTGTTGCCAGTGATTTAGACATTAATGGCTGTGTGTTCAGTTTTTTTGAGGGGACAGCAAATTTACACTGTTATACAAGCTGTACACTCAGTACAAGTGTCATTTCTTCAGTGTTGTCACATGAAAAATGTGAGGGTACTCACTTTTGTGAGATAGTGTGTGAGTGTGTGTGTGTGGCGCGATAAAAATCAGTATTAAAACACTCAAAAAGAACAATCCTGAGAGCCTTAATGCCTAAATGTAGTCAAAATAAACACAAAAATAAGCACAAGGGACAGGACTTGCTATTAATGTGTCTATACCTGCCCTAACCACCCAGCTACAGTACTAAAGTTTTAATGAATGAAACATGATCTATGGAGTGGCTGGATCTTGCATTAGAGATTGTCATACTAACACAAATGATGTTACCGTGGCTATTTCCCCCACTTTACCTCTGTGTTCTGAAATGAGGACTGCGGCCGGTAAGCGCCTGGTGTAAACTTCACTATATTGGCCGTTAGCCATTTGTTATGGAATCGGGTAATATGGCTGCTAAATTGTGTGTAGTGGTGGTTGCTAGGAGACGAAAGAGTACAAATTCTCAGAAGTTAGGTAATATGGCGCCAATTATGAAGACGAAACGTGTTGGAAAGGGCCGATTGCGTCACTTACAATTCCTCGCATTTGAGCCGTGGAACACAGAAGTGTCCCGGATGGTATATCTTTTTTAAAGTGCCCTTTTTTTTTTTGAAATCTTGTAAGAGCAATATATGGTTTTAACTATAATAAATAAATGGTAATACACTATGAAGGTTTCCCTTTCTTAATATTACTGCATGGTCCGACTGGAGGAGATCAGGCGAGAAGAACCCATCATTGTGGAAGCATCGACTGTCCAAGGGAGGATTTTGCCTGCACACCATTGAAGAACCTAATCAGAGGAGGTCTCCATCTTAAAGTGCTTTTTGACCTGCTGATCTTAAGGGGTCAACAAATTAGGGTGAGTACACGTGACATCTTTAGTGTAAAGAGGACACTCTATTTATTGTTTAGAGACTTTTATTCAGAGGAGACTTTATGACTGAACGGGGCTTTGTAGTCCCAGCACAAGCACTTTTAAAATATTTTATTTTGGACTCTAGTTCACAAGAAACAAGGCTTAATGAATTATTGAACATATGGTTTCACATTTTTAATTTAGGTTTATTATGCATTTATTGTGCATGGGAGGAGTTTTGTAGTACTGTAATAATTTGCATTAACATATGACTGATTTGTATGTACATCTTGCATAAGCAATATTGTCCCAAAGGGATTTTTACACAAATAAAACAAAATTATATATAAAAAGTGCACTGTGCCTTGCAAAAGTATTCACCCCCCTTGGCTTTTTACCTATTTTGTTACATTACAGCCTTTAGTTCAATGTTTTTTTAATCTGAATTATATGTGATGGAGCAGAACACAATAGTCTAAGTTGGTGAAGTAAAATTAGAAAAATATATACATAAAACAATTTTTCAGAAATAAAAAACTGATAATTGGCATGCGTGTATGTATTCACCCCCTTTGTTATGTAGCCCATAAAAAGCTCTGGTGCAACCAATTACCTTCAGAAGTCACATAATTAGTGAAATGATGTCCACCTGTGTGCAATCTAAGTGTCACATGATCTGTCATTACATATACACACCTTTTTGAAAGGCCCCAGAGGCTGCAACACCTAAGCAAGAGGCACCACTAACCAAACACTGCCATGAAGACCAAGGAACTCTCCAAACAAGTAAGGGACAATGTTGTTGAGAAGTACAAGTCAGGGTTAGGTTATAAAAAAAATCCAAATCTTTGATGATCCCTAGGAGCACCATCAAATCTATCATAACCAAATGGAAAGAACATGGCGCAACAGCAAACCTGCCAAGAGACGGCCACACACCATAACTCATGGAGCGGGCAAGGAGGGCATTAATCAGAGAGGCAGTGCAGAGACCTAAAGGTAACCCTGGAGGAGCTGCAGTTCCACAGCAGAGACTGGAGTATCTGTACATAGGACGACAATAAGCGTACGCTCCATAGAGTTGGGCTTTATGGCAGAGTGGCCAGAAGAAAGCCATTACTTTCAGAAAAAAACAAAATGGCACGTTTTGAGTTTGCAAAAAGGCATGTGGGAGACTCCCAAAATGTATGGAGGAAGGTGCTCTGGTCTCATGAGACTAAAACTGAACTTTTTGGCCATCAAAGAAAACGCTAAGTCTGGCGAAAACCCAACACATCACCCAAAGAACACCATCCCCACAGTGAAACATGATGGTGGCAGCATCATGCTGTGGGGATGTTTTTTAGCATTCGGAACTGGGAAACTGGTCAGAGTTGAGGGAAAGATGGATGGTGCTAAATACAGGGATATTCTTGAGCAAAACCTGTACCACTCTGTGTGATTTGAGTCTAGGATGGAGGTTAACCTTCCAGCAGGACAATGACCCCAAACACACTGCTAAAGCAACACTTAAGTGGTTTAAGGGGAAACATGTAAATGTGTTGGAATGGCCTAGTCAAAGCCCAGACCTCAATCCAATAGAAAATCTGTGGTCAGACTTAAAGATTGTGGTTCACAAGCGCAAACCATCCAACTTGCTGGAGCAGTTTTGCAAGGAGGAATGGCCAAAAATCCCAGTGGTAAGATGTGGCAAGCTCATAGAGACTTATCCAAAGCGACTTGGAGCTGTGATAGCTGTAAAAGGTGGCTCTACAAAGTATTGACTTTAGGGGGGTGAATAGTTATGCACATTGACTTTTTATGTTATTTTGTCCCATTTGTTGTTTGCTTCACAATAAAAAAAACAAAAAAAAAAAACAAAACCATAAAAAATTAAAAAAATCTTCAAAGTTGTGGGCATGTTCGGTAAATTAAATGATGCAAATCCTCAAACAATCCATGTTAATTCCAGGTTGTGAGGCAACAAAACACGAAAAAATGCCAAGGGGGGGGGTGAATACTTTTGCAAGGAACAGTCCACCATTGGATCGTGGCGAGCACTTTTTGCCACTATAGCAGAGGATTGGGTGAGTACACAGCTTTCTGGTCACCCCTTGATAAAACGAGCAGTTAACCCATGCAGTGCGGGCTTTCAGCTTTAAACTCTTGGACAGTAGACTTGTTTTCAAACTTCTTTAAGCTGCACATGGCATCATTCGTTTCTTTGTACACAGAGAAGGCCAAAACATTATTTATTTTTTTTAATAACATAAAAAACATTTGATTAAAGTTAATCTCCATGTTTGTCACTTTAAAAAGTAGTATTATCTTTAAGAACTGTATGTAGCTTCAACCACATACAGTACACGGTGCTAGGTTTCCAGCTGCGAGACTGAGTCAGTCTGTGCAGTGCTCAGCCATTCATAGGCCTCTTTATATTCTGTGACTAAATACAAAGCTTAATCTGATTGGCTGAGGCGGCGGAGAGGGGGGCTGATGATGTCACACTCTCGGACTTGGCCAGTGAGAGGAAGCTTTGTATTCATTCACAGAATACAAAGCTGCCTCCGAATGGCTGACCACCACTCAAGACCTACTCTTATTTTGTCCTGAATGTGAGACGGGAAGTCTGTCTCACAGTTGGAACCCAGCACTTTATGTAGCTGAAGTTACATGTTGTACATATAGTACTTAGAGCCAGTGCAACACTTAGTGAAGGAAACCGGCCGGCGTCAAAGAGCTGCTATTTTAGCACCGCTTTACCGTAGTTTTAGTGGCGTTATTCGGCCGCTAGCGGGAGTTAAACCCGCCAGCAAAACGCTGCCAGAGCGGCGTTTTACCTGAGGTATCGCAGTACTGCCACATTGATTTCAATGGGGAGCAGCGGTGAGTTCACCGCTCCAAAGAAGCTGCTGGCAGGACTTTTTGTGACACCCTGCCAGCGCACCGCTGCAGTGTGAAAGCCCTCAGGCTTTCACACTGGGGTGCATGGAGCAGTTTTCAGGCACTATTGAAGCATTGAAGCCTTTTCTGCCATCTTTTGTTTACAACTTTGAATCAGCATATTTTCCTAGAAAGTTACTTATAACTCCCAAACATTTTATATATATATATATATATATATATATATATATATATATATATATATATATATATATATATATATATATATATATATATATATATATATATATAATTTTTTTTTTTTATCAGAGACCCTAGGGAAAAAAAATGTTGATCGCTGCTATTTTTTTCAAATGCAATTTTTGGGAAAAACAAAAAAAAAAAAAAAACACTTACTAATGAATAAAAAAAAATATATATATATATATATATATCAACCCTTTTTGTAGAATATGATAAAGGAGGTTATGATGAGTAAATAGATACCTAGTCATAGACAGTCACGCTTTAACATTGTGCATGCATGTGGAATAGCGACAAACTATGGTACTTAAAAATCTTCATAGGCAATGCTTTAAACGCCCTTACAGGTTACCCGTTTAGAGTTAGAGGATGTCTAGCACTAGAATTATTGCTCTAGCTCAAACAATCACGTCATCTCCAACTGCTTTGGAAAGCGATCCAGTGGCTAATGAGCTGCTCGGACCGTTTGTATGAGAAAGCCAGCTGAAAAAAATAAAAGGATACCGGGGTTATGGTTGAAAGATTCAGCCATAACCCTGGTGAATCATAGGCAAACCACAATGTATACATAGATATTGTGATCAGCAAGTGGTTAAAAATTAAAAAAATGATTTATATTATATATTAAATAGTTTAAATTTGATTATTAGCATTAACAGTGTACTAAATAAAAGCCTTTGTGAGTTATTCACTTTAAGGTCATCATAGAGGACAAGGGGCACTCTTTACATCTGGAGCAAAAGAGATTTCATCTACAAATACGTAAAGGCTTCTTCACAGTAAGAGCTGTGAAAATGAGGAATATACTCCCTCCAGAGGTGGTTCTGGCCAGCTCAGTGGATTGCTTTAAAGAAGGCCTGGATTCTTTCCTATATACACAGAATATAACTGGATACGAACATACGAACATTTATAGGTAAAGTTGATCCAGGGAATATCCGATTGGCTCTTGGGGGGATCAGGAAGGAACTTTTTCCCCTGCTGGAGCAATTTGGATAATACATTTTTTACCTTGCTCTGGATTAGCTGTGGGATTACGGGTGTGGGATTGTGTATATGGGATTATATATTTTTATTTTTTTTTCCTTCTACTGGCTGAACTGGATGGACTTGTGTCTTTTTTCAACCAAACTATGCAAGTACATTGAACAAAAAAAGGCCATTTGATATCATGCAGGTTAAATATTCAACTAAATACGTTTAAATTTTTCACTAGAATTTTCTCAATAAAGGCATTGCACTACCTAAACTATATGGGATGTATTATATGCTCTTTATAAAATGTATAACTAAAAGGCAATTTTTTTGTTTTGAAGTGCAGAGGGATTAGAATATCTGTAAAGTTTTTATTACTGTCTGCCACCCCACTAGGGCAGTGACCCCACTAAGACCCTCTCTTTGTCAAGTTTATTATCATCGAAAGTGAAAAAAAATCCCACATTTTGGGTTGTCCCCAGAATAGTAATAGAGGGAAAATCTTCCAATGGGGACACTAGTTCTGGTGACAACAAGGGATTCCCTTACTCTGGAGGGATTTTCTCTTGCTTCTTGTTTTGGTTATAAACCTCCTTTACTTTACATCTATACATCTTAAATGTATATATTCTACTAAAACATATTTCAAATTTAAAAAAAGTTTCCAATAATGTACCATTAACTTACTTTTCCGTGTGTTTCTTTGACAACAGGACAAGCAGCTTCAGTGTACCATATAAACGTAGCTACACAATTTGTAACTGCAACAAAAATTGGACTTAAATTCTACAAAATAAAAATTAAAAAAAAAAGAGAAAAAAAGGGACTTATTTTAGACATATATTCAGTTATTCTATAAAGATTCACATACAACTACAGAACATGTTGTTCAAGTGATTGTAAAGTCTCAATAAAAAAAATAACAAACATGTTATACTTACCTGCTCTATGCAGTTGGTTTTGCACAGAGCCGCCCGGATCCTCCTCTCAGGTCCCTCTTCAGCGCTCCTGGCCCCTCCCTTCGAGAGCCCCCACTTGCTATGGGGGCACCTGAGCCGAGCTGCAGCTGTGGTTCCATTCAGACATGGAGCTGCCATTCGCCCCTAATCTCCCGATTGGCTAACTGACTTTGATTGACAGCCGCGGGAGCCAATGGCGCTGCGGCTGTGTCCCAGGCAATCAGGGGTAGTGGCCCGGACGGCCGAGGGAATCGTGAACATAGCTTAACAGAGAGGGGGGCTCGGGTAAGTATTAGGGGGTGCTGGGAGGCTGCTACACACAGAAGGCTTTTTATCTCAATGCATCGAATGC
>CM053028.1:119426758-119733493 GCA_028564925.1 Lithobates sylvaticus | reverse complement strand
AGCAGGACGGTAAAAAAAGTCCTGCTAGCAGCATCTTTGGAGCGGTAAAGAAGCGGTGTATTCACCACTTTTAAACCGCTCCTACCCATTAAAATCAATGGGGCAGTGCGGCTATACTGCCGGCAAAGCGCCCCGCTAGCGGCCGAATATCGCCGCTAAAACGACGGTAAAGTGCCACTAAAAATAGCTGCGTTTTACCCCTGACGCCCCCACCTCCCCAGTGTGAAAGGGGCCTAAGTCAGTAAGTTCACCATATTGTAAATATTGTAACCGTGCTAAAGTCAGTAAGTTCACCACCATTTTTTTTTTTTTTCTTATTTTGAGTTCTGTAATCCCTGCAAAATAAGCACTGATTTCTTTATGCTGGATCAGTATGAGTGTAGCACGTGAACACAGTGTAAGGTACTTTCTCTCTCTACTTTCCATAGCACCAATCACTATCAGCTTCCAGCATTGGCCAGAAAACAAATCAGTTTAACAGTGATTCAAAAAAAAAACATGCTCACTTAAAGCTATTACCAAGTCAAACACTATGTGGTGTATCAATGCTTTAGCTCTTAATGTATACAGTATTTCACAAAACTGAGTACACCCCTCACATTTTTGTAAATATTTTATTCTATCTTTTCATGTGACAACACTGAAGAAATGCTACTATGCTACAATGTAAAGTAGTGAGTGTACAGCTTGTATAACAGTGTAAATTTGCTGTCTCCTCAAAATAACTCAACACACAGCCATTAATGTCTAAACCGCTGGCAACAAAAGTGAGTACACCCCTAAGTGAAAATGTCCAAATTGGGCCCAAAGTGTCAATATTTTGTGTGGCCACCATTATTTTCCAGCACTGCCTTAACCCTCTTGGGCATGGAGTTCACCAGAGCTTCACAAGTTTCCACTGGAGTCCTCTTCTACTCCTCCATGATGACATCACAGAGCTGGTGGATTTTAGAGACCTTACTCTCCTCCACCTTCCATTCGAGGATGCCTCACAGATGCTCAATAGGGTTTAGGTCTGGAGACATGCTTAGCCAGTCTATTACCTTTACCCTCAGCTTCTTTAGCAAGGCAGTGGTCATCTTGGAGGTGTGTTTGGGGTCGTTATCATGTTGGAATACTGCGCTGCAGCCCAGTCTCCGAAGGAAGGGGATCATGCTCTGCTTCAGTATGTCACAGTACATGCTGGCATTCATGGTTCCCTCAAAGTATAGCTCCCCAGTGCTGGCAGCACTCATGCAGCCCCAGACCATGGTTTCTTTACTAAAGGCAAATTCACTTTGCACTACAAGTGCACTGCAAGTGCACTTGGAAGTGCAGTCGCTGTAGATCCGAGGGGGACATGCAAGGAAAATAAAAAACTGAATTTTTCCTTGTACATGATTGGATGATAAAATCAGCAGAGCTTCTCCTGATTTCAGATATTCCCCTCAGATTTACAGCGAGTGCACTTGTAGTGCAGAGTAGACTTGCCTTTAGTAAATCAACCCCAATGTATCTAATAAGTCCTGCTTGTGCCTGTAGTTCAACAGTCGCTGTAATGACTAAAGTCTCATGTAGAGCATATGATGTGAATTTAGAGTTGCTTGCTGTAGCTCCATCCACTTTCCGTTTCATTTCTTTTCTGTGGTTTTGGCCAGGAGCCAATACTGGGGGATCAGGGGACACAAGCAGTCACGTCTAGCGGAATGATGCCAGCATCTTCTGGCGACTCATTTCCCTGTCTCCTTGTGTGGTAACAGTAGCTGAGACTGGCCTTGCAAAGCATTACTATGTTTGTGTTTTTATATATAGAAAATTATGTAAAACTTATTTTAATGTATTTCACTGACATATTTAAGGTATCATATACCCAATTCAGAACAGAAATTCTGTAATCTATGTGTATACAAAACCCAATATGTTTGTGTAGCCTATTCATTTAAACAATTATTTTCAGTTTTGTACTGATAACATGCAAGATAAATCTTGATACAATCCATACTATTTCTTCCCTGTTTGTTACACGCAATAAACCGTTTTAGGTTTCTTGCACACGGTACTGATGTTTGAACATCTGCATTTTTGGACATAATTTCAAGCGTTTGTTAGATGTATTTGGGTGCATTTGAATGCGCAAATTTGCACGTACAGCTGTGGCCAAAAGTTTAGAGAATGAAACAAATATTACTTTTCACAAAGTCTGCTGCTTCTGTGTTTTTAGATCTTTTTGTCAGATGTTACTATGGTATACTGAAGTATAATTATAAGCATTTCATAAGTGTCAAAGGCTTTCATTGACAATTACATTAGGTTTATCTAAAGACACAGTATTTGCAGTGTTGACCCTTCTTTTTCAAGACCTCTGCAATTCGCCCTGGCATGCTGTCAATATACTTCTGAGCCACATCTTGACTGATGGCAGCCCATTCATGCTTAATCAATGATTGGAGTTTATCAGAATTGGTGTTTTTTTTTTTGTTCATCCGCCTCTTGAGGATTGACCACAAGTTCTCAATTGGATTGAGGTCTGGGGAATATCCTGGCCATGCACCCAAAATGTCAATGTTTTGTTCCCCAAGCCACATAATTATCATTTTTGCTTTATGGCAAGGTGCTCCATCATGCTGGAAAAGGCATTGTTCATCACCAAACTGTTCTTGGATGGTTGAGAGAAGTTGCTCTCATGGGATGTTTTTGTACCATTCTTTATTCATGACTGTGTTCTTAGGCAAAATTGTGAGTGAGCCCACTCCCTTGGCTGAGAAGCAACCCCACACATGAATGGTCTCAGGATGCTTTACTGTTGGCATGACACAGGACTGATGTTAGCACTCACCTTTTTCTTCTCCGGACAAGGTTTTTTCTAGAAGCCCCAAACAATCGGAAAGGGGATTCATCAGAGAAAATTACTTTACCCCAGTCCTCAGCAGTCTAATCCCTGTACCTTTTGCAGAATATCAGTCTGTCCCTGTTTTTTTCCTGTTGAGAAGTGGCTTCTTTGCTGCCCTTCTTGAGTCCAGACCATCCTCCGAAAGTCTTTACCTCACTGTGTGCCATTCCTGAGCAAGCTCTGCACTGGTGGTGCCCCGATCCCACAGCTGAATCAACTGTAGGAGACGGTCCTGGTGCTTGCTGGACGTTCTTGGGTGCCCTGAAGTCTTCTTCACGAATGCAGTGGAAATGTTTTTAACGGGATAAAGTAAATTTTCTTATCAAAGAGGGACTTTGCAATTAATTGCAATTCATCTGATCACTGTTCATAACATTCTGGAGTACAGTAAAACATTGGATTGCAAGCATAATTTGTTTTAGAAACATGCTTGTAATCCAAAGCACTTGTATATCAAAGCAAATGCCCCCATAAGAAATAATGGAAATGCAAACGATTCGTTCCACAACCATTTCTTTATAAGTCCTTCAGTTTAAAGTCAATATAAAAAGATTATAGAAATATGATAGGTTGTGTACCCTTTTAAAATGTCCATCCACAAATAGAAGCCTCCACAAGGGGATTAGAAGAAAAATCCAGCAGGAGCTACAGAGTATAAAAGAGAAGAGAGGTGTCTCTAAGTGTAGCAATATGGTTACATTTAATGAAGGTACAACATTTAGCAACTCACATGGTTTATTAAAACAGGCACATCTAAGTATGCAGACATCTGAGGTAAAGCTGTCCACATAGACCAGGGGTGCCCAACCAGTGGCCCGGGGGCCACATGTGGCCCGCGGAGCCCTCTGATGTGGCCCGCGACCTCCTGCTCTGGGATGGAATAGAATAATGATATTAAAGGTCAGTTTATTACTAAAATCACAGTGTAAATATGGGCATATCTGTTCTGCAGTGGTTACTGGGCTGCTTTCAAACTGATCCGCAGGTGCAGGGCAATTTACCTGTGGATTACCTTCACTGAGCCATAGACTTCTATTATTACCTGAGAGTTTGGTGAGCTTTCTGAAAGTGCACCAAACCTGCAGAATATAATAGAAGTCTATTGCAAAGTGCAGGAAAGCCAAAGGTACACTGCGTTTCACCCGCCGTGCGGGAAACCGCAGCGCATCAGTGTGAAAGCTGTTTTGGGCCCCTTTCACATTGTCAGTCTGACAGTCTGACCAATTGGACCCTTCATTCACCTCTAAGTAGTGGCAGACATAAACCGACTTGCATCCTACCTCTAATCCGATCCGAAAAAAAAAAAAAAAGGAGTATAGTGGGCTGTGTTCATGTCCACTCTGCATATGCAGAGCAGACATGGACATGTCATCCACCCGCTCCGCTCATTGTGGCCCGCGACCAGTTACCAAGTCGCTTAAGTTGCCCTTGCTCTTCAAAAGGTTGGGCAACTCTGACATAGACCATCCCCCACACAGCAATCGTGACTGGGAAGACTACCCTGCAGTAGAGCGATTGAACCGCTCATGAAGCGCAGTGTGGAAGGGACGACGTTGATGGCTGTGAAGAGGATGGTCTATGTGGACAACTTTACCCCAGGTGCTTGCATACTTAGATGTGCCTGTTTTAATCATCAACCATGTGACTTGCTAAGTGTTGTACCTTCATTAAATGTAACCATATTGCTACCCTTAGAGGCACCTCCCTTCTCTTTTATACTCAGTTGTGACGTGACGCTACTTGTATATCAAGACATTGCTTGTATATCAAGTCAAAATTTTATAAAAATGTTACTTGTCTTGCAAAACGCTCTCAAACCAAGGTTTTACTGTATATGCAAATTGCCACCATAAAATCTGAAGCTGCAGACTTTGTTAAAATTAATAATTGTGTCATTCTCAAAACTTTTGCCCATGGCTGTACAATCCTAATCCCTTGTTTAAGTTCCTAAAATGTTGTTGTGTAAACTATTCATGCCCATACTTGCATATGTGTGTATTTGCGCATACCTGTGCAAAATACTGACCAGGAACACAGATTTTTCGTAGCACTTGTTTACATGTATGTGTGTACAGGCACACTAAACGGTGGGCTGCATTTTAGATAAGTAAAAAAAAAAATGCTGTACTGAGCTTGTTCAAGCTGCAGTGTGCAAGAGGCCTTTATTCACACCTAGAGGTGCACCGAATGAAAATTTTGGTGCCGAAACTGAAAATTCAGAATGCACTTGGCTAAAACCGAAAATGACAGTTTTAAAAAAAAACATATATATTTATATATATAATTGTATTATATGCGACTTTTTAATTAATATCTTGAATTAAAATGAATATGAATTTGTTGTCAGCCATTATTGGCACCTTTAGTGCAAGAAAAGCTCAAGAAAAATGCATCCATTTATATTCTATGTATGTCTTCACACTGGTCCCTTGCACTTCCGTTGTGGTGTTACTTTTTTAATGCAGTCTTTGAGTCAAATGACCTATGAATAACATACCATAAACACAGTAATATTGTTGTAAAATCATGGTCAAATTGCAGTAGAATCACAGTCAAATCGCATTGAAATCTCATGCGTTTTCAGGGCCATTATCTGCACCTTTTTCTCTATTGCCTAAATGCAGAAAACACCATTCTCAATTGATCTGTTTCATCCGCCGAAATTTCAGTGAATCTCTAGTATTTATAATTTCAGCCATGATGATACTGATCAATCTCCTTTACATTTGAATATGTCCTAACCCATCAGAATTTTAGAAAACAACATCCATCTCTGTAAACATTTTTATGTCCTTGTATCGCTAATTGCAAAACCTGCGGGCAAAAAGTGTGGACATTTGAATATGTTCTTCTGCCTGTGCAGTGGCTTCCTATTTTATGAGTTTCTCCTGAGGCAGTATAGCTCTACGGAGGGTGGTCTAGTTTAGCTGATCAAGGGAATAAGTGCACTTTTTTAATTTCCCAAGTAGGCATACATCAGTATAAAAATGACATCACTGCCTCACTTTAATCAAAACGAGGAAACTAAGATTTTGTACAAACCGTAAAATCAGTTTCTTGAAGTCCATTGAGGGAGAAGGGATATAAGAGGTCTTGGACATGTGGGTTATGGCCGTCTTTCGGAGTTTTGTTTATTGGCAAAAAAAAATTTAGGAGGTCCATGATGAACTGTATCTGAATGCGTAATAAACCAGAATCTCGATTGAGATAGTGTGATACTGCAGCCAGACCCAAATTGTGTGGAATGATAGTGTAAAGAGACGTTCCCTCCGCTATCCCCAACCACCATCCATCCTCAAACGGACATTCCCTCACTAGATTGATTATTGCCCTCGTGTCCTTAACATACGAAGGCATATTTTTGATTAGGGGCTAAAGATGCCAATATATTTGCTCACCCGGGACAAACAAAAAATTGTTTGTAGGCCCACTTCTAATTGTGATGACAATTTTGGTGTTTTTGATCTTCACTTTATCAAGGTCTCTTAGGACTACATCACAAAAAACGTGAACTGATAACTGAAGGGGCCATTCCACCTGGGGGATTGAGCAAAGATGCATTTCGAAGGTTAGAGGATTGTATCCCGGTGAAAAAAAAATCCTCCGCTCCTTGATGGGATTGGATGCAATGTATCTTTTAATGTTAACTTTATGGATATTTTTTTGCACATCAATAAAAGTTTTCTGGGGGGAGCAAATTTAAGCCCCTTATCCAATATAGCTTTTTCATTGTCAGGGGCTTGGAACTGAGATTGAAAAGACCATCTCCCCTTATACTCTTTTCCTTTTTCTTTTGTAGTCTCCTCCCCCCTCTAGTCCCTCTCTTTGGTTTGCCTGCTCTCTATGAGTACCACTGTTGAGGAAAACCCCCATAATGTTTGCTTTTAACATTTTTTTTGAATGGAATAGACATTCCCAAACTAAAACCACATTCACCATTAAAAATTTGTTAATCCAAGACAACTTTTTCATTCTGCTTTCTTAATTTGCTTGTCACTGCAATCAAAACAAATGCTGATTTGACCCCACTAACAAATTAAAAATCAAACAAATGTTCTTAAGGCCACTTTCACACTGAAGCGCTTCTAAACTGCCAGTAAAAACACTGAGCGCTTTTGAAGAGCTTTTCAGACGCTTTTGAAGAGCTTTCCATTCAATTCAATGGGGAGGGGAGTTTTTCACAGCCCTGTCAGCACACTGCCCCAGTAAAGCGTTCATTGATTTTAATGGAAATAAGTTTTCGTGAGCTTTTTAGGAGCTGTTTTTAGCGTGAAAGCGCCTAAAAAGCGCCTCAGTGTGAAAGGGGTCTAACAGCTTCCTGTCCAGCGATGTACCAGAATGTCGCTGGATAGGAATATCAGTTTTTTTGGCTGGTGATTTCCTACAATGTAACTGTAAACCTAGCGGCTATGGAGCTGCTGGATTACTTTTACAGGTGGCGGAAGGGTGTCCCACCCCCCCTCACCCCCCCTCCCACCGCCGACTTTACCGGCCTCTCTTGAGTAATTGGTGAGCCTGGTAAGGATGCAACTGGTGGTATCCAGTTTCTGGGACACAGTGAGAGAAGTTGATGTTGTTCCTCCCACTGTGTGACGTCAGAAACCAGAAGTGACAAGCATTTAGTAAATTCCGGTTTTGGCTCTTTGTTTACCTGGCTGTTACTGGCCAGTGAAGCAGCCAATCACACCGATCTGTGTCTGATCGGCTGCATTGGAAGCCAGAGGAGAGATCTGGGGTTTAATAGACCCTAGATCTCTCCATAACAAGGGCTTTTCACGGCCCATGCTATCACAAGGGATGTTGTTTATTCCTTGTGATAGCAATAAAGTTGATACACTGTAAAAAATGTTTTTTTAAATAAAATAAACAATACAAATTTGCTTACGCACAAATACAAATGCATGTGTTGGTCTCACTAGGGTTGCCACCTCATTCCTTTAAAACTGAACACAAATTAATTAAACAGGTTCTGTGGCTGATTAAGGTGGTAATTAAACTCACTAAACGGTCCTTTCAAACGGGGCGGATCCGCTCTGCAAACTCCCCCTTGCTCAGCGGGGGATCGCTCCATCGATCCCTCCTGAGCAGGCGGATAACAGGTCCGTCTCCACTCACTGTGCTGAGACAGACCTGTAAGAGTCCCGCTCTCCTCTATGGGGAGAGCGGATGAAAATGGACCACCTGTCCGTTTTCATCCGATTCGATCCACCAGATGGATGGAAAATGGGGTAACCATCCGTCTGATTTTGGCGGAGAGGATCGGATAAAAAAAAAAGTTTTTTTACATGTATAAGAGGGATGTCAGAATTGCCCTGGACTAGAATTGGTTAAAATGAAAAACCTTGAGCAAAAATCTACTAGTGTATGCGCAGCCCTACTATATAATCCTGTTTCCCTCATGGTGAATACAGAAAAGTCTTTTTGGCTGGAGATTTACTATGATAGCTTTAGTTATTTTTGTGTGTTCCTATAAAAAGTTTTTGACACATTTTGTAGACTTGGATATTGTATGCTGTGTCTGTATTCTCTATTTATCTCAAGCGAACAGTACCAGTTACAATGCTGATCTCAAGATTATTACAGTCTCCTGTGCCTGGGGACCCACCCATGTGTTCATTTGTTCAGCTTCCTTTCTACCCTGTTTTCTGACAAGTTTACATAGATTAGGAACACGGAACAGCGCTCTTTCTCTTATATTTCCAGAAAACTATTGACCTGAATAAATTCTTATACTGTACTAAATTCTAGCTGCTTTTCTTAGAATTTGTAGGTGTTAGAATTTATGTGGGCGCCAGATATCATCTATTTATGGGTAACGAAAACGTAAAAAATTGAATCCAAAACTTCTGTGTTTTTTGTGATTGAAATGCATAACGCCAGCTAAACACCTTTTATAAGTGAAGGCCATATTGGTGACCAGGGCTGCCTCATCACTGTAATTACACTAAACTAGACAACTTTGTTGAAGTGGATTTAGGGATTTGTTTTACCTGCCAAAGTATTTGAATTTATGCCCATCCAGTCCTGAGATTCACACAGCTCTGTTATACAGCATAGTGCTTCCTAGCACATTAGGAGACCCAAGTTTGCTCTGAAACAGTTTCTTCCTTCCTGAAACTCTTTCCTCCTATCAGCATTTCACCTTGCACTGCAACACACCTGATTGGCTCCTTGTGTTGCTTTTCCCTCCCTCAGTCTGAGTTGCTTTACCAATTCAAACCCAAGTACTTACACTGTTTGTTTTAAAAATACATTTAAATATGTATTATTGATTACAGAACTGCGATAATTTGCATCTTTTATATCCATCTGGAGTTCAGCATTAAAGCCTGGAGCCACCCACCACAAAATGTAAAGTCAGCAGCTACAAATACTGTAGTTGTTGACTTTTACTGTTGGGGCACTTACCTGTCCAGGGATCCCACGGTGTCCTCACCCAAGCTGATTCTTGAATCGGCTCTCAGGTGCTGGCGCCGCCATCTTGGGTAAGGGAAACCGGCAGTGAAGCTACTGTGCGTGTGTGAATTGCGGATTCTAACCCTTAACAACTCTGCTAAAAAATACGTTTTTTTTTTAGCTCTTGATCCCCAGTGGACAGATTTCCCTTTACATTCTACCTTTCTGAACCGCTGTCATCACCAGAACAGAGAGCAAGGGAGAAACTCTCCATTGGGGACATACAAAGTAAAAAATACTAGACAGAGGATAAGGGCTTATTATACTTTACTAAAAAATATGATTTTCTTGATGTCTCTGTACCCATCAGACTGATTTCTCATCACTTCCTGTCCCTGTTGTTGTCTCCTAAAACTAATCACAAGAAGTTATCATTTTGTTCCAGTCTCAGATCTTGTGTTATCTATGTAAGTTGGTTATTAAAAAAAAATGAGCTGGCGTATTTGTAGATAACTATCCAGCTGCAGAAACATCTCATTTTCCTTGGCACTTGTACACATGGGCCATGTGCATGCATGGTAAAGGTTCCTGAATCCAGTGAAGCAGATAAAACTGGATCATCCAAAAATTTTCAACTGAGGTCTTCCAAGGTTAATATGGGTGATCCATACACCACTTCTATGCATTACGGTAGTTTTACTTTCATAGTACCTTCAGAGAGACTATATATGAAGGTCACAGATCAATGGTTTCTGAACTATTAGGCCTCCGGGGTTCTTCTCACCTGACATTCATGGCCATCATTCATGTTAGACTGGTCCTCCAAGTAACATACAGATTCAGTATATCTGTAAAGGTTCTCATTTATCCAGGTCATGGTATATCGAGTAGTAGTTAGTCACATTCATCTAGAAGTTTTCTGTGATTTTCAACATTACAGAATAAGTTAAGTGTGAGGTTTTTGTTTTTTTCGTTTTTCAGCTCAGCAGATCTTTGAGTCCTCCACTACTGTCTTGCAGAGTTTTATGCTACATTATTCATTTGTTATAAATAGTGAGATGTTCCAAGTTTGCACCCAAATCATTCTCTCTGGTTTAACAATACTATCAAAGGATACTGCATTTTTCTGCACCCCACCACACAAAAAAATGTCTATGTGCCCCGTTCACACTATACATGTGCGGTGGTGTGCAGAAAAACATAGCTCAATGGACATGGCATAAACAATTCTTCACTCAGGAAAGGTTTCCTTTGGGAAAAAGGTCTATGCAAAATATGTATATAAGGTATTTTTATTCTTTTTATGTTTTTTTTTTTTATACAGCTAGGTGAAAGTACACAAAAGTGATAATTAAAGACCTAGTACACACCACTAGATTTTTTGGTTAAACGAACAAAGAAAACTGACTGGTCAGAGCCGCTGTACTAACTATCCGATGTTGGCACAGCGATCTCCCCTGCTGTGCTATTGCCCCCCGGCTAGAACACTCTGGTCAAGGTTTTTATTGAACCGGCCAATGGAACCCCACATTAGGCCCGTGTGGACTAGGTCTTGTATACACCGGCAAACTAGTAATTTTTTCCAGCATCTCTAGACATTAGGGTCTGATTGCATGCATCCCATTCAAGCCCATTAGGATGTAGCAGCTGCATGGACACAGCCGCTCGCTCCTCCTGCCTGGAGGCAGCTTCTAGAGCCAAGAGTCGCAGGAAAAAAATATACAGGCCTCCACATCATTGTGAATAAGTCCATAAACACTATATGGATGGCGTTTAGTTTGCCAAAGCACTGGGTATCATATCATAAACAAGTGCCATTTTTGAAAATAATTATTTAATTTTTTTCAATCTCAGTGTTGTTGATTCCCAGAGCCTCTTTGCAGCCACTTCCTGAATATATGCATGCTGTCCAGTGATGGTTGCATGGCATTACTCGGGGTGGGTGGGGGGGGGGGGGGTTAATGGAGAAACAGTAAGTCATGCCTGCATAAAATTTGTTGAAAAAGCCACATGAATTCTTTATTAAGGTGACTACAACAGTGGACTATGCCAGCATGCACAAATGGGGTCCAACGGAAGCCTGTGTGTCACAAATGTGAGACAGGAAGAGATCATTATCACCTGTATATCTAAGAAGGGCCTTGAAGGCACAATCACCAGGGAGGACTATTTATAAAAGTTTTCAAGGAAGAATCATACAACTTTCACCCAGGATTGAAAATGCTTTCACCCAGGAATGCAAAATGTTTGAATCTGGAGTAAAAGTTATGTGCATATTGTGTAAAAAAAAACAGACCCCCCACATCTTATTTTAAAGCATAACTAAATTTACCTGTCCTTGCTGTCTTGCTGGTACCAACATCTTCACTCGGTGGTCTACTGGGTTCGGGATCTTTTGCCATCTGGGTTGGCCATACCAGAATGTGATAACCTCTGCGCATGCTCACAGAAGGGCCAGCTTCGGCTAGCTAGTCCCGGAAGTGGGTGCAGATACCTGTATTATACAGGTATCAGCACTCCCCTACCCCCTGAAAGGTGCCAATTGTGGCACCGGAGGGGGGAGGAATCCGATAAGCGGAAGTTCCACTTTAGGGTGGAACTCCGCTTTAAGTTCTGCTTTAATTAAAGCTGCATATTTAAAGATTTTTTAAATTACAATAGCATGTTAAAGCTTATGGCCTAATTTACATGGATGTATAGAGCGGTTCATCACCAAGAATGAGTGTATTTGTGTGGATGGCGATGGTAGCACAGGTATATGATCAGCCATGGCCAGCCAGCCTATACAGGCAGTCCCGGGTTACAAACTGGGGGGGGTTACAAACTGCAGGTTTGTTCTTAAGCTGTATGTAAGTCGGAACAGGTAAATTTTTTTAGGTGCCCCTGTTCAGAACATTTCACTTCACTTTCTGTCCCTGTGACAATTGGATTTTTAAATTGTTGGGTTGTCCTGGAAACACGGATTGGTGATAAAACTTCAGTGGAGACACCTTTTCCCCATGATAACTCTTCCAGGAGTGAATTTCTCCTCACTTCCTGTTGTCTCCCTCCATTTGTAAGTGTGAGTCGCATGTAAGTCGGATGTTTGTAACTTGGGGACTGCCTGTACAAGTCAATGATTGGCTGACAGGTGACTGCATGTATTCGCACATCACACGGTTACATGTGGTTAGGGACAGGTGAGCAGTCCTGGACCCAAACTGTCTTCATCCAGGACTGCTCATTTGTCTGTAACACACATGTAACTGCTTAATGTGCAATTACATGAAAATCGCAGAGGCCACATGTCAGCATGTCCTCGATTTGCACAAGCTTGCTGGCCGCGGCTGATTGCATCCTCCTGTATTAACGACCATTGAAATATGTTCATATTTGGCAGTGTACAGCCTACACAACTGTGTGAATGAGGCCTACATGGTAGTTAATTATTAGGATTATATATATACTGACTTACAAAAGAGTATTGTAAGTGTGTATGAAAGTGTATTTAGATTGTTAATAACCCTTGGTAGCCTTGTACTGAAGAAGAATAGGGCAGACAATTGTGTTTGTAATTGTTAAAAAGCATCTGCTGCTTCATTACATTCCACCTGTGTGTTTGACAAAAGTGATTGTTTAGATTAAGTGAGGATAGTCCGATAAGGAGGTAGACCATACTGGGCGCGGTTGGAGTTTACAGTTCTACGGAGCTGACCTGTGTCCACAAGCGGCAGGTGTTGCCCAAAGGGCGGGACAGGGATGGAGGACGAGTGCTGTAAGTAAGCAAAGGCACGCGCACCTGCCTTTCATCTGCTGCTGGCTGGCTGCACCTGTCAGCAGAACAATTGTTAGTCATAGGTTGGAATGTGACTCTGACATCTGCCTGAGCTTTCACTAGGAAAGGCAGATCGCCCTGTAGGAGAGGCCAGGGGAGGGAGACGACTCTTGTTTCCCTCCATTTCATCGTTTTTTCCCCTCCAAAAAAAAAAGTTATTTTGTCCTGGGGCCTAGTGTTGTAATGAAAATAGGATAAAAGTGACACAGACTACACTTGTCATGTGCTGGAGATTTACTACCTGTTAGGTATATTATGCTAAGAGTGAAACGGATTAAAGTGTCACTAAACCCTCCATCTAAAACCAACATTACAATTCACATGGTGTCCTACACATCACCACTTTATTTGAATAAGCCATTGATGTTTACTAGTGATGAGCTCAGGCATCCTCCGAACTTGTCTCTATCCGAATTATCAAATCACGTGTTTTTTTTATACCAGTCAGCTACAGACCGGGTCATTCCTCAGCCTGCAGCACACATAAACAAAGGGGCTCCATGCTGATGACCTCATTGCCCTTATATGGACACGCATGCGCATATTTAACCAATTTTTATTTATTTAATTTATTACAGGATTTATATAGCGCCAACAGTTTACGCAGCGCTTTACAATATAAAAGGGAGACATTACAGTTATAATACAATAAAATACAGGAGGATTAAGAGGGCCCTGCTCAGAAGAGCTTACAATCTAATAGGGTGGGGGAGCTGGTACAAAAAGGTTGTAACTGTGGGGAAATGAGCTGATGGAAGTGGTAAAAGATTAGTTGGAGACGTGATAGGTTTCCCTGAAGAGATGAGTTTTTAGGGATCGCCTGAAGGTGGCTGGAGTAGGGGATGGCCGGACAGGTTGAGGCAGCGAGTTCCAGAGGATGGGAGAGGCTCTGGAGAAGTCCTGGAGACGAGCATGGGAGGAGAAAATGAGAGAGCTTGACAGGAGGAGGTCTTGAGAAGAGCGGAGAGGACGGTTTGGGATATGTTTGGAGACAAGATTGGTGTTGTAGCTCGGGGCAGAGTTGTGGATGGCTTTGTAGGTTGTGGTTAGTATTTTGAATTTAATTTGCTGGGTGATTGGGAGCCAGTGTAGGGATTGGAGGAGAGGGTTGGCGCCAATGACATTAAATAAACACAGGAATCTATCTGCCTTGAAAAAGTATTCATACGCCTTGACATTTTCTACATTTTGTCATGTTACAACCAAAGATGTAAATGTATTTTATTGGGATTTTATGTGATAGACCAACACAATGTGGCACATAATTGTGAAGTGGAAGTAAAATAATAAATGGTTTTCAATTTTTTTTTTTACAAATAAATACCGTATTTATCGGCGTGTAACACGCACATTTATTTTAAGAGGGAAGTTTCAGAAAAAAAACTTAAATTTTAAATAAGGAACTTTGAAGAAAAATAAGGGTCAGTGCCCATCTGCAGCCTCACCGTTGCCATCAATGCAGCCTGATCAATGCCCATCTGCAGCCTCATCAGTCGACATCAATGTAGCCTCACCATTGCCATCAATGCAGCAGCCCCGCCATTGCCATTGATGCAGCAGCCTCACTATTGCCTTCAATGCAGCAGCCTCACCATTGCCATCAGTGCAGCCTGATCTATGCCGATCTGCAGCCTAGAGGGGACAGGGAGGGGGCGGGATGAGCGCCGACAGATTACATACAGTGAGAATCTTCTATGATAGACAGAACAGTGGTCCAATGCCAGCCCAGCAGACTGGACTTCCTTTTACAGAGGCCGTCAAGTAAACAGGAGATTCTCACTGTATGTAATCTGACGGTGCTCGTCCCTCCCTGTCCCCTCCGAGGCAGCTAAAATTGAAGTATTGGCGTATAACACGCACACGCTATTTGCACCCGATTTTCATGGTAAAATAGTGAATGTTATACGCCAATAAATACAGTATCTGAAAAGTGTGGCGTGCATTTGTATTTGGCCCCCTTTACTCTGATACCCCTAACTAAAATCTAGCGGAACCAATTCACCTTCCGTAGTCACCTAATTAGTAAAAATTAGTCCACCTCAAAATGAGTGTGCAATTTAATCTCAGTATAAATGCAGCTGTTCTGTGAAGTCTGCACTTTACAATTATGTGCAACTTTGTGTTCATCTAGCACATAAAATACCAATAAAATACATTTAAATTTTCGCTTGTAACATGACAAAATGTGGAAAATTTCAAGGGGTATGAATACTTTTTCAAGGCACTTTTTCAGCATCCCGCCATTTTGTTTACGTATGCTTTAGGGCGAGCACAGCTGATTGGAATTAAAAAAGAGCAAATTGGTAGTCCAGATATAGATGAGTTTGGAGGAGGCCCTGGGCTCATCCCTATTGTTTACATACCTTTTTTCTTTTCTCGTATTGTGTTTTCCCTGTGCTATCCATTAAGGCTGTTTGGCTTCTGTTTCTTTCTTACGAGCAGTGCGTATATCTTGCAGTCATGTGCACTGCTCTAGTCAAATAGCAACTTCAAGGAATAATTGCACCTGCATTGCACCTGCGCATTTGCCCTCATTTTGTATTCATTCATGCTGGTAGCTCCCATGAGAAGTACCTCGTGCGAAAAGCATGTGGGCAGTGCTGCGCATACCTGCGAACTTGCCGGAAATGACCCGGCAATGCCTGAATGTTGATGAGATTGATGGGTGTTTATCAGAATCAGTAAAGTCTCTGGAATGGGCTGGAATGCTTGTAAACATGCTGCAACAAAGAGTGTTTTGCCATGTTATACTTCAACAAAAGTAGAAGCTTGGATTTAGTATAATACCATTTACTCACAAACTGAATAGCTTGTAGTGCAAGTTTTCAAGGCTTTTTGAGGCCAGCGGTACTTCAAAAGCTTGTATTACAGTCTATTTAGTTAACCAATAAATGGTATTACCCCAAATCCAAACTTTTACTTTCCCCGTTAATAACATCCAATTAAAATGGTTGTAAGGCTCATGGTTTTTTACCTTCATGCATTTTATGCATGAAGGAAAAAACTTCTGTGTGCAGTAGCATCTCCAGCTCCCCTAAAACTTACCTGAGCCCCATCTCGATCCAGCGATGTGCACAAGAGCCTTGGCTCTCCCAGGTCTCCCTCTCCTTACTGGCTGAGACAGCAGCAGTAGCTATTGGCTCCCGCTACTGTCAATCATAGACAGTGAGCCAATGAGGAGAGTGCAGGGATGGGGCTTAGCTGCGCTCTGTGTGTGATTGGACACACAGAGCAGCGGCTTGGGAGTGAGCCTGCTCGGGTGCCCCCATAGCAAGCTTCTTGCTATGGGGGCACTAGACAGAAGGGAGGGGCCTGAATCCCCAGTGGAGGACCCAAGAAGAGGAGGATTGGGGATGCTCTGTGCACAGAGTAGGTAAGTGTAACATGTTTGTTACTTAAAAAAGAGAAACCTTTAAAGGATAAGTTTACCATTTGTAACATGTTACTCTGACGGCCCCAGCTCACTTTGTGACAGGCGACGGGGGATATTCTTCCCCCGCTCTCTGTCACAACTTGCAAAGAACGTGGCTGTGCGGGGCTCCACCCGACCACGTCATTCATTCACAGAGATTGTAAATGGACAACTACAAGGTTTTGCTGCTGTCAGCTTGTAGTTCTCAATGAACTACCATGGCGCTGTTGAGTGCTGTGGTAGTTCATGAATGCTTCCTGTTAGTGTGTAACTGCTTGGCTGAACGATGTACGACCAGACAGCTTACACACAGAGTCTGCAACAGCCCTACATTGCACCCACAATCAGCAGATGCTTTCCAGGCTCCCAATAAAAAAATTAAATAATAAACACACATTTTTTTTTACCTGCAAAGTTAATTTCACATTTGCAGGTAAAGAAATTTGCATTTAATTTTTTATTGGTAGCCTGGAAAGCATCTGCTGATTGTGGGTGCAATGTAGGGCTGTTGCAGACTCTGTGTGTAAGCTGTCTGGTCTTACATCGTACAGCCAAGCAGTTACACACTAACAGGAAGCATTTGTGAACTACCACAGCACTCAACAGTGCCATGGTAGGTAGTTCATTGAGAACTACAAGCCGACAGCAGCAAAAGCTGCCGGACCTTGTAGCTGTCCATTCACAATCTTTGTGAATGAATGACATGGTCGGGCGGAGCCACGCATGGCCACGTTCTTTGCAAGTTGTGACAGAGAGCGGGAGGAGAACCTGTGAGGCTAGAACTATGGAAGCTACCACTGCTTATTAGTGATAGGCTCAGGCATATTTAGATCCTAGTCCAAACTCATGTGAGCAAGCCCGTCAGGAAGTTATCACCTCTAGTGAGCCAATCATCTGCTCTTGGGAAATTCCCCACCTTTCAGCCACATGTGTGCAAGAGACATTTATACATGTGAGAGGCCACAGATGATTGGCCCAGTACAGTGGCAGCTTTTTGACGCGTTCACTCATGTGGCTTCAGACTAGGATCCCAACATGTCTCATCCCTGCTGCTGACTTGTTTTTTTAAAAGCAGGCTCTAAGTCTATTCACTTGATCCTGGCTTCACTGGAAGCTCCCGTATTTCTGTCCTCACAGGCTTGCTATGTTTGCTGTGCTCCCCTTTGTGGCTGCTAATGATCATAAAGATCAGAGAAAAAGAGCTAGCACCACCAAAGCATTAAGATAATTTTATGCTCAAAAGTTTTATAGAATTTTCATATTCTCATTTATTGAGGTACTAAGGAATTTTTTAGGGATACTTTAATCTTTGATGACTATTACAACACCTTCAGAATTGTATGTCATTGATAACACATACTGTAGCTTGCATTGAGGGAGTTAAGTTAGGGTAAGGAAATGCCCCAATCACTGGAGAGTAGTGTTTCACGGGAAGTTATGTAGCTTGGCATTGATCCCTGAGGAAGCCAGGAAGGGCTAGGTGCCTTTGTAATACTTTAGGGCAGGGTGACTCCCGTACTCAGGAAGGGAGGTCAAAGGTTGACGTCATACAAAGTGCATTAGCAAATGCTATCATACAGACTCGTTTGCCAGAACAACCTGATCCACACACACACTTGGCAATAGTGACACCTTACCATGGCAAGCCCGTGCTTATTCAGCATGCTTTGTTTTTTTTCTTTCTGTTTTTACTATTTTTGGCCTGTCTTTTTATCTGATTACACCGACTGTTATTTGAAGCATAGATGAACATTAAGAATGTGCCTTAAAAGCATACAGTTAGTAAAATGTACACAATGTACTATATTACGTTTACTAATAGGAGCTGTGTTAATTAGCAGGGAGTAACTAACATCACTTGTTAAATTGTAAAGTTTTTTGGTCCCGTGCACAATTGTGGGTGCGGGAACGTATGTGATTCTATGTGTTGTTTTAAGGCAGTTCATTCATTTTGCCTGTCAACGATTAACAAAAGACTGGCACGTGCTGAAAATTTTTTATTATTTGCTTCCTGCAGCAAATAATAAAGGTGGCCCATGCCAATTTGGTATTTTTGTTGCATGGTGATGTGCCAGATTTGAGCACGTTTACTCTGCTGTACCCCAAAATTTCGTCAAATCCTGAAGTAGTCTTTCGTTGGGGTCATCCAAATTTTTCTTTTCCTTCCTGCATTGTTGTACCTTGCTGGCCATCCATATAAAGTATCTCACAAAAGTGAGTACACCCCTCACATTTTTTGTAAATATTTTATTATATCTTTTTATGTGACAACACGGAAGAAATTACACTTTGCTACAATGTAAAGTAGTGAGTGTACAGCTTGTATAATAGTGTACATTTGCTGTCCCCTCAAAATAACTCAACACACAGCCATTAATGTCTAAACCACTGGCAACAAAAGTGAGTACACCCCTAAGTGGAAATGTCCAAATTGGGCCCACAGTGTCAATATTTTGTGTGGCCACCATTATTTTCCAGCACTGCCTTAACCCTCTTGGGCATGGAGTTTACTAGAGCTTCACATGTTGCCACTGGAGTCCTCTTCCACTCCTCCATGATGTCATCACAGAGCTGGTGGATGTTAGAGACCTTGCGCTCCTCCACTTAGGATGCCCCACAAATGCTCAATAGGGTTTAGGTCTGGAGACATGCTTGGCCAATCCATCACCTTTACCCTGAGCTTCTTTAGCGAGGAAGTGGTCAATTTGGAGGTGTGTTTGGGGTCGTTATCATGTTGGAATACTGCCCTGCAGCCCAGTCTTCGAAGGGAGGGGATCATGCTCTGCTTCAGTATGTCACAGTACATGTTGCCATTCATGGTTCTCTCAATGAACTGTAGCTCCCCAGTGCCGGCAGCACTCATGCAGCCCCAGACCATGACACTCCCACCACCATGCTTGACTGTAGACAAGACAAACTTGTCTTTGTACTCCTCACCTAGTTGCCGCCACACACGCTTGACACCATCTGAACCAAATAAGTTTATCTTGGTCTCATCAGACCAGAGGACATGGTTCCAGTAATCCATGTCCTTAGTCTGCTTGTCTTCAGCAAACTGTTTGTGGGCTTTCTTGTGCATCATCTTTAGAAGAGGCTTCCTTCTGGGACGACAGCCATGCAGACTAATTTGATGCAGTGTGCGGCGTATGGTCTGAGCACTGACAGGCTGACCCCCCACCCCTTTAACCTCTGCAGAAATGCTGGCAGCACTCATACATCTATTTTCCCAAAGTCAACCCCTGAATATGACGCTGAGCATGTGCACTTAACTTATTTGGTCGACCATGGCGAGACCTGTTCTGAGTGGAACCTGTCCTGTTAAACCGCTTTATGGTTTTGGCCACTGTGCTGCGGCTCGGTTTCAGGGTCTTGGCATTCTTCTTATAGCCTAGGCCATCTTTATGTAGAGCAACAATTCTTTTTTTTCAGATCCTCAGCGAGTTCGTTGCCATGAGGTGCCATGTTGAACTTGCAGTGACCAGTATGAGAGAGTGAGAGCGATAACACCAAATTTAACACACCTGCTCCCCATTCACACCTGAGACCTTGTAACACTAACAAGTCACATGACACCGAAGAGGGAAAATTACTAATTGGGCCCGATTTTGGACATTTTCACTTAGGGGTGTACTCACTTTTGTTGCCAGCGGTTTAGACATTAATGGCTGTGTGTTTGAGTTGTTTTGAGGAGATAGCAAATTTACACTGTTATACAAGCTGTACACTCACTACTTTACATTGTAGCAAAGTGTCATTTCTTCAGTGTTGTCACATGAAAACATATAATAAAATATTTACAAAAATGTGAGTACTCACTTTTGTGAGATACTGTACATCCCCCTTTTCTCTCTTTGCTGCAGTGCTGATCTTCGCCATCCGTCCTTCCTCACTACAGATTTATACCACTCTATTATCTACTATTACTATGAAATAGTTCATATTTTAGAACTGTGTTTAAAGTGTAAGTTTGTATTTCTGCAGCGCTTCCAGGACAGATCAGAGGGATGCTATGTGTCGGTGCTGACCAATTAGAGTAACTCTGATTCAACCTGAAAGCGATGCCAAAAGAAGAAGAGGAGTAGGGATTTCAGATCCCTGGAGCACTACATTTGGCTGCTCAGACACCATCACCTACGGAGGAACGTGAAGCAGGGACCGGAGAAAAAAAAAAAAAAGGGGGGGGGGGAATTGATAGGGTGTACATTTTAGTTCACCTTTTCATTTTTTCTGGAAAGGTGAACTGACCCTTTGCCATCCAGCTGTTGCGGAACTTCACATCCCACGAGGCATTGTAAAACTCTAACATTTACAGACATGATTAAACATGATGGGAATCAGTGGCGGCTGGTGCTTAAATTTTTATGGGGGGGCGCAAACAAACTGAAAATAAACCCCATCAATTGCAGCCTCACTGTGCCCATCAATTGCAACCACTTGTGACTATCATATGCCGCCACTTGTGCCCCATCAAATGCCGCCACTTGTGCCCCATCAAATGCTGCCACTTGTGCCCATCAAATGCAGCCAGTGTGCCCATCAAGTGTAGCCACTTGTGCCACATCAAATGCAGCCACCTGTGCCCCATCAAATGCAGCCACTTGTCACCACTCGTGCCCCATCAAAGTAGTTCCTGAATAACTGGAGGGCCAAAGTTTGGAGACCCCTGCTTTAAAGGATAAAGATATACCTGTGCATTTATTTATTCTCAGTAGCCTACAGAGCATTGTAACGACAATCTGCAATGTCAGGCTCCTGCAGACAGCTTTCTGTCCGTACCTCTGTATGGGCTTTCTGTTTAAACAGCTGTAGCGCTCATCAGCACCCTCGCAATGCATTGAGAACTACAAGCTGTTTGCCATGGTGGAAGACGGGACTTGTAGTTTCTTCATTCACAGATTCCTGTGAATGAATGACACGGCTGTGTGGGCGGTGCTGGTTTTCAATTGTAAAGCCCCATACACACGGTCAGATTTTCCGATGGATTCTGTCCTATCAGACAATGTTGTCGGAAATTCCGACCGTGTGTAGGCACCATCGGACAGTTTCCATCGGATTGTCTGACAGACAAAGTCCTATCTCCTGCTGGATAGATTTTTTGACAACAAAGTCCGATCACACCAAATCCGATCGTGTGTAGCGAATTCCGACGGACAAAGTGCTACGCATGCTCAGATCACATTACAAGACCAAAGCTATTGGCTACTAGCCTCTACGTAGTCCCGTCGTAGGCAACAAACGTCACCACGTTCAGAATGATCAGATTTTCCGACAACTTTGTCCGACCGTGTGTACGCAAAACCAACATCGGACAAAGTACGACGGACATGATCCGACGGACCTGGTCCTCGGATAATCCGCGCGCGTGTATGGGGCTTAATAGTGGGTGCTGGGAGCAGAACCCCCACCTGCTGTCACAGGGTAGGGATCAGGGGGTGCGGGGACTGGTCCATAGTAACGTGTTTTATGTTACACCCTTATTACGGATTACTAAAGATAAAAACGTAGCCTATAAATTAGAACTTTGGAACAAGTGCTTCATTATTTTGGCACGCACTGTTGCATTATTTAAAAAAATAAAAAAATAATGCGTTTTTAGCACTTATAACGTGATTCTGCACACCTGGTGAAACACCACATAGAACTTATAACATTGTTATTTGGCACACATAAAGTGAGCCAATATTTACACCACAAAGCTGGCGTATTTCTATTTATTTCTATTATCCCCCCATTACATTGAACAGTTCTTCCAAAACATGAGACATGTTGTAGCTACTGAAGTTATCATAATGGTACACAAAAATTGGTTACTATGAGCAAAAAACGATTTAATTCTTCTAATCAGCTGTCATCAGAAGCATCCTGTAGCAGTAAAATCAGTTAAGTCACCTGCTAGATCATCCGTGATTTTTGACAGCTTTTCATTCCAAGCATTCCACTGTTAAATTTATATTTTTCTTTCCGTTAAAGAGTAAAGTTTTAGCCACTTCACATTAGGGCGTGTTTTGAAGCATATGCTGATAAATATCCCTGCCGCCAAAACAATGCACGAGCTTTCATCGGCTGAAGGAAGGTTGGTCTAGATTTAAGAAACACACTTGGTCACTTTCACACACTTCCGCATACCATAAGTTTGGGAAATTACAGTTCAAGTCAAACCAGTCCTGACAGCTATATACGAGAATGGCGCTAAAACTAATTGTAGTTTGCATTGCCTGTCTATGTGACCTCCAACCTGATTGGGAAAAAAGCGGTTTGTGAAGTTGCTAATCAGTACAGTTTCATTTCTATTCCCCTAAGCAAAACAGTTTTCTTGTTTCCTAAACAATAGAACGTGAACCAAACGAAGTATTCTAGCAATGAAACTCTAACGACATTTGCCCCGCGACTGTTTTTTAAAAGCAGAACAGTGTTTTGATGGCGGTAAATGACAATTATAAACTACTGTTAGGAGGCTAACTACATTTCTTCAAGAGGCCTCTCCCAAGTGCTTTTGGGCATTCCCTACAGAGAGCAAATTGCCCAACATTGGTGGTATTGCCAAAAATGAAATGCTTCTTGATTGGTGTTTACTAGCTTATTTGTAGAATGTTGGGCAGCAGTATATGGAGGAATATCTGGAAAGCACTGGTAAAGGCTAGGTCTACCTTTTGCAAAAAATATGAAATACATATATATTTGCAGGGAAAAAAAATGTATGCATTTATTTATTGCAAATGAGCCTGCAAATCATTGCAACTGTAATTAGTGGATCGTGGATATAATGCCATGATCCTGCAGACTCCAACATGCTCTATGTCTGTACCGAGGTACGTACTTTCAGTTAGAGAGCTGGACGAAGTGTCAAAAGACTATGAGTGTGGTAATCACTGCACAACACTGCAAAAAGACCGTTGGGCATACACACGGTCGGAAAATCCGATGAAAAGCTCCCATCGGACTGTTTTCACGCCGCATAAGCCATGCCAAATTCTAATCTAACAGCTGTTGGAGGGGAGAACCCCCTATGCTGTCAGAGAGGGTGCTGTTTTGGAGGTGGGGGGTCCACTTGGCAGCATATTATTTATTACAATCTAGATATGGGTGTACTACTATATGTAGCATTATCATAAAGACAGAGTAAGCCTTTCAACTAAAAACTTTGTAGCCATGCACAGGGTAAACTTTTAACTTCATTTTCACAGCAGCTAAACAGACTTTTGCCGCGTACACGCGGTCGGAATTCTCGTCGGAAAAAGCTCTGATGGTTTTCCCGTCGGAGTTCCGACGGAATTCCGCTCAAACTGTCTTGCCTACACACGGTCACAACGAATTCCGACGGTCAATAACACCGCGACATACAACACGTTCGACGGCACTATAAAAGGGAAGTTTAATGTTTCCCAGCATGCGTTGAATTGTTTCCCAGCATGCGTCGGAATTTTGCATGTCGGAATTGCATACACACGAAAAATCCGATGCCGACAGAAAAAGACCGATGGGCATATACACGGTCGGAAAATCTGATGAAAAGCTCCCATCGGACTGTTTCCATCGGAAATTCCGACCGTGTGTACGCAGCATAAGGCTCAATCTTGGAAATTGGCTACACTATTGTTTTACAATTTAGAAGTTAAATGTTACGGCCAGCACAGTCACAGTCACCAGTTCAAATCCCAACCACGACACAATCTGCATGGAGTTTGCATGTTCTCCTTGTGCCTGCCTGGGTTTCCTCCTGGTACTTTGGTTTCCTCCCAATGAGGATATTTGCCAGCACACCATGGATCGACATGTAGCTTCCAAACTGATTTTTTATTTTTTTTGACGCATGATCACATCACAGAGCAGGTAGTGCAACGTTTCAGAGTCACGCAGTACCCCGTCACATGCCTGACAAAGGGGTCCTGCGTGACTCCGAAATGTTGCACTATTTGCCCTGTGATGTGATCATGCTTCAATATAAAAATCAGTTTGGACCCTACTTGTTGATCCAGTTTCCAGATGGTGGTGGTTGCTGCAGCACCCAAATCTTCTAGAGCTTTATCCAGGAACGTGTGCGATGGGAATATGGAGTATTATCGGTTTCCTCCCACACTCCAAAGACATGCTGGTAGGTTAATTGTCTCCTGTATAAATTGACCCTAGCATGTGTAAGTATAAATGCGAGCTAGGGACCTTAGATTGTAAGCTCCTTGTGGGCAGGGTCTGATGTGAATGTACAATATATATGTGAAGCACTGCATAAATTTACAGCACTACATAAGTACCTGTAATAAATAATACATTTCATGGCATTTAGTAATGAAAATCTGTCAGCAATCCTCCATAACTACATGTGTACATTCCACAAAACATGAACTGTCTGGATCACCCACTACACGTGCCCAGCTGTTCATAGGATGCTAACGGCTTTTTAGCTTGATAGATATTGGAGGTAGTGGGTTCAGACCTCCCCCAGACACTTCTATCCCCATGCCCCATATTTCTTTCCTTTCTTTGCTCTCTGATTTTTCTCTTGCTTCTCTTCCCCTTTTCTGTGGTTCTGTAGGCCTGGTATAACCAGAACCAGCTTAGGCATGGGTCACAGGCACTATGGGGTTGACTTACTACAGTTGCGCTCTGCAAGAGCAGTTGCTCCAGAGCTTAGTGAGGTAAAGGTTCGCTTTGCAATTCCCAATCATGTGCAAGGAAAAAAAAAAAAAATAAAAAAAATTGCACATGATTGGATGATGGAATTGAGCAGAGCTTCTGCTCATTTACTAAGCTCTGGAGCAACTGCACAGTCTGTTTGCCTTTAGTAAATCAACCCCAGTTTATTGTCTAGGCTGACACTGTAAATTGCATGTTGTATGTCACCACTGCTGTAACAAGTTCTGATATACCTTTTGAAATTAAGTTAAAGCGGGGGGCCAATTTAAAAAAAAAAAATTAAAAGTCAGCAGCTACAAATACTGCAGCTGCTGACTTTTAATAATCGGACACTTACCTGTCCCAGGGGCCAGCGATGCAGGGGATCGAAGCCCCGCTCGTCCCCCCCTCTGATTTAGTGGGGCCGGTGTTGTGTCAGAAAAAGTCCGCCTATCAAATTTAGTCCGCCCCGTGCTGCACAGGCGCAGCGCTTGCACAGTACGGAGCACAAGGAGATTCGTAAAATCTCAGAAGAAGGACGGCGCCTGCGCCGTGAGTCCAGATGCAAGCCCCACCATCCAAGTGGACATAGGGCTGCAAATAGTTAGAGGTCCCCTCGCGGGCTCGCTTTGCTCGCCACGCTTCGTGCACGGCCTTGCTGCGCTCGGCTCTTTTGGATTCTAACTCTGTCCACTTGGATGGTGGGGCTTGAACCTGGACTCACGGCGCAGGCGCCGTTCATCTTCGGCTATTTTCGGAATCTGCATGCGCAGTACACAGCGGATACTATCCGACGGGGGGGGCAGTATCTGACAGGACACCGGCATTGTAAGTGTGGCCACGCAATCATCTGGGACCTGCCACGTGTCCCAGATGATTGACAGGAGGGAGGGGGCAGAGCTGAGCCTTTCCTGCGCTGAGGGTAAGTGATGTCACCAGCCCAGGCACTGAAGGAGGCAGACTACGAGGGACCCCCTAGCAACAGCCATTTAGAGGTGAGTTAAAAAAACATTTTTTTTAGGAATATTAATGATTTTTTTTTTATTTAAGTGCAACCCCACTTTAAAGTTAAAATCTAATGGAAATTCAATACAGTACCACTAGTTATGACGGGGCATTCTAGATGCAGAACAAATGCTGCCTTTTTGGGACCTTCATACAAATATATATATATATATATATATATATATATATATATATATATATAGTAATTAGTGCTGTAGTCTTGAAGCTCTGGGGTTCTAGGTTAATTTTTCAGAAGATTCTGTGTATACATGCCATTCCTATATTTTACACAATAAGGAAAGCAGTAATTTACTTACTATTTATCTGGTAATCATTTTTTACTACGGTAAGATAAAAAAAAAAAAAATATATATATATATAAGGGAGCTGTGTTAGCCAAATGATGTGTATTTTTGTCCATCCTTTCCTGAGAGTTACACAGCCCCATCACACAGCACAGCCAGGTGAATTACAACACTTATGGCCAGGGATTACAGCTGTGTCCTCTCTTCACCCTCAACTTTCTGATTGGTCAGTGAGAACAGCAGCAAAGCAAAGAGTTCATCCATCTACCTACTTCACTCTCCTCCTGTCAACATATTTCTTTTTTAACATATTTACATGCAGCACTTCTAAATGGGTCCCTGTCCTTCCCTTATTTTTCCCAGTCTGAGTGCTGCTGTACAGAGGGGGTAGCATTTAAAATGCATTTAATCATTTAATAATGAACACAGAGCTGCATTTGCAGCTTTACATTACTGAATTGAAATGTCCTAATTGCTAGTGGATGTTGCTGTGGGATTAGGGTAGCTGTATTATTTTGTATAGTCTTTCAGAACAAGATTGTTGTGAATAACCTCCATACACCGTAAGGTGCTGCAGATTGTTGCCCCTCTGTGGATTAATAAAAGAATTGCATCTCTTTTAATCTATTATAGCTCCATACAAATTGTTGTTTTTTTTTTCTTTAAACTCGGTTTTAGAGGAATTCATCCTCAGCTATGACATGCAGTCACTGCTGGAATTTGCACATTTATATAACAAAGCTGCAAAGAGGCTGGAGGAGATCAGCAGAATGGAGATATAAAACGGATAAAAAAAAGTATTTTCTAAAATTAAAAAAAACGACAATTGTTTATACTTTAGCAAATTATATGTCATCCAGTTGGGATTTAGATCTACTTTAAAGAACTCATTTATTTACATTCAAACTGGACGTATAACACACAGTTAATTGTCAGAAAACTATTCTTTCTTAAAAAAAAAACACACAATATAGCATGTCGTTAATAGTCAAGCACTTGTGGAAGAAATGCATTCATATGGAAGTGGCCATCCCTCCTCCTCAGCTATATAGGTAAGAATATAGAACATATGGTATAGCTAAAAGGTCTGAACTAGAGAAAACTGTAAATCTGAAATCAGGATGCAGTAGACGGGGTAATAACAAACATTTTAAACTTTATTCAGAAAATGAGGTCCTGCTAGATCACTTCAGGCTGGCCCCTTTTGCAGGTATAGCTATGTAAAACATTAAAAATAAATGCCTATACTGTTTAAAATCTAGTAATACACTGTCACGTCCTACTCTGCACATGCTCAGTTGCTCTCTATTCTTGGCACTGTGCCTAAAATCAGGGCTACTAGAGGCCGATCTGCTGACATCCTAAAGATTTACTGCTGCTCAGGGGCTCTAAGCTTCAGCCTCTGGCAAGAAGAAACAGGAGCAATGCTGGAGGCAAATTACAGCACATACTAATTTTGGTAACGTATAGCGGAGTTCCACACAAAAGTGGAAGTTCTGCTTTAGGGACTCTTCACCCCCTAACATTTGGCATGTCATTTTTTTTTTGGGGGGGGAGTGGGTACCTAGTTTTGACAGGTATCCAGCTCCCACTTTTGCTAGGACCGCCTAGACGAATTGAGTGGAAGTTCTCCTCTCCCCTTCCCTCCCTGCAGTCTTCTGGGACACGTCACAGGTCCCAGAAGATTGCCCAGCCATTGAGGAGGCGCAGCGCGGCTGTGAAACACTTTTTGTAGCTGCTGACTTTAAATAAACGCAAAAACGACTGGAACTCAGCTTTAAAATAATGTGGAATGTATGTTCTTTGCTAAAGAACATCAATTTTTTTTAAGTTGTTATGGGAAAAGTTGTGCTTTAGGCTAGGGTCACACATGTCCAGCTATGGTGTGCAGTCTGGAATCCGGTACGGTTTTGTTCACCGGTTCAGGTGTGATTTAGGTTCAAATTTTTACTTGAATTTGCATCTAAACCAGACCCAAATTCGCACAGGACCCTTTTCAAAAATGGTCAGCGACCACCCTGGACATGTGTGAACCGACTCCATCAAAAGCCAGTCCAGTTCACATGTTATGCGAATCGGATGCAGTTAAAAACGCACGCGATTCACATATACCGTGCATTAAGGGGTGTTAAGGCTACCAAAGGCAACTCAAATTTCATCTGATTCCTGCTTCGTGTCTTCCTCAGGGGGATTGTGACTATTCCCTTTGTCGACACGCGTTGGGGAGGGGACAGGACGGTGTAGGAGGCAGCTGGCTCTGGTTGCTGCAGAGGGACATTTTACTTGATTTGATACTACCTGTTCTAGAGTGGTGCGCTTTAGCACCTGCAACATGTGAGTATCCTGAATGATCTTATTTTAATAAAGAAGTTTTAAAAACGGTAAAACACTATCCAGACCTTATCTTTTATATGTATGGAGGAACACTACACCATATATCTCAGGAGCCCATTGAGTCCATATACACAGAACCTAGGGGTGGTTTACAAGCGTGTACTGACCAAACTTAAGTGTGTGGACACAAGCCCTGAGGTGAGCAGATTCACATAGGGGGAGCACGAGTTTGGTTGGCGCGCCTGAAGCACCATCACAAGATTGATTTGCAGCATATGAACTTTATTATGAATTTTATTATGTGCATTCATATTATGTCACTTTTGTTTCAGCACAAGCACTGAAGCACTTTATTTATAGTTTGTGAATCTCACAGACCTTATTATTGTATTGATATTTAGCACATGCATATAGCACTATATGTTATTATATAGGCATTTATGGTTGATTAGCGCGGCACTTTAATTTTATTTTTATTTTTGCATAGCCTGACTATATGAGATTGTGAGCAGTGTCAGCAGCTGATATAATTACGACGGTCAATTACCGTATATACTTGAGTATAAGCCGACCCGAATATAAGCAGAGGCCCCTAATTTTACCACAAACAACTGGGAAAACGTATTGACTCAAGTAAAAGCCTAGGGTGAGAAATGCGCAGCTACTGTAAGTGGAAAAGAGGGTCAACAATGCCCATTTGCAGCCTCACTGTGCCCATTTACAGCCATAGGTCCCCCAAACGTCAAACTTGGTAGTTAGGGGTTCCTAAATCCCCCCTAGCTGCAGCCAAAATGTGGGGTCTCTGGACCCGAAAGGTCCCAAAATGACATTGCTGCAGATGGACACAGTTGACCGACTTTGGGGCCATGTATCTCGGGGTCACTTGGTGCTAGGAACCACATCTTTGGATGTGTTGTAGTGCTAGTGGGTCCACTGGGTTTGAATGCCAAATTTGGGGTTCCTAGCACCAAGTATCCCCAAAATACGGGGCCCCAAACTCGGGTCGGAAAATGTCAAGCACTTTTCTGCAGCAGAGAATTACATTTTCCAAACCGACTTTGGGGCCCTGTATCTCGGGCCACTTAGTGCTAGGAGCCCCATCTCTTTGGATATGTTGTATTGCTAGTTCCATTGGGTTGGCATACCAAATTTGGGGTTCCTAGCACCAAGTGGTCCCGAGATACGGGGCCCCAAATTCGGGTCGGAAAATGTAATTTTCTGCTGCAGAAAAGTGCTTGACTCCAGTATAAGCCGAGGGGGGCATTTTCAGCACACAAAAAAATGTCTTATACTCGAGTATATACGGTACTAATTTTGGTTTGCTCGCAAGATCACTTGTTTATTGGATTACACATACACTTCAGCTGTACTGCCTGCTGAACGCGGCATGAGGTATAAATTTTGCCATGGAATGTGTACCACCCAGTCCAGCCACCTTTGTAGTTTAAGGTAGTCTGTCAGCTCAACTGGCTATTTTTACCCCCTGGGCTGCAAATGTGAATGAGGCCTTACTGCTAGGAAAAAGGTAAATGGAAGTATGTCATTTTAAAACAATATCTTGAATTTTCCATTATGAAAACTAGGAAGCACTTTTCAGTCAAGACGCTTTATCCACTTATCAGAAGACCATTTAGGATCTTCTTCATAGTTGGCCATAGATGGCTCCAATCTTTGGACAATTCCTGCTGAAGTTAGATTGCTTGCCACTGCAGAATGCATTGCACACCTTTGATCAGCGCCTTATAAAATATCTCCCTAAATCATCAGAGCAGAAGGATTTCACCTATCACTCACTAAGCAGTAATATAACTCCTCTAGTGTTGGGTTTTGCCTATAACGAATTACTGTTTATTTCCATGACACCGTAATTAGAACAGAGAAAACAGAATGGCACAGTTATGTCAGCACTTCACAGAATTGCACAGAAGTTCACCTAAATATAGGACAGTTCCATTTTGTTGAAAGGTATCACTTTACACACAACTGGCAATAAAAATCAGCAAAACATTCCCCCTGCGCATATCAACACAAAACAGTCCGCCTGTTTACGGTTAAATATTTACTGTGCTGCATTGGAGGCATTTAAAAAAAACTAGTTCTTCTGGTTCCTTGTGTCTTTTCGATAGTGGCAAAGGTCCTCCCCTTCTTTCAACTCACACTGCTTATTCATCTGCCTCACATAAGCAGGAAAGGCTTAGATTAATGGCAGCTCTTTAAGCATGTTTTGGAAATAGTGGCTGGTACAGACCCAGACGTCCCTTTAGAAAACCGTAGATCGCTCATCGCGCTGCTGGCTAGTGAAGAGAAGGCAATTGAGTCGTCACCTGTTAGAGGCTTTGATGAAGCAGAGACATCATGGACCTTGTGGTTAATTGACAGTTCAGCTATAGGTTACTGGTTTCAATATTGTATTCTACTATTGTTTTCAGGGGATATGGAATTTTAAACTTGTGGAAAGAGGGGTCTTCTATAAAGAACTTCACTAAGGCTGGTCATATATGGTTCGACTCTTGGTCGGTTCAGCAGGAATTGGCCAAGATTCGAACTATGCATGGGCAGGCTGAATGTTCCCAAGGTAGCAGGAATAAAATGTGCTCCATCTATGGTTGACCTTAGATGTGATGAAAGAATATTTAGGGTGAGCAGATCCCCTAAATATGTTCGTCCTCATACCTTTGCATTAGCAGAAGGTGCCAGACAGCCCCAGGTGGCTAATCAAATACCAGCCAGCCATCCTGGATCTATTTGGCCAATCACTATTGTTTTCTCTAAGGCCCCTTTCACACGAGGCGGGCTCCGCTTGCACGGAGCCCGCCTCTGTCCGCCGGCTCAGCGGGAGATCTCTCCGTTGATCTCCGCTGAACCGGCGGATGACAAGCCTCTCTCCGCTCACTGAGCGGAGAGGGGCTTGCGAGCGCCGCTGATCTCTATGGAGAGATCGGATGAAAACGGACAGTGTGTCCGTTTTCATCAGATCTCACCCGATCCGATCTGATCTGGACGGATCTGGACGTATAGCCATACGTCTGCTTTTGGCGGATCGGACCGGGTCGGATGTCAGCGGAGATGTCTGGACGGATCTGGACGTATAGCCATACGTCTGCTTTTGGCGGATCGGACCGGGTCGGATGTCAACGGAGATGTCTCCGCTGACATCCGACGCTCCATAGACTAACATGGAGCGCCCGTTCAGATCCGCCGTCAAAACTGACAGGCGGATCTGAACGGTCCGACCGTGTGAAAGGGGCCTAAAGGTAAAAGAAACCTTTACTGAAAGGAACTTGGAGGCTGCAATGGTGGCTGTCCTGACTCCTGACCTTATTGCTTCAATAGTTATGAATCCAGAGCAAGAGTGCAGTTAAAGTGGTTGTAAACCCTTATACAGTGCCTTGCAAAAGTATTCACCCACCTTGGCATTTTTTTCGTGTTTTGTTGCCTCACAACCTGGAATTAACATGGATTGTTTGAGGATCTGCATTATTTAATTTACAGAACATGCCCACAACTTTGAAGATGTAACTTTTTTGTTATTGTGAAGAAAACAACAAATAGGACAAAATAACAGAAAAAATCAATGTGCATAACCATTCATCCCCTAAAGTCAATACTTTGTAGAGCCACCTTTTGTGGCTATCACAGCTCCAAGTCACTTTGGATAAGTCTCTATGAGCTTGCCACATCTTACCACTGGGATTTTTGCCCATTCCTCCTTGCAAAACTGCTCCAGCTCCTTCAAGTTGGATGGTTTGCGCTTGTGAACAGCAATCTTTAAGTCTGACCACAGATTTTCTATTGGATTGAGGTCTGGGCTTTGACTAGGCCATTCCAACACATTTACATGTTTCCCCTTAAACCACTAAAGTGTTGCTTTAGCAGTGTATTTGGGGTCATTGTCCTGCTGGAATGTGAACCTCCGTCCTAGCCTCAAATCACACAGAGTGGTACAGGTTTTGCTCAAGAATATCCCTGTATTTAGCACCATCCATCTTTCCCTCAACTCTGACCAGTTTCCCAGTCCCGACTGCTGAAAAACATCCCCATAGCATGATGCTGCCACCACCATGTTTCACTGTGGGGATGGTGTTCTTTGGGTGATGTGATTTGTTGGGTTTGTGCCAGACAAAGTGTTTTCTTTGATGGCCAAAAGGTTAAATTTTAGTCTCATCAGACCAGAGCACCTTCCTCCATACATTTTTGGAGTCTCCCACATGCCTTTTTGCAAACTCAAATCGTGCCATTTTGTTTTTTGCTGAAAGTAATGGCTTTCTTCTGGCCACTCTGCCATAAAGCCCAACTCTATGGAGCGTAAGGCTTATTGTCGTCTTATGTACAGATACTCAAGCCTCTGCTGTGGAACTCTGCAGCTCCTCCAGGGTTACCTTAGGTCTCTGTGCTGCCTCTCTGATTAATGCCCTCCTTGCCCGGTCCATGAGTTTTGGTGTGCGGCTGTCTCTTGGCAGGTTTGCTGTTGTGCCATGTTCTTTCCATTTGGTTATGATAGATTTCATGGTCCACCTAGGGATCATCAAAGATTTGGATATTTTTTTTATAACCTAACCCTGACTTTTACTTCTCAACAACATTGTCCCTTACTTGTTTGGAGAGTTCCTTGGTCTTCATGGCAGTGTTTGGTTAGTGGTGCCTCTTGCTTAGGTGTTGCAACCTCTGGGGCCTTTCAAAAAGGTGTGTATATGTAATGACAGATCATGTGACACTTAAGGACCGTACACACGATCAGACTTTTTGACAACAAACATGCAAATTAGCTGTTTTGGACCAACATCTGTCCATGTTTACGCTCCATCGGACCAACTTTTTCAGTTTTCATCTGACTTTTGTTGGCTGTGCGAACGGACCAACTTTCTGCCAACAAAAGTCCGATGGAGCAAAGTCCAACCGTGTGTACACAAAACCATCAGACTTTTGTACAAAGTACAAACACGCAAGCTCAGAACCAATGAAAAAGATCAGACAACAATATAGAAGTTGACTAAAGGTGGTGCTGGAGTATTCGAACGTCCTCTTTTAAAGTGTCGTCAGTACGTTGAAATGTCACTACGTTCGTGTTTGTTGCCTAAAAAGTCCTGCCGTGTGTATGCAATACAAACTTTGGGCCGATGCCCTTTGTACAAAAATCCACTGGAAAGTTGGTACAAGGTCCGATCGTGTGTATGAGGCTTTAGATTCATAGGAAGACTCTCATTTGTACCATTTGTGTTTATGTGGACTGTCTTACTTGAAGTCCTTTTCCTTTAGCCTTGGACTATACATATTGAGTTTTTTCCTTGGTTTCACTAAACTTACACTACACTTATGCACAATTTTTGTAGTAATTTTTTGTTGTTATCCATTGTTTATACATACAAAAATGTATCATTTGCATTAACCGTATTGTGTGTTTAAGTCACATTTCCACACCTTTTCCTGTTTTTTTAATTTTGTTCCACTTAGCGCAACACTAATTACCCACCATTTCGTTGAACTTTGTTTGAGTGTTAGCTGCTTTTCCACTTGGTTCTAGCGCAGTTTTTTCCCCCTTCTTCAAATCGCATGACAAATCGCACCCGTGTGAACAGGGGATTAATTGAACAAGTGTCCACTTAGTTTGCCCAAATTAAACTTGCAGTGCCCTGACCTCTGTGACCAAGCCCCAGTCAGCGGGACAAAACATGTCAGGGGGTTGTGGCTGGAGCGACGCTGGCTGAGGCTACATTCATCTACATACTAATGAACTGGGTTGGTGAGCAGTGTCCTTTCTTCTTAGTTTATTCTGTGGACCAATTATGTATTAATTTATTCTGATCTCTCCTAAAGCGGTGTTCCAGGAAAAAATTTAACTCAGTTAGAAACAAAAGAACACACCCCCCTCATTTTGGATATTTTTTTTTTCATACCTTTTTGGTATGTTTTCTTCGGGACTTCCATCCCATGTCACCGCGGCAAGGTACATCACTTCCGCGGTTTTATCGTGCCCTCCTTCCTCCCGTTGCCTTCTAGGACCTGTGTGTGTGTCCAGAAGACGACGGAACCATTCAGAACGAGCCGTATGACTCGTGCATGCGCAGTAGGAAATCGGTAGTGAAGCCTGAAGGCTTCACTGCTGGTTTCCCTTACTTGCAATGTCGGCACTTGCACCTGAAGCCAATGGACGGATCGGTTTGGGTTGCCGACATCACGGGTAAGTGTCCTTATATTAAAAGTCAGCAGCTACAGTATTTATAGCTGCTGACTTTTAATTGTTTTTTTCCCCAGCCTAAAACACGGCTTTAATCACTTTTTCTTAAAGCAGTACTAAACCTTCCTATCGTTTTCAGCCAAAGAAGCTGTCATCTTGGCCTCTGTTTAATCTTGAATTGCCATGATGCTGCACATGTGATCAGTTATGATACCAGACATTTGATGGTTTGACAGTTTGGTTGAGAGCACACCCAATGTGACAGTTACATTCCTGCCACATGCCAGGAATGTAACTGTTGTTTGAAACTGTTAAATTGATGGGCTTAGTTCCGTTTTAGGATTGGATTATTTCAGCTAACCTTTCCTCATAGGTGATGTTCTCCCTCCCATTAGTAATTGAGTTGCCCTTCTCGGCAGTTTCCCAACTTCAATGTTCTGCCTGCACAGTTGTGTCATTCATTCATTCACTCACAGAGATCTGTGAAGGAATGAACTACAAGTTCTGTCTTCCACCATGGCAGACGGGCTTGTATTTCTCAATGGAACACAAGTGCAGTGATCAAAACACTTGAAGTCCATTGACACTTCCTCCAGCTCTAGAACTGAAAGTGCATACCTTGGTACAGACATGGAACTGGATGAAGAGTTTGCAGGAGCTTGGCATTGCACCTGCGATCCACTGATCGTGGTTGCAATGCTTTGCAGACTGACTTGCAAAAAATAATAGATGCACATTTTTCTTGCTGCATATATACAGAATGTGCATTTATTTTATTTTTTGTAAAATTAGAATCCATAATACAGCAGTACTTAGATTTGAAAAGGGAAGTTCAGTTTTAGTAGGCAGTTACGCTCTGTTGATGTGCACATATGCTGACAGTGAACATGTTGACAGGAGGAGAGGGTAGAGTGAGCAGAGGATTAATCACATATGTGTTACTATTTTGATTTTGTTTAAACATCAGACTGGGTGTACTCTTAACTAGGGATAGGTGAACGGTTCGGCCCGAGCATAAGTTCGGGCCCAACTTTGGTTGTTCGGACGCTCGGCGAACAACGAACATTATGCGGTGTTTGCAGGAAATTCGAAAGCTGCGGAACACCGTTAAAGTCTATGGGACATTAACATGAAAAAACAAAAGTGCTAATTCTAAAGGCTTATATGCAAGTTATTGTCATTAAAAGTGTTTGGGGACCCGGGTCCTGCCCCAGGGAACATGTATCAATGCAAAAAAAAGTTTTAAAAAATGCATCTTTTTTTGGGAGCACTGATTTTAATAATGCTTAAAGTGAAACAATAAAAATGAAATATTCCTTTAAATATCGTGCCTGGGGGGTGTCTATAGTATGCCTGTAAAGTGGTACAGTTTACATGTGATGTCAGAGGAAGGCGGGGTCACCTGTTTACGTCACCGAGTGGCCCCGCCCTCAGCTATATAACAGCTGTCATCGAGAAGAAGCGTCACTCGGCGGGAGCCTCCCCTGGGGCAGGACCCGGGTCCCCGAACACTTTTTATGACAATAACTTGCATGTAAGCCTTTAAAATTAGCAGTTTTGATTGTCATGTTCATGTCCCATAGACTTAAACGGTGTTCGCATGTTCGTCCAAGTTTTTTGCCTGATTGCATGTTCTGGTGCGAACTGAACCGGGGGTGTTCGGCTCATCCTTACTCTTGACCCAGCTGCGTTAGAGGTCAACTTTGTATTTTGTGGCTTTCCTAGGGTTCAGCTTTAATCTATAAATACACTGGCTAAATTATAGCTATACAGTATATGCTCAAAATTACATTTTTTTGTGTTTTATATAATAACGTGTGCAGTTTTAAAAACCAGGCCAAAGCTTTTCTATTATTGCATGTTTTTTTCATTATTTGCTGAACAGATCTCTTCGTTATCAATAATGACTGCTCCCAGTCAACAAACTATATATCATGCGGTAAAAGTTAACCTATGTTACCATGTCCTATATAAATAGCTAACTCATTAACAAAAAAAAGGTTAGATTAATTGGGTGTATACTATTGCTCATTCTCTTGTTTACTTTCACCTTCAATGATATGCTTTCCACTTTAATCATTTTAGAAAGTCATTTTTGATTGTTCTTGTCCTGACTTTTCATTGACTGATCCTGCAAGCAGACTTTGTAAAATAGCTGATCTTATGTAATTTTTTTTTCTTATATACCATAAATGTACCAAGGGTAAGATTTGTTTCGTACTCCTGTCCATTCCAGGATGTCTGTGGATAACTTCAGATTACACCAAACCCCAGAGAAATAATATGTGGCTGTTTAGGGGATTTATTTCTGTTTCAACATTTTTATTGGAATTTAAATGAAAGTTCTTTCATAGTTTGACATGACCATGCTATTATAGATTATATCCCATTCTTGATCAACACTTACGGTTACAGATATCAAAGGTATAGTTGTCAAAACAGCATAAAACACATAGCTGTCAACAGAGAACTAATGAAGTAAAGTTCTAATGTTACATCTGACAATATCTCATGTCATAAGTAACCTGTAAGGAAGACTTGCATTCAAAAGCTGTATCCCAGAAATACATAAAAAGTCTACGAAAACATAAAAAGCAGGTGAAGTATACTCAATGGCCAGCATGAAACGTCTATATGATGTATAGTCCAGAAGAAAAGAAAAGATTAGACGTATTAAGAAAAGACAAGGGGAAAAAAAAGCAAAAAATATGTTCTACTTCACACAGTGAGTGGTTACCAGATTGGTTCAGACCTCAGGCCCACCTACTGGAGGAGGCCACCTTCCCTGAGTAGGTTTTTTCGAATAGATTATTGATCCCCAGAGATTGGATCCATACAAGGATTGTCTGCTCTGTATGCATACATAAATGCTAGCTCAGTGGGCACCACTGAGGCCAATTTATGAAAACCGGAGAAAAGAACATAAGCACAAAAGTGGAGTTGTTGTCGAGAGCAGCAGATGAGAATTCTTATTTACTATTCTAAATAAAATGAAAGAAGGAGACCTTACTGGGTACTATTTCTCTAATACACTCAGCTGTTTTAAGCCTTCTGTAACCTAAAATGTAATATAGACAGACCTAACAACACAACAGCTAAGCCTTCGATTCCAATTCTAACTGCTTTGCCATACTGCCCTGCAGGGGATCAGTGGCACTCATGATGTGTGAACTGTCAATAACAGCCTAAATTTCAATTCTCTATTCTGTGGCAAAATCAAAATGGCAGAGGAATAAATGGGCATTGGGGACAAACTGGATCTGAGATTGTATTCTTTATTATTTCCCGCGCATAAGGATTAATTAACAGGCCTGGAATAATGCTCACAATATCATTTTGTGTATGTAAAATGCGATGTTCCACGAATCGTAGAATGCAAGTAGGGGGATCCTTAGGAATGGTAATTTTGTAACACTCCATCGAGGGTGCCAACGACTGTCTCTGAGTAACATACTAGCTTCAGACAGTTCTATAGCAATATGTAGGAGGTCACCATAGTCCCTGATGCATCTAGTGCAAAGGATCTTACTTTTGTTCTTTGATTATACACTTGTTAATAAGCTAAATAATTATCAAACATTTAGTAATTTGTAAAATCTGGCAAAGTTATGGGCTGTTTTCATTTAAAAAAAATGAATGTCAATTGGCATATTTGCTGATGTCTGACAACCAGTTAATGTATGTAGACAGCTAAACCTGCAGAAATTAGCAGTCTAGCTAATGGCTATAATTTAAATAGCACCCAGTTCCCTCTCATCTACAATCCTAACCTTGACAGATGTTGGTAATATGTAACTTTTGGCCCTAATATTTTATTAAATGTGAACATCTAATAAAGGAAATGTCTCATTCATTTGGGTAGTTGGAGGTTTAGATATACTCTAGCTTTGCTTAAAATAAGTTACATATAGCGATATAAGAATGGCACCTGCAGTAAATACAACCTTTGTCCTACTGAAGTTCTGCCACCAACGTGGAATTACACAGGTGACGGAAACATACTGACTACTAGAAAGTAAACATGTATAAAATTCCAACGGAGTAAAATCAAAGGGTTCTCTGTGAGAGGTGTGGTTAGGTATTTAGGTGAAGTAATATATGTTGGCAGTTGTTTTATTGTCTTTGTGTATCAGTATAGATTGAAAACACCTGTGGTCATTTTGAAGAGCTAATGAAGTCAGCAAAATGTATATGTTGATTTAGAAAACTATACAGTGGTTTCTGTCTCTAGCCATTCTGTAATCTGTACAATGTTAGGACCAATGTGTCTGGCTTCTTGTTAAATATAGCATTATAAAATGGCTACTTTTCTCTTTAGTTCATCGACGAACACATCATTTTATTAATCCTGACTATAGGGTTATATCGTCCTCTGCAGGAGTAGGACTAGGCAGAAAAAAAACTTGGCTACGCCCATGGGCCATCCTCAGCTGGTATATAACCCGCTCACTGCTATAGGCATTACGTTTTTTTCTTTCTAATCAGGAGTAAGGACCTAGGCTCCCTGCTGGGATCTTTTGGTCCTAGCTATTTTTTTTTATTCCTTGCATCTTTTTGCCTTTTTTTCTTGGGAGATCTACAATCAACTGCCGTGCTGGGCGACGGGCTGGAAAATCTAGATCCAGTGGTCTCCCCATTCTGTCCAGCGAGTGCACGCAAACCACAGCTACACGCTAGGTCGCCTGCCACATAGCCTCAACGAACAGAGGCTTACCCACGAGTTAAACGTCTTGCAGGATCGCATATGACTGGGCTTTGGTCCGAGTCGCAGCCCCCCCTAGCCGATAATACCCACACTTCGGTGGTGAGGGGTTCTGTCTGGAGCGACACCCGCATCCATGGGTTGGTAAGTATAGTCACCCCTTTCCTCCTTTGTGTGGGGTGGGGTGGACGTGGGTACCCTCCGGGGATGGTCGGACCTGCCTGCAGGTTTCCCTCCCATCCTAATCCCTTGGTTAAGCTGGGGTGTCCCCCCTCTCCATTCCCCCTCTGTGGATGTTTCCTTGGGGGCTTATGGGGTGTGGGGTGCAGTACCTGGGGTATGCTGGGGGTCCAAGTGCAGAGGGCGCAGCAGATATTCCAGCTAGCTCAGGAGACATTGTCGCACACTGCACGGGCAGCCATTTTCCCTTGGTTTGGCATGACGCTGGAGACAGGCGGAGCTGCACGGTGGTGCCTGGGTCGTCCTCTTCCTCCTCTCCCCGATAAACAGACTGTATAGGCACACATGGCAAAGCTGATGGTTCCAAACATATGGCACTCCCCTTGCTTGGTAGTGGTGAGTCTTTGAGGGTTCCTCACTCTGCTATCAAGGGTCGATTGTCCTGAGTACTTTGGCACCCCAGATGTTTTGGAACTACATTTCCCACGATGCTCTACTACACTGCAGAGAGCATGAGCATCATGGGAAATGTAGTTCCAAAACATCTGGGGTGCCAAGGTTCGTCATCACTGGTCTAGGGAATGCAGTATTTGTGATGCAGTATTGGACGGGGCTCCCGTGCTGTCCAAGCTCTCTGTTTCAGCGGTAGTGATTAGGAACGTGCTGTGGCTTAAGAATTGGTCTGCAGACCAAGCCTCCAAGAAAGCTCTCATCGATCTGCCCTTTCAAGGCGATCGCCTTTTTGGGGCTACTCTGGATGACATCATAAAGGGTCTCATGGGGGGGAAGAGTACCTTGCTGCCATAGTCTAGGAAAGGGAAGGAGCCTCATAGCAAACGTGGGTCCTCCTTCTCAGCCCATAAAAAATAATTTTTTGCTTCCCGTACTGCAGATAAGGTAAATAGATCTTTCAAGCCTCTAGTCATTCTGGTGGCCGTAAACGTCCCTCAGAAAGGATCAGTTGTTCCAAGGGCTGAGCTTCCATCCTGCTTTAAGGTCGCTGGTTTTGATGGCTTGGCTGTTGAAAGCCAGGTACTGAGGGATAGAGGTTTGTCTGGATCGGTGATCCCTACTACGTTAAAGGGGAGGAAGTCGACTTCTAGCAAGATATACCATCGTAAGTGGAAAGTGTACATTTCTTGGTGTGAGTCGATTGGCGCTCATCCTTGTTACTTTTCTGTAGCTCAGATCTTGACCTTTCTTCAACGGGGCATTGAGCAGAAGTTGGCCTTGAGTACCATCAAGGGCCAGGTGTCTACCTTAGCAATCTTCTTTCAGCGAACCCTAGCCACGCACTCTTCAGTTCATAATTTCATTCAGGGAGTTTGGCATGTGGCTCCGCCTGTACGATCTCTTTTGCCGCCGTGGGATTTAAACTTAGTGCTCTCTGTTCTCTATAACCTCCATTTGAGAATATTCGGGAGATTCCCTTGCCTACGTTGTCCCAGAAGGTGTCATTCGTAGTGGCTATTACATCGGCCCGTAGGGTATCGGAGTTGGCGGCATTATCCTGTCGTACACCCTATTTGGTTTTCCACAGAGATAAGGTGGTTCTTCATCCCTGTCTATCATTCCTACCTAAATTCCTTTGAATGAGGACATTGTGTTGCCTTCCTTGTGTCCCAAGCCAACTCATCCCAAGGAATTTGCTTTGGACGCCTTGGATGTGGTTTGAGCGATTCGGGTGTATCTGGCAGCCACAGAGTCCTTTTTGTAGGTCGGACTCGCTTTTTGTGATTACACAAGGACCAAGGAAAGGGCTGGCTGTTTCTTCGGCTACCATCTCTAGATGGATAAGGCAGAGGGGACTCTGGCCTATTCTGTTGGGTTCCTCCTTTCCCTCTCACGGTGCATTCTACTGGGCCTTCCGTCATCAAGCGTCAATATCTCAGGTGTGCAAGGTAGCCACTTGGTCATCGGTGCATACTTTTACAAATTCTACAAAGTAGATATTTTGGCATCTACGGATGCTTCTTTTGGCCGCAAGACTTTGCAGGCTGCTGTTTAAGAGGGGCTGTTTCTTCTTGAGGGTGTTTTTCTTAAAATTTTTATTTCAGGCTCCTTGTCATGGTTATGCAGTAATCTTTCCCTGTTTGCTTACCTCTCCTCATGTGTTCCAACTAAGAGGCCAGCCACTCTCACCTGGTGGGTTTTATAACCTCTCCTCTAAGCATGGCTCCACCCCAGGACCTATCAGGGAACCCTATATTAACCTGTGCACTGCAAGCCAGTGGTGCTGATCAACCATTGTGTATCCGTGATGTGTTCGGCTTCCTGGTTCCTGCTTGTCGTGTGCTCTATGTTTGTCTATGTTACCGACCTTGGCGTGTTCTCAACTATTCCTGTCTGCTTGTGATCTTGACCCTTTGGCATGTCCCCGACCATCCCTGTCTGCCTGTGACCCTGAAACTTTGGCGTGTACTCTGTTGTTCCTGTTTACCCTGACCTCTGCCTTATCCCCTTACTATCCTTGTCGTTTCAGCCTGCTGCTTCCTTCTCCTGTAGTCTACTGTGAGCGTGAGCTGTGAGACCCTGGGGGTCGCGACCTGGAGCCAGACTGCAGCGAAGTCCATCCTCACCACTAGAGGCTCTGGCGAACACCTGCTGGCTCTCAGACTCCGCGCCCTGGGGAATCTATGCTCTAGTTCCCACTGGGATCTGTGTTAGTGATCCAGTAGACCTGTGTCCTGAATCTCCCTGGGTACAATCCGCAGCAGTCAGTCCTAAGGTCCACTACCTAGCGGTGCACTTCCAATTCCTACTGAGTGCACCTGTCACCTGGTCTCAGGTGACCTGACACTCCTGTGTCCTGGTTGAGCTCCTGTAAACCCGGTTAGGGCTCTGGTGTTAAGCCTTGGGTTATTTTCCCCACCCATCATTTTCCTTTTGGCTCTGCTTTTGGACGTCCCTATAGTCAAGGTTAATGGAGCGCTGTGTCCGTCGATGAACTAAAGAGAAAAAAGGATTTTTGTACTCACCGTAAAATGAATTTCTCTGAGTTCATTGATAGACACAGCACCCACCCCTCTAAGGCGTTTTTGATACTTCTAATACTGCTTGCTACTAAACTGAATGCCTATAGCAGGGAGGGGGTTATATACCAGCTGAGGACGGCCCATGGGCGTAGCCAATTTTTTTTGTTCTGTCTAGTCCAGAGGGCGATATATCACTATAGTCAGGATTAATGGATCGTTGTGTCCATCGATGAACTCAGAGAAATAGATTTTGTTATGGTGCGTACAAAAATCCTATTTTTACCAACAATCGTGCAACATCAAGGCCATCCTACTTGATATACCAAATGATCCAAGACTGGCTTTTCTATTGAGAACTTGATATTTTGTGCAATAAACGAAATCCTAAACTGGCCATAGATGGATCCAAACTCATCCAGTTCAGCAGGGACCTGTTGAATTTTGAGCCATGTGTGGTAGAAAATCCTAGCATCCTATAACACGAACAATTACATTAAAAATATGTAAATATAGTTGTTGGCCGCAGTGTTCTGCAATCTGAATTGTCTCCTGCTGCTAATGATTTGCTGAGCCAGCCTGGTTACACCAATGAAAATTGGTAATTCTGCCACTTCTTGTGTCATTAGATTGTGGATTACTAGGACTAGTGACTTTGTTTTGGCCAGTCCATTATTACAGGACAAGCCAGGTATGTAAACCCAATGCCTACACATACTGTATGTCTGTGACTTTAAAGATCCGTAATTAGTTCTCCTCCTGACCAACCATTTTGGAATGCAAGAACTGTCATAGAGAGTTGACTATTACAAAGAAAAAGGCATTTTTTTTGTTTATTTAAAAATTTCAAATCAAAGAAAATTCCTCTTTCTTTTGAACTCTTGGTTACTAGCCTGGAGTACTGCCTAACATCGTAATACAGAACTGTTTGTTGACTTTTGTATGCAATTTAATTGAGTGTATTCGTGTCATTTGTATGACTTATAAAATGTGTTGTTTCTCCATAGCATCCCTTAGTGGATTCCAGAGCAGTTCATCTCGCATTTCTCTTTCTTCGTGGCCTAATTACATTAATGGGAGCAAGTTGCGCCTGTGGCTATCCTTTTACAATGATGGACCTGATGCCGTGGAACACATTTGATGGCAACCTGTTTCACCAGAAGTACCTGCAGTGTCATGGGCAGAAACCTTTAGTGGAGATCATAGAAAAAAATGTGAGTAACAATATCTGATGATTAATGTAAAATAATAATATAGACCAGCCTTTCTAAACCTTTTTAACACCGAGGAATAACTGAAAGGATTCCAGGACCCCTAATAAATACTATAGCTATAGCTCATGGCACATTACTGTGATCAATAAGTTGAGAAATAAAAACAAAAGAATAAGTGGTCTACTTAGCATATTTAAAACAGGTCTGCTTTTTTCCAACAAATGCAAAATTTGGCCAGAAAATACATGCAGGCAGTGAACATTGTAGTGTTACCTTTGTAGCAGTGTCTCAGGGGGAGCCGGGAAAAGTCCTGTTCTTGGGTTCACACATCTCCCAGGTTCCTCTTGTACACTTTTAGAGAACTCAAATTCTCTGTCTAGTTTGGGTTTTGCTCCTCTCCCCTGTGGCAATTTAGGATCACCTGGAACTCCGAGTCTGTGCTCTAGAGCCTGGGGAGCAGACAAGTCTTGTCTGTGAGAGCTGAAAGGTTGGTGTATGCTGTTAGCATTATGCTTGCTCAGCCTACTAGTTAAGATGTGGATTTGTATAGTTAGTGCCGGGACACTCCCTAGGATTTTGTTTAGGAATTTTTGCCCTGTTTAATTTGTGGAACGCTGTACACCACCTGTAAATAGACTTGTAAATAGCACCAGTAAAAACAGCACTGTTTATCACTACATCACTGGACCAGTATTTGTGCTTGAAAGTGTGCTCACCCCAGGGAGCTTTGTACCTGCTACCTGTCCCCCAGCTCATACCCCACATTGGTGCTTAGTGGAGCAATGCACAGTTATATTGGTCAGTGTAGAGCCCATTACATCATAGGCCAATATAGGGCCTCCTGACATGGGTGATCACTGGGAGAGGTGCCCTCTTACACTTATGGTCCCATGCAGAAGGACCCTGATATTAGTTGTCACTGGGACAAGGGGCCACCTTCTAGTTGTCAGTAGGAGAAAGGCCCCATTAAACTGGTGGTAAGTGGAAATAATTCTCCTCTAACAGATAGGTAAAATATCATTGCTGTCAGTGGTTGCCTATCTGAAAGTCATAAATTGCTGATTGCCTAAATAAACCCTTAGCAACTTCTGGAGGAACCCTAGGTCTCCACAGAACCCTTGTTGAAGAAGGCTGATATAGACTTGTGTTTGCAAACATGATGCTGCCATTTCCTTGGAAATAAGACAATTAACCCCTGTTATTTGAGGTAAGACGTATTGAGGTAACACCGTAGAGGGCACAGGACAGCTCTTCATTTCTGACATGATCAACATGCATTTTTTTTTTTTTTTTTTTTTAGCATGCATCAATCCCATATATCAGAACACTTTCACTGACCAAAAGTGGACACATAAGAAAAGTAAATTCTTAGGGTTTACATCAATCAGATACAGGGCATCTTTCTAGCTGTAGGGAAACTATGGGGTCCTGCATACTGGCTGTCATTGATGGTCGTGATGGGATTTATACTTTTCTGCCAGCTGAAATGTTAAAGCTTGCTCAGTGCTGGTATAAATGGCCTTGCAGCCAATATGGCTGAATTTGTTCTTTTAGATCTAATGAAGGGAGTGTACAAAACGTTGCCTCTACAGGAGTTTTGTGTTCTGCCTGTAGAAGCAGCTCAATGGCATATTTTGAGATCAACGTTTAGAGGCAGGAAAAAAAGCCTTCTCATTCGCGTTTCTGGAGCTCACTGGCAGAAAAAACGTAAAACTCTCCTAAACTTGTCTAAACTTTGTACAAAAAAGGCTTCTTATGAGCCTTTTTTACTCCAAAGAGAACAGACTTTTTTAAGCCCAGTGTGCATGGAGCCTAACAGCTACATTTACAGTTAAAGTAAATATGCATGAGCTTCATACCTGCCAAAAAACAAATGATTCTGTGCAGCAGCTTTTCTCATTCAGATGCCTCTGCTAGACACTATAGCAAGATATATAGATCATGACCTCACTGTTCTCCAAGGCAGTCAAAGCATTACAGTATGGTCAAGGACTGTGATTTGATAAGTAAAGGAGTAGTTGTTCATTAGGCTTCATGCACACTGGGCAGAAAAAAAACACTCATATAGAGCATTTTTTTGTACAGAGTTTAGAGGAGTTTAGGAGAGCTTTGCATTTTTTCTGCCAGTAATCTCCAGATCAGAAACGCAAACCGGAAGGTTTTTTTTGTCCTGCCTCTAAACATTGAGCTTAAAATATGCCTGTAAACAAACTAATGTGCATGGACACATAGGATAGCATTGAGCTGCTTCTACAGGCAGAACACAAAACTTCTGTAGAAGCAGCAAATTTTAAGTGCATGAGTGCATGGAGCCTAAATGTGACCATCTCTGTGATCTCTTCTTCAAGCAGCAATTGTTACGTTGACAGCATTGCAATCCTGGTTGGTTCAAGACCACCATAAACTAGGCAGTTTAATAGAGTAATTGAACTTTCATTTTTTTTGTTGAAATTGCAAAGCAATCAGACATAAAATGGTGATTTCAGGCGCTGTCATTGTGAAAGTATTTAGATCTATGGCACAGTGGACACCATTCACTGACCCTGCAATAAAGGGATTTTATTGTAGATGAGATGCAGACATGTCTTAGCTGAAATGATTCTGTAGATTTACGGTATGATTACATTGTTATTACTAAGCATATAGTAGAGATTGTTTCGCATAAAAGACTTGCATAATAAGCATTCCATGGAAGAAATATGTCAAATAATAACATGCCATGGAATTAAGTTAACTTATAAAAATATACAACCAGCATCTTTACTAATGTGTACACAGTAAACATTGTTCTTGTTGTGTAAACATAGGTGTCAATTTTCAAAAATTTTGCTTAGCTGTTCGTCCGGCGAAACTGCATGTACATTCATACATTCATTCTGTGTGAATTATCTAGCATTCACTAATTAGTTTAGGTCCTGTTAGACCGTGGGCATCCAATCCCAGCATTTGCATGCGCCTGGAAGACACAGGTGCAGTGTCCAGTCCCCCCTGCCTGCAGCGTCTTAAAGTCTTTGACAGGCTGAACTACGCAGAGCCCTGGAGTTTAGGGGCGTATGTCAAGAACACAGAAATTGTGCGTATTGGGTGTATGTCCCGAAATTCTTATGGACTTATTCTGGTCTGCATATTTCTTCCAGGTATACTGTAGGTGCATACTTTACAGCTCATATAGGGGGACAGTTACTAAAACTGGTGCACATAGAATCCGGGGGAACTGTGCAGAGTAGCCAATCAGCTTCTAGGTTTTATTGTCAAAGCTTTAGGCTCAGTTCACACTGCCGCAACTTGGGACATGTGAAATCCCATGAGAGTTGTCTTAATTAGCACTACTGAAGTCGCTCCGACCTTAGGAAAGGTTTCTGTATTACTTCAAGGTGACGTCTAGTCGATTTGTGCCCATAGACTTTAATAGAAGTAGCTTCCAAGTCGGATGCCTATCTATATTAATGTGATTTGGATCTGACATTACAGGAAGATTTCCCAGGCAGTGCATGGCATCTTCCTGTATGCTGTTATCGCTGCATATCTGCAAAAGACAAAGTCACATCAAAGTACTATCAAAGTAGTACTCAAGTTGCATCAAGTCACCTGGCAAAAACTGATTGGTTACTATGCATAGCTGCACCAAATTTTGTGTGCACCAGTTTTGGTAAATCTCGCCCATAGGGGTTGGTTTACTAAAACTGGAGAGTGCAAAATCTAGTGCAATTGTGCATGGTAGCCAATCAGCTTCTAACTTCAGCTTGTTCAATTAAGAGTTGTGAAAATGTGGAATAGACTCTCTCCAGAGCTGGTTCTGTCCCGCTTAGTAGATTGCTTTAGCCACTTAAAGCGGTTCTGCACTGTGTTTTTTTTTTTTTTTGGGGAATATGCCAAGGATTATGAGGTAAATTGGGGGACTCACGTGTTCCATCTTCCATGTCGATCGCAGCCGGTTTTCCTGCAATAAAATTATTTATATCATGCTTTTCTGCTGGGGGCCATCTTGCCTGTGGGCATGTGAAACCCCACAGGCACTTTAGATGGCCCAGCATGCACCGCCGTTACTGCGCCGAGCTCGCGCGTGCGCAGTAACGGCAAAAACAGCTCACGTTCTCCGAAATCTCGCGAGATGTCGGCACATCTGCCGACATCTAGCGAGATTTCGGAAGATGTGTCCGAAATCTCGTGAGATTTCGGAAGATGTGGCCGAAATCTCGCGAGATTTCGGAAGATGCCCGCACAGAATCCTGGGATCAATGACACCAGATCCCAGGAGACAATGCGGCGTGACGAGGATCCCCGCACAGACCCCGCCCACCACGGCAGAGACAGAGGACAGGAAGTCAGCGATTATCAAGGTAAGTGAAAAAAAAAAACACATTTCATTTAGTACTCTTTGCCTGATTTGGAAGGCAAAGAGATTTACTAAATGAAATGTGTGCAGAACCGCTTTAAGGACCGGGCCTATTTTTCAAACTTGTTGTTTACAAGTTAAAATCTAGACCCTAGAGAATAAAATGGCAGCCGTTGCAATACTTTGTCACATTGTATTTGTGCAGCGGTCTTACACAGTTTTTTTTCTTAATTGTGAAAGGTAATTTTCCGCCGAGTAAATTGATAACCAACATGTCATGCTTCAAAATTGCACCCGCTCATGGAATAGCGACAAACTTTGGCACTTAAAAATCTCCATCGGCGACGTTTACAAAATTTGTACAGGTTACCAGTATTGAGTTATAGAGGAAGTCTAGTGCTAGAATTATTGCTCTCGCTCTAACGATCCCAGCGATGCCTCACGTGTGGTTTGAACACGTTTTCATATGTGAGTGCAACTTACGTATGCGTTCGCTTCTGCGCATGAGCACGGCGAGACCGTGCCCTTTAACAAAAAAAAAATATTTTTTATTTTACTTTTTATTTTTACATCGTCCATTTAAAAAAATAAATTTGAGTCACTTTTATTCCTATTACAAGGAATGTTCACATCCCTTGTAATAGAAAAAAAAAGCATGACAGGACCTCTTTAATGTGAGATCTGGGGTCAAAAAGACCTCAGGTCTCACATTTACACTTAAATGCAATAAAAAAAAAAGAAAATTGGGGGATCAGGAAAAATATTTTCCCATAGTGGAGCAAATTGGATCATGCTTTGCCATTTTTTTTTGCCTTCCTCTGGATCAATGTGAGTATGGGATTGTTGGGATTGTTGATATAGGATTATATATATTTTTTCCCCTTTTGTTGGTTGAACTGGATGGACTTTTCTTCAATCAGACTATCTATGTAACTATCTTGGCAAAAAAACACGGACACCGATTGGTTTCTATGTAGAGCTTCACCAGGTTTTGCACTCTCCAGTTTTGGTAAATCAACCCTATATAGTGCCAATATAGGACAGACAGACACTGTTGGAGAACTGCAAAACAAAACCAAAGAGATTCCCAGCTCAAATTACCGACCAGCCTGCAACCAACTGAATTATCCTCTCTAATGCCGCGTACACACGGTCGGAATTCTCGTCAGAAAAAGCTCTGATGGTTTTCCCGTCGGAATTCTGATAGAATTTCGCTGAAACTGTCTTGCCTACACACGGTCACACCAAATTCCGACAGTCAATAACACCACGCGTTAAAAAACTGTCGACTGCACTATAAAAGGGAAGTTTAATGCTTCTGAGCATGCGTCGAATTGTTGCCGAGCATGCGTCAGAATTTTGCATGTCGGAATTGCATACACACGATCGGAAAATCCGATAGAAAGGTTTTCCGTCGGAAAAATTAAGAACAGGTTCTCAATCCAAAGTCCGTCGGAAATTCCGACAGAAAAAGACCGATGGGCATACACGCGGTCGGAAAATCCAATGAAAAGCTCCCGTCGGACTGTTTCCATCAGAAATTCCGACCGTGTGTACGCGGCATTACAGTATGCATTAAAAACAGGGGTTTAGTTTGCACACGTTTGCAAATACATGCGTAAGCTACAAAGCCCAGTCAAGGCACCCCAGTATTTTCTGTAGTCCTAAGTCTAAATTTTGAGAGCCTCCACAGTGGAAGCACATGCATTATAATGTATAGGGAGAGGGCAGATGAGCCTGGAAGGAGCCCACCCCTCCTTAAAGGCACAGAGGCGCACTGGACACCTAGCATATAGCACCATGGCAGTAAAGGTGTCCATGTACGTCCCCTCACCAGTATTTCAACGGCACAAACAAATGGTCACTGCCCTCACCTATAACTGGCCTTTGCAGCAAAGAGCACATGGAAGGGCAACACATGCAAAACAAAACCAAAGAAATTTCCAGCTCAGCTTACCAACCAGCCTGCAACCAACCAAATTATCCTGTCTATCAGTATGCGCTAAAAAACAGGGGTTAAATTTGGTTGGTTGCAGGCTGGTCAGTAAGTTGCGCTGGGAATTTCTTAGTTTTTTTTTTTGCATGCGTTGCCCCTTCATGTGCTTCTTGCTGCAAAGGTCAGTTAGGCCCCTTTCACACTTTTTTCAGGCGGTACAGCGCTAAAAATACCGCCTGAAAAAATCCGGCCCCATTCACTCCAGTGTGAAAGCCGGTGGGCTTTCACACTGGAGCGGTGCGCTAGCAGGACGGCAAAAAAAGTCCTGCTAGCAGCATCTTTGGAGCGGTATAGGAGCGGTGTATTCACCGCTCCTATACCGCTCCTTCCCATTGATTTGAATTGGAAACCGCGGTAATACCGCGGCAATACCACCGCAAAGCTGCCGCTACGGCGGCGCTCTGCGGGGGTCTTTAACCCTTTTTTGGCCGCTCGCGGGGGGTAAAACCGCACCGCGAGCAGCCGAATACCGCGGCTAAAACGACGGTAAAGCAGCGCTAAATATAGCGCTGCTTTACCGTCACCGCGGCTCCCCGCCCCAGTGTGAAAGGGGCCTTATAGGTGAGGGCAGTGGCCATTTGTTTGTACTGTTGGAGAACTTCCCTGCACAATGCAATATACTGTAGACTGAGAGATGTCTGTGCTCAAATCCAAATAGCTTATACACATGAGAAGGTGACACCCCAGTTTAAGGGAGAGCGCACTGCTAAATATTTGTAGGCTGCACAGTATTTTTTAACCTACTGGTAGATGGCATAATTGATTTTAAGCAAAAGGAATACTCGGCCTTTAACCCTTTTGCTGCCACCGCCATAGGTTGTCAGTAGTTTACATACACTCCTAGGTGCCTAGTGTGTAAATATGCTACCTGATTACTTCCACGGATCCTTAGAGGTAATGCTTTTCCCCCCACACATACATACTTTTTTACCGTCCTGCTAGCGCACCGCTCCAGTGTGAAAGCCCGCCGGCTTTCACACTGGAGTGAATGGGGCCGGTTTTTTCAGGCGGTGTACAGGCGCTATTTTTAGCGCTGTACAGCCTGAAAACCGCCCAAGTGTGAAAGGGGCCTTATGGTTTCAGCTGTCACTTTTCCAAGCTGCTATGGCCAAGGAAGAAGATAATGGATTGTGATTTGTTCTCCAATAGCTTCATTAGCATGCAGGGTAGACAGTCAGGGGTCGAATAGATCCCTGATGTCTTACTCAAGAGAGCCTGTGTAGTAAACGCTTACATAGGGGGCTTTTGGTTAAGTGAAAAACAAAAGCTGTAAAATAAATAAAATGACACCCAAGCACTAAAACCAAAAATGTTGAGCCCTCGTGCCTACACATACATGTACATGTGTTCATAAATACACATGTTGATTGCACTACAAATGTTACATTTTGCCATGCATGCTAAAGTGACAGCAGTAATTCTAGGGCCATTATACACAGTTAAGAGCTTTCAAAGCATCACCTATAGAAAATTTGCAGTCTGCCCTGTTAAACGGCCACTCACGGTTTTAGGGCTTGGCGTGTTTGGTATCTATTTACTCTGCAAAAACTCATCTTTTATACTTTACCAAAAATGGGTACTACAGTATATTGTATTTGTATGCACTACAACTTTACTGTATTTTTACAGAAAATTTACACTTGATAAACTGTTGCTATATTATACACCGTGACATATAAATTGGGACTGCCACCATTTGATTCTTGGAGGTTTTATCTAATCTTCAGGCCTAAAATATTTTTTTTTTGTGTGCAATAAAATGCAAAAACAGCACTTGCACCAAAAGGGTTAAATAAAAGGTTAAATAAGAGAAGTTGGAAATTAACAAGACTAGTCTAATATAGGAAGTAAAATAAGTCTAGCTGGCTAATTTTTTCTATGTGAAAGGTCAGACTTGCTATTAAAAATCAGCGCTGCAATAGTTTCATTTGTGCTAACACATTTAAAGCGGTAGTAAACTCTTGTTAAAAAAAAAAAAAAGTTTCTTCCTGCAAGGCAATATCATAATGTGCTAGTATGCATCTCTTACTAACACATTATGAAAGACTTACCTTGAAATGAAGCTCTTCAGCGGCATGCTGTCACTGCTGCAGAGGCTTCCATCTTCACCCGGTCTTCCTTACAGGTTTGCAGGCTGTGGCCACTTGAATGGTCGAGCTGCAATGACGTCACTCCCTCGCATGTGCGTGGGAGTCTTGGTCATGGCACACAGCTCAGAAGGAGCGACATGGGAATGCCGTTTCTTTAGAGCGCATGGGCTGGTGATGTCACCGGCTGCTGCTCGTGAGAATATCTCTTAAAGTGGAGGTAAACCCATCCATAAAACAGTTTCATTTCCGGCACGTGCCAGAAATGTAACACTCCCATTGGTTGTGCTCTTAACCAAACTGTCAAACCATCCAATGGCTAAGTTATAACTGATCACATGTGTAACATCGTGGCAGTTGGATATTAAACAGAGGCAAAGATGGCATTCCTTGGCTTAAAACAATAGGAGGGTTTACTCACACTTTAACCCCTTTCCGACGAGCATATGCAGATATGTGTACTCGGCTTTCGGGGGTTATACCGGGATGATGCTTTCCGAGGATAACAACCGATGCGGCTAAAAGCCGATTGGTTGTTATCCCGGAGGAGCGGGAGGAGACGTCCCCCCCTCCTGCCGCCATCCGCCACTCTTCCCGGCCCTCCCGGTAGCACGGGAGGACCGATTGACGATCCACCGCTTCCGGCGGCTAGTGAGAGACTGGAATGAAGCCGGAAACAGCTTCGTTCCAGTCTCCTTGATGTAAGCACAGAAGCGACGTCACAATGTCGCTTCCGGTTTACGCGGCTGCCAATGGTTCCGGTTTTTAAAAAATATACAGTATTCAGATACACCGTTTTCGGTGATCTGAATACTTTGAAGTGCAAAGGAGGGATTTGAGGTCTTTTAGATACCAGATCCCTCCATAAAGAGTACCTGTCACCACCTATTACTGTCACAAGGGATGTTTACATTTAATTAATTGTAATTTAAAAAAAAAACACAATTTCATAATATAAAAATAAATAAGAAAAATAATTTCAAACCACCCCCGTCACCGCGAGCAAGCAACCAACGCCATTTTATTCTCTAGATTCTCTGCTAAAAAAATATATATAATGTTTGTGGATTCTAAGTCATTTTCTAGCAAAAAATAGGGATTTTAATGTGGTTTAAAGGCTTAGTCATGAAAGGGTTAAACGGTGCAAATTTAGGAGTTATTCATTTTACTTACAGGTAAGCTTTATTATAAGCTTACCTGTTTGTAAAAATAGAGAGTTTACTACCACTTTCTCTACATTCACACCAATGCGCTTGTTGGTGTGCGTTGCATTTTGAAGTGTATTTGATTGACGATGGATCTACATCAGGGGCCATTATTTTTGGATTTGTAATAAAGGAATTGTCAAACAATGCGTTTGTTTTTGTTTTATGGTGAATGCGTAGGGGTACCCCGTACTCATTAACGTAGGGGGGGGGGCAGGATCTGGGGACATTCTGAAACCCCCACAGCCTAGGGTTGTGGGGGAAGAGGCCCTTGTCCCCATCAACATAGCATAGGGGAGTAGAGCCATGGGGAGTAGAGCCATGGCATGCGGTCTGGTATGGTTCGGGGGGGGGGGGGGCTGGCGCTCGCTCTTCCTCTCACTTTCCTTACCTGCCGAGCTGCATGCTTAAATAAGGGTCTGACATGGATTTGGGGGGGAACCCCCACGCTAAAATCAGAAAAAACAATGGCGTGGGGTTCCCCTCCAACTCCATACCAGACCCGAAGGGTCTGGTATGGATTGGGGGGGGGACCCCACGCCGTTTTTTTCACAAATGTTTTGTCAGCAGTTCTTTTTTTCTACACTCAGCTGTCAGCAGGGAATAACACAAACTGCATGCAAAAAACGCAACAAAAACGAGGGATTAAAAATGCAAAACGTGCCTGAAAAACGCATCAGCCATATAGATGTGAACCTAGACTTTAAAATATAAGCGTGTAGTACAGATTGGAATCTAGTTATTCTTATTTTTCTTCCTCTAGGGGTAGGGGGAGGTATGCAGTGCTATTCATTTTGGATTTATTAGCAGGAAAATAGAATTTACGAAAAAAAAATATTAAACATATTCCAATCTTTCCAGTTGGTTGCTGCAAATGACCAAATTCAGTCACTTGCACACAAAGGGATTATCAACAATATAATTCAGCAATATCTGTCCTCGGCCATGTGGCCACCTTTCGCCTTTTTCGTGTTAGTACGTATGCCAACATTTTCTATGCTGGAGGTTAAGTGAAAAGTAAAAGGTTCAAATCCAACCAAAGCATGTTAAGCTTTCCCTTGACATTGCCTGTTGTTGGCTTAGACATTCTGTTTACCTGTTTTCCAATCCGTCATTATGTTCAGCCACTCATTTCTGAAATGGCGAACAATACAAAACATATTTTAGACATGCAGAAAAGAGTATTTGTCTTTCTTGCCATGATTGGCTCCGCATTCCAAAAGCACCTGTGCAAATACATCTCTGGATGGCAATGTGATTAATTTAATGGTTTATCATCACAAAGCCTGTCCACCTTTGCACAGTGGCCCAATACATCGTCTCCTATGTGCTTCATAGCTGATCATTGTGCAAGACCCTTCATGGCGCTTCTGTCTGTCAGTTACTGATAGACATGTCGGAGAATAGATGGGGCACCCACGGCTCTCGGCAATGGAGGACCATTCATGCAATTCAAGTCTGGAACATGTAGAATCACTTCTGAATATCATCAAAACTTTCTTCAGCCTTCCTTCAAAGAGAACATGTATTTATTTCATCTGGACCTGGGACACAGAAACATTTATTGAATATGAAAACTATTATTTATAGTATAACCAGGAAATATTTGTGTGCAGCTGTATTTATTTACATTTGAAGAATAGGATTAGTCCCTATCATTTTACATTGTAGGGCTCGTTTACACTTGCGTCGCCCTCTGGAGAGCGATCTGCGGGGGATGACTTTTTGGAGGGCGTTTGACGGGTGGCTGGGAGACGATATGTCGCTTTCTCTTGCCTGTTTTAACCCTTTAAACAATGAAACCCAAAGGACTTCAGCGCAATCACTCAAGGAGAGAGTGTGGTATTATCACTTCTATATCAAAAATGTGATTTGTGACAAAACCAACGCAAAATTTAATTAATAGTGATTCAAATCAACCTCAGATATCTGTCTTAGCAATATCATAAAATAGACTTGTAAAAATAAAGAATTGCGCTATTGTTAAAATAATCAGACATAAACAATCAATAGGCAAAAAATGAATAAAGTGCCACAGTGCATAGATCTGTGAAGGAATTTAAATTATGTGCAAAAGTGTCCATAATCAGGTGAATAATAAAGATGATCTATTTGGGGAACAAGTCCATCTTTCAACACCAAAATGCTGTGAATCCACCACCAGCTGAAGAAACTGCTTACCAGCTCCCGTGGACCCCTTATTATAGGCGTCGGATACCGCCTGTGGCTTATCACCCAGCCCGGGCCTTTCTCCTTATCTCACGGCTGCTCCACACATCCAATATCACTCGATAGGTGAACGATGGGATATGGCACCAAGAATAGACTAGTGTCGCTACCAGTCTTCACACCTCTTGCGTTCCCACAAGTGTACTTAAGTCAATATATATACTTTATTGCCAAAAGTATTGGGGCACCTTCCTTTACACGCACAACCTGTTGCTCCATTTGTATTCCTTCTTTCACCGCATTTATCCATTCACCAGTCTACATATGCTCTCACCTTAGTATTTTATCCAATATCAGGTCCCATGCTCTTGCCCCTTAAAGTGGGGTCTCCTATGGCACGGATATTCTGTCTTTCTCCACTTCCCTAGTATTCTCAATCCACCTCTACCCTCAATAATCATGCAATGAATATATGAGATTCACAAAAAAAATAATAGAATATATATGGTGCTCTCAGTATAGAAAACTGTATTTTTGATTTAAAAGTATTATACTTAACTTATATCGTGCACTAACACTAGTGCACATCAGTATCCAGGCAAAACAATATTGAAAACCGCCAACAAACTGGCCGACCACACAATTCCAGGTTTGCGGCGTGATGCCACTGGCTCCTCCTAGCACGTTGCGTCATCAAAACATGTGACTTCATCTGGGGATCCCTGCTAGTCTCCTAGTACATCTAACATTCTCCTTCGCTCAGACTGACAATGCTGCTGTCCAAAGGTGCCCCCTGTGCTTCTTCATCCAGAGTGTAGGCACTCTAAAACAGTAGGTATTTTACTGACCAGGTCACCAGGTGCAAACAGAGGGGGAAAAGCCTAAAAAAAAAGAACCCAATGTAGCCACCACATCTAATGATTGATAAGTTGCAATATATTACATATTGGTTTGGGGTTTAATACTGCTTTAAGAAAGGTGGTAAAACTGCTCCACTGCCCATTTTTACCACCCAGCCCCCAACCACTAGTGTAAACTAGGCAGGTAAAATTGTCCGGTGTGTCCGCCATAATGTCGCAGTCACGAAAAAAAAACACACAGATCGCCACTATTACTAGTAAAAAAATAATAATAATAAAAATGCTATAAATCTATCCCCTATTTTGTAAACGCTATAACTTTTGCGCAAACCAATCAATATACGCTTATTGTGTTTTTTTTTTTTTTACCAAAAATATGTAGAAAAATACATATCGGCCTAAACTGAGGAAAGAAGTTTTTTTTATATATATTTTTGGGGGATATTTAGTATAGCAAAAAGTAAAAAATATTGTGTTTTTTTTTCAAAATTGTCGCTCTTTTTTTGTTTATAGTGCAAAATATTAAAACCACCAATATCAAATACCACCAAAAGAAAGCTCTATTTGTGGGAAAAAAGGACGTCAATTTTGTTTGGGTGCAACATTGCATGACCGCGCAATTGTCAGTTAAAGCAACGCAGTGCCGAATCGCAAAAAGTGCTCTGGTCAGGAAGGGGGGTAATATCTTCCGGGGGTTAAAGTCAGCAGCTAAAAAAAAAGAACACTTGCCTTCCAAGGATCCAGCGCTGTCCTCAACCAGACCGGTTCTTTACCAGTCTTCGGATTCCAGGCACCGGCATCTTTAGTGTGTGAAGCCAGCTGTGACGCACTTGTGCAAACCGCGCTGTGCTTTGTGAATGGTCCCCTGGCCTTTTAGAACTTGCCCCAAGGGGCAACAGACAAAGGGGGGCCAACTACCACTCTGAACGCCTAGGCGATATAGGCGGCAGTGGGAGTGGGTACCTGTCAAAACTAGAGAAGAAAAGCGAATGTCCTGCTTTAACTCCAGCTGAATATTTCTGATTCTCTTGATTGTTTCAGATTTCACTAAGTGCCAGTTCACACCAGCGCCATTCCAGTGCCGGTTCCTGCATCGCATAGAACTCGCAGGCAGTTCACACTGCCCTATGCGAACCACTGCAGGTGTCAATAGAAAGTTGAGGACACCCCCAGATCGGTTCGCATATCGCAGTGTGAACTGTCAATTTGGACAGGAATCGGATCGCATAGGTGTGAACACCCATGTGATCCGATTCTGGTGCGGGCAAAAAAAGGGTCCTGCATGATTTTGGCCCGAATGCGATGCAAATTCAGCCATACTATCTGTATGGCTGAATTCACATCGCACAGACATCGCATGTGATCTGCACAAAAGTGCGGTGCGAATCACATGTGGTGTCTGACATTGCAGAAGTGTGAATCGGCACTGAAGGTAATGCATTTTTTTAGCATATGCGCCCTTTGAACTGTATATTTGTGACAGATTTATTTTATAGCTGGACATGTTTTCTATGTTACCCAAATCCAGTCTTCTCTGGGTAGAGATCCTTCTATTTATGTTTTTATTATGAATTCAGTCACAGAATACATTCAAAACAACTCGCAAAGAATTACTGGTTTCTAGATATGTTTTATTTTTTTAGTTACGCTATCGCTGCTCTGAAGATATAAGCAATAACACCAGTATTTACTATATATACAGTATATAGGAGGATGTTTTACAGGTTGTTTGCCATATTATTTGTGTATATTGTGCAATGAATGTGTATACATTATTTTAGTAGATTTAAGCTTTTAATTGTGAAATGATTTTTCCTGCAGGAGACATTAATCTCACAGTTTAAGAAGCTGAGGACTCTGATCACTGATGCTTGTGCAGCGCAGGGCAGGACATTGAAGCCAGACCCCAAGGGACAAAACTGGCCCTTGTCAGGTAAGTGCAGCATTTAGTACATAGCCCAATTGCAATAGCTGGCCATACATTGTTAGGTTGGCTACACACTAGCAATCCACTGTGGATCACTTTTTAGAGTGTGGCTAAGTTGCCGCCGTCAGGCATTTAGGAGGCAATCTTGCCGCCTCCTGATTTTTTTTTTTAACAAATAGCAGTTTATAATGGGGCTACTGCATTGACCCCGCGAGCCAAGTATTTGTCTTGTGGTTGCAGTGAAGCCCCATTGATTTAATTGGCGAGTTTGACCGGCAGTGCTGCCTGTTATTCTACGTCGCTTTACAATTTGCAGCACCCACGGCGCAAAGCATTGCAGCTTCTGCATGGGAACGGCCTTCACCAGCGAGGGGGACTTGTGAGGTAAAACCGCAGCTCAGCCGTCTGTTTTATACCACCCCCTGGCTGCCCTTGTGAAAGAGGCCTTAGGGTCAGTCCACACCATAGAAACACAGTCCGGGTGCGTTCCAGATGCTTTTCTGCAGGCTCGTTTTTTATGCGTTCCAGTGCATTTTTGGTGCTTTTTTTTTATGCAGTCTAGTGCATTTTTCCCCCTCTTTTTTCTTAACCTTAAATAAGGACATGTGTGTTCCAGTGCCTTTTTGGTGCATTCCAGTGCGTTTTTGATGCTTTTTAGAGCGGTCCAGTGCAGGAAAAATGCAGCATGTTCTACTTTTTTTCTGGAACACGCTGGAGCTGCAAGCACTGGTGGGAACTATGCCATTAAAAACCATATAACCTACTTTCCATGCGTTTTTGATGCAGAAAAGAAAACGCAGTGGACTGCATGTGGTGTGAACTGGCCTTAGAAACGCAGTCCGGATGCGTTCCAGATGCTTTTCTGCATGCAGGTTTTTGACGCGTTCCAGTGCGGTTTTGATGCGTTTTTGATGCAGTCCAGTGCATTTTTCCCCCCCTCTTTTTTTCTTAACCTTAAAGCGGGACTGTACGTGAAAAAAAAAATTAAAAGCCAGCAGCTACAAATACTGCAGCTGCTGACTTTTAATAAATGGACACTTACCTGTCACAGGTTCCAGCGATGTGGGCAGCAGAGGCCGATCAATCGATCGGCTCTCTGCTGCTGCCGGCGCCATTCTCAGTGAGGGAATCAGGAAGTGGCTTCACTTCCCGGTTCCCTACTGCGCATGCGCGAGTCGCGCAGCGCAATGAGCATCATCAGTGCTGTCTGCCGGGACACGTGTGTGTCTCGGCAGACAGCGCGCCAGGACAGGAAGTGGCGTAAACTCCCGTGGGAGTTTATGCCCGGAAGTGGGTGCAGATACCTGTCTTAGACAGGTATCTTAGACAGGTATCTGCACCCCCCTCCCCACTGAAAGGTACCAAATGTGACACCGGAGAGGGGGAGGGTTCCGAAAAGCGGGAGTTCCACTTTAGGGTGGAATCCCGCTTTAAATAAGGACACGTGTGTTCCAGTGTGTTTTTGGTGCATTTAGGTACGTTTTGGTGCATTCCAGTGCGTTTTTGATGCTTTTTAGAGCGTTCCAGTACAGTCCAGTGCAGGAAACATGCGCCGTGTTCTACTTTTTTTTTCTGGAACGCACTGGAACTGCAAGCACTGGTGTGAACTATGCCATTAAAAACCATATAACCTACTTTTCCATGCAGAAAAAAAACGCACTGGACTGCATGTGGTGTGAACTGGCCCTTAGTCTTTTTCCACATGTGTCACCTGGGGGCCTTAGTCTTTTTTTTTTATTCAGCCAGTGCGCTGAATGGAAAATAACTAACAGTTTCCTCCATCCGCACAAACAGGATGGATGGAGGAATTCCCCCCGTTGGGACATTGTAATCTGACAGCTGCTGGTTTCAAAATACACTGACTGAAGCTATTGTTCAAGTTTTCCACTGTGTCCCTTCAACAGAAATGTATAATGCGATCGACTTCTGCCAAGTGGGGAGGGCCACACTGATCAAAATTAAGCCAGTCCCTGTTGAACCAACTGAATTTTGGTCAATGTATGGCCAGCTAATGGTTCCCAACCTCAGTCCTCAAGTACCAGCCAGCTTATCATGTTTTCAGGATTTCCTTCACCTTTTCTAAGTGCCTGTTCACACGACAAAAATGTCCTTTCCGATCGCATTCATGTTTTTAATGTGTTTATCATGCATTCCAGATGCTTTTTTTCACTGTACTGGGGTCCGGTGCATTTTTTATGCATTTTTATGCTTTTTACTGCATTTCAGTACAGTTCTGTGCAGGAAAAAAAGCAACATGTTCTACTTTTTTTCTGGAACTGAAAAGCACCAGAACGCACTGCACTGGAGTGAACTATGCCATTGGAACCCGTAAAACCTACTTTCTATGCATTTTTGATGCAGAAAACAAAAGCACTGTTGCGTGAACGGGCCCCTAGAGAAATTCCCAAAACATATCCTGTTTGGGGGGATTCCTTGAAGAACGAGGTTTGTAAACACTGCCCTGTAGGATCAGGAGTGGCCTATAGACACAGCAGTGACATACGTAAATTTCTACGGCTGATGCCCTGTGGCTATTGGCAGTGTTGATGTTATTACCTCTTGTTGATGTTATTACATCACTTGATAAACAGACTTTCACCTTTTGTATATAAAGCACTGGCTGCCAAACTGTAGCAAGATAGGTTATTAAATTGTTTGTGTGCACATTCTAATATACTTGTGTTGCATCCCATAACAACAGTTATTGTATTGTTGTTTTGGCTATTGAGGATACAACAATATGCGCCTTATTGCAGCATTCTAGTTCTGGCATGTATATAAGGTAACAAACTGAAAAACAGATGCACTTTGTTTACATCACACAACTGTTGTCTTTTTAAGTAAATGTTATTGATTTTTTTTAACAATGAGAACAGGTTGAAAACATCGAGGTGCATACAGGGGCATTCTGTATGTACAAAAGTCTATTCCAATATCAAACATTGTATTCAAATTTTGGTTCCATTTTAACCACTTCAATACCGGCCACTTTCACCCCCTTCCTGCCCAGGCCAAATTTCAGCTTTCAGCGCTGTCACACTTTGAATGACAATTGTGCGGTCATGCAACACTGTACCCAAATTTAATTTTAATAATAAATAGATAATAAATAAGATAGAGCTTTCTTTTGGTATTTAACCACATGCCGACCAGCGCACGACCACGTACGTCGGCACAATGGCTCAGTTGGGCAAATGGGCGTACAGGTACGTCCCCTTTAAATTGCTGCATTGTGGGCATGCGTGCGCCGCCACATACTCCCTGACCGTGTCCCGTGGACTCGATGTCCGCCGGGGGGCCCGCGATTGTGTCATGGAGCGGCAGAACGGGGAGATGCCTATGTAAACAAGGCATTTCCCCGTTCTGCTTAGTGACATGACAGAGATCTACTGCTCCCTGTCGTCGGGAGATGTGATCTCTAACATGTCAGTGGTAGCCCATCCCCCTACAGTTAGAATCACTCCCTAGGACACACTTAACCCCGTGAGTGCCCCCTAATGTTTAACCCCTTCCCTGCCAATGTCATTTAAACAGTAATCAGGGCATTTTTATAGCACTGATCGCTGTATAAGTGGGGACAATGGTCCCAAAATGTCAAAAGGGTCCACCATTACTAATAAAAAATATATATATATATATATAAAAAAGGCCATAAATCTATCCACTATTTTGTAGACGCTATAGCTTTTGCACAAACCAATCAATATATATATATATATATATATATATATATATATATATATATATATATATATATATATATATATATATATATATAAATGTATATATATATATATATATATGGTTATTGCGATTTATTTTTATTTTTTTTACCAAAAATATGTAGAAGTACACAAATCGGCCTAAACTGAGAAAGAAATTTTTTTTTTTATATATTTTTTGGGGATATTTATTATAGCAAAAAGTAAAAAATATAGATTTTTTTTCAAAATTTACGCTCTTTTGTTTATAGTGCAAACAATTAAACCCGCAGAGGTGATCAAACACACCAAAAGAAAGCTCTATTTGTCGGAAAAAAAGGACGTCAATTTTGTTTGGGTGCAACGTCGCACGTCCGCGCAATTGTCAGTTAAAGCAAAGCAGTGCTGTATAGCAAAAAGTGCTCTGGTCAGGAAGGGGGTAAATCCTTCTGGGGCTGAAATGGTTAATCACCATTGGGTTTTTTATTTTTTTTGCTAAACAAATGAAAACAAAATTAAATTTTGAGGAATTTTGCAAATAAATCATTTTTCTTTTTCACTGATGTGCGCTGATGAGGCTGCACTGTACCTGTACCAAAATTTAATTTTAATAATTTTTTGGAGACAGAGTTTTCTTTTGGTGGTATTTAATCACCACTGGGGTTTTTATTTTTTGATAAATAAACAAAAAAAGACAGAAAATTTGGAATTTCTTAGTTATAAAATTTTGCAAATAAGTAATTTTTCTTTTTCACTGATGGTTGCTGATGAGGCTGCACTGATGGACACTGATGAGGAGGCACTGATGGGCAATGATAGGCTGCACCCAAAACACAGCTGATCACATGGTAAAGGCCTGCTGTGATTGGCCCTTTACCCTGATCTGTGATCTTCTGTGTCCAAGGGACACAGCGATCACAGACACTTCCTGATGCGCATGCCAGGCAAGCGCGTTCTCAGGATGATGTCCAGGAATCTCCTCCCAGAACTGGAGAGCCACGCTGTAGCTGTATATCAGCTATAATGCGGTAGGCAAGTGGTTAAAGCTGGTCACAGACCCTGAAGCAGCATTGCTCAACCTTTTTACCCCAGGAGAACCCCTAAAATACGTTTCAGGTGTTGGAGAACCCTTACCCAAACCAATTATTTGGAGTCAATAGCAAAAAGGCCTCTTACATTGCATTGGTGGTCAGTTGGAGGAATGCAACACTTAGACCTGTTTCACATGGGCTTCCGCCTGTACAAGAGCAGTGTGAACAGCAAGCTTTGACATAGCAGTTGCAGAGCTTTCAGCAAGTTTTGTTGAAGCTTTTAAAGCATCTTCGAACTCCAGTTTGTAAATGTTGAACACAGATCCTAATGGGAGTGCCGATTGCCACTTTAACCTCTTCCTGCCCATGCCTTAGCCAAAAGCTGGCTACAGCACGGGCTTCCAGTCCTGGGAGGACATCCATGGGCTTCCTCCCAGAACCCCACCTCCCGTGTGCTCTGTGATTGTTGTGTCCTTTGGCCAATCACAGCGGCCCTTTACCATGTGATCAACAGTGTCCAATCACAGCTGGTCACAGATTTGCCAGTTATCGACAGTCATTTCCTCCCACACTGCGTGTGTGTGAGGAAAGGAGAGCTGTTAACTGGCAATACTGTCAGTACATTGTTTACACTGATAATCAGGGCATTGATCCTCAGTGCCCTTATTATCAGTGCAGCCCAATCAGGGAGGCCTGTTATTGCCCATCAGTGCTGCATCTTTAGTGCAGCTTATCAGCGCTCATCAGTGCCCATCAGTGCAGCCTCATCAGCGCACATCAGTGAAGAAGAAAGATTATATATTTGCAAAATAATTTAACAAAAACTATGAAAAACTTTTTTTTATTATTTCATTTGTTTAGCTAAAAATAAAAAAGCCATATGTGATTAAATACCAAAAGAAAAATGATAAAAATGTAATTTGGATAGTGTTGCATGACTGCATAATTGTCATGCAAAGTGCAACCACGCTGAAAATTGGCCTGGGCAGGAAGGCGTTGAAAGTGCCTGGTATTAAAGTGGTTAAGCAAGCTGCTAGCAGGCTTCAACAAGCTTCAGGTAGTGCTGAGGACTGCTAATATCTTGTTTAAACACTTGAAGACCAGGCCTCTTTCTGACACTTCTTACATCTGTATTTTTTCGCTTGAAAATTACCCCCCAAATATTATAATTTTTTTTAGCAGAGGCCCTAGAGAATAAAATGGTGGATGTTGCAATTTTTTATGCCACACGGTATTTGTGCAGCAGTTTTTCAAATTTTTTTAGGGGAAAAAAACACTTTAAAAAAATTTGAACGTACAAAAACTAAATGGATACCAAACATGTCATGCTTTAAAATTGCACATGCCTGTGGAACAGTGACCATGTACAATGTAAATTATATTATACATAGACGATGCTTTAAAAGTCTTTACAGGTTACCATTTTAGATGTACACAGGAGGTCTGGTGCTACAATTGTTGCTCTTGATCTGATGTTTGTGGTGATACCTTTCATGTGTGGTGCGATCGCTGTTTATGTACGATGCAGAACCGACACATGTGTTCATCATTGTGTGCGAGCATGGGGGGCAGGGGGGCTTAAAAAAAAAAATATATATATAAAAAATTTTTTTACACTGTACCTTTTAATTTTTGTAATGTAAACATCCCTTGTGATATCAATAGGCAGTGACAGGTCCTCTTTACTGAGACATCTGGGATCTTTTAGACCTCCACTGCCCTTAAAAGCTTCAGATCATAAAAAGATTAGTATCATCCAATGGTTCTTTTAAACCAGTAATGGTTTGTTTATAACCAGCGAAACCAGAAGCAATGAAATACTCGTTGCTTCCGTTTTCTTAGACCATAGAGATGATCGGGGCTGTTCCAGTCCCCGATAAGCTCTATGGTCAGCCGGCGAAACAACCAGCGGCAACCCTGGGTTCCCTGGCTCCCACCACTTGTAAAAGCTAGGATTGCTAGAAAGTGCTCTGCCAGCTCTAAAAAAAAAAAAATACTGGAATAATGCCTGCAGCTGCAGTATAACCACTGAAAGTGGGGCGGCATACAGGTACGTTGCCCGGCAGCAGTAGGCATCATCCCGGTATAACCACTGAAAGTCGGGTGGCATACAGGTAAGAGGTTAAAGTGGTATTCAGCTCTTCCTTTAGGATCTGTGTTCAACATTTACAAATTGGAGCTGAATGGTACTTTAAAGCTTCAACAAAGTCTGCTGAAAGCTCTGCAAATGCTTTGTCAAAGCTTGCTATTCACACTGCTCTTATACAAGCTGAAGCCCCGGTGAACGAGGCCTCGCAGACAGCTAAAACGATAATTAGTGTCATGCTGCTGGCTCTGCCAAGTGGTGTGGACCCTAGACCCTATTGTCTCAGAAACAGCGCCCCCCTCTGCACCCTCCTAGTTAGGGCAACACTTATCCAGCAACAAAATTACAAAATTTATTTGGGTTATCTGTAGTCAATCTATTGCTCTCTGAAATTCTGCAGAAAGTGAATCACAGTAACAATACACTATTCATTTAGAAACAGAACAACTTCATAAGATAATGTAAGCTAAACCTTTGAGAATCTATTGGTGGTGTAGTGTCACCAGTGACTTCAGTGTCCGTGTGACCTGGTCCATTGTAGACATGGCCTGGCTCCGAATTTGGCTATCAGCCAGAAAGAGGTGACTGGAAGTGCCAAGACATTCAGTGGGCAGTGTCAAGCAAAGATGTTGAAATCTTTTAGGCCTTACTATTGCATAGAAACACCCGGTATTATTTGTTTCTCTAATGCTTTCTGTTGAGGTGACACGCATAGAATGTTGCTGAGCCATTAGTTAAGTTAGAGGTACATATCACTTACATCAATAGCATGGCCGTGTTGGTGATGAGTGAAGAGTTCAGTTTTATTCATAGAATCCCAGAGTGATTTATAAGCACATCCAGATCACTTCCCTTCTTGTGTTCTATGACAAGCTCTCTATGAATTTGCCTTTTTCTTGTCGACACAGATTTGGTTTAAACACATACTGTGATAAATATACCTTCTTGTTCTTTGCTTCTAGATGACATTAGTATTGTTGTACCTTAATCCTCGCAGCATTCACTGCAATTATAATAAAAAAATATAGATACTTTAAAGAGAAGACCTAAGCATTCTGCTGCGTGGGCACATGATAAAACCTGGTATTTCAGCATTAATATTATTTTATTATTATTATGTATAAAGGCAAATGACTTTGTATCCAGTTTTTATTGAAGTAGCAGGAGAGAATTATGAAATAAAAACCTTCTTAACAAAAACATTCTATACTACCTTGAAAATAGAACTATGGGCAAAAGCAAAAATGACATTCCTGAGGAAGTCTGTCACCAGTATTACCGCAAGGCTCAGCACCCTTTCACAATTTAATGCTACATGACCTATTATCAACTATTTCTATATGTACTGTATATCAGTTAGTTCACACCTACATGTTTAACTAATGATAATTTGTGTGGCCACTGGTATGTTGAAGGAATTTATAGAATAACATAATATAATATAGTAGCACAAGTTTGTAAATTGAAGTGTGAACTAGTGATGGAGGACAATCAAACAGCGGAGCACCGGAGTAAAAAACTATTACTGTGTGTCGAAGAAAAATGGAGAAACAATACAATGGACTATTGAAGCCAAAACACAATCAAAAGAGTCTCAATAGCAGGACCTCTACCCTATCCTTGGCAAAATGATCTATTAACTACAGCAAAAATGTTATATAATATAATGAATAATGGTTGGGGGGGGGGGGGGTCGTCGGTATCAGTAAACTCAATCTAAAACATCCATTAAAAAAATTGACTTTGACTGCCAACTCCCAAAATCTACAATAGATAAAAAAAAATTATATGAAAGAGGAAAGCCTAAAATCATATTTTAATAAGATTATCATTAAAATACCAAAAACGAAAAATCTTTGGCCAAGAACATAGACAAACATACACAGACATACATAAGCATACATTGGCATAAGGCATACATTGTTGCCTGTCAGTGTACAATCATAAGTATATTATAACCGAAAAGCTAAAAAAATGGAATATAGCCCACTTGTATTGTATCCATATATCCACAAGCGAATCAAAGCCAATATGGCAAGTCGATATTGCTATATTGGCTTTGATTTGCTTGTGGATATATGGATACAAGTGGACTATATACCATACTTATGATTGGGCACTGACAGGAAACATGGGCTTATGTATATCTGTGTATGTTTGTGTATATTCTTAGCCAAAGATTTTTGTTATTTTAAGGAATATATTAACAAAATGTGATTTTAGGCTTTCCTCTAAGTGTGTGTATCAATTTTTGAATATATTGTAGATTTTGGGGTTGGCAGTCAAAGTCAGTTTTTTTTTTTTTTATGGATATTAACAATAGACTATTAGCAGAGGTCAATCAAAAAAGGAATACCTAAATGATTCATTTTTGGTAGCGAGATGAACTACTATAATAAACAATTGGTGGGGGGTAATCAAACATTGATTACTGATATGATTATTAATTGATGTGTCTATAAAAAATGGAATATCAGTGTGCTAAACTATAATGCCCCGTACACGTGGTTGGAAATTCCGACCACAAAATCCGTCGGATTTTTTCTGACGGATTTTGTCCGACACTGGTGTTGTATACACACGGTCGGACAAAGTTGTCGGAAAATTCGATCATTCTGAAAGTGGTGACGTTCGTTGCGTACGACGGAACAACGTAGAGGCTAGTAGCCAATAGCTTTGGTCTTGTAATTTGATCTGAGCATGCGTGGCACTTTGTCCGTCGGAATTCGCTACACACGATTGGAAAAAGTCTGATCGGACTTTGTTGTCGGAAAATTTGAGAGCAGGATCCGACGGAAAAAGTCTGATGGAGCCCACACACGGTCGGATTTTCCGACAACATGGTCCGATAGGAAATTTTCCGTCGGAAATTCCGACCGTGTGTACGGGGCATTAGGGTTGGTTCACACCAGATTCAGTCCAGTGCATTTTAAATCTGCATCAAAATCGCATTCACAGTGTTTTCCTTGTATTCCAATGGCCCTAGTTCACACCAGTGTGTTCCAGTGGAGTCAACTAAAGTATAACATGCTGCATTTGTTCTGTATGGAACACATCTGGAATGGAGCCAAATGCATCAAAAATGTACCAGAGCGCACATGTCCAGAATTTAGATGAAGAAAAAAAGAGGGGAAAAATGCACGAGAGCGCATAAAAAACGCACCAGAATTCATAAAAAACAGGCATGCAAAAACACATCCATAATGCAAAAATTGTGGTGTGAATTGACCCTTCATGCGGATCAATTCTAAAATTAGGATTATAACCTAACCTAACCTATGCCTGTGTTTTTCCTCTACAGCAAGGTCCAGTTCTGGGAGTTCCGGTAGCTCGTTTAGCAGACATCAGCAATCTGAATACAATCCTCAGTATGAATATCATTCTGAAAGACACCAACAGTGGAATGTTCAAAGGCAGCAAAAAAATAACAGAGGTATGCTTGTAAACATATTGTGATAAATAGTATAGGTGTTTGCCACAATAAATAAAATCACAATACTGTCAAAAAATCCAGTCTACATTAATTTAAAAAAGGCAACATTCATGTACATTTCCCCAAGTCATTGATCTACCCATATAAGCCACCTACTTCAGTCTTTCAGGAATTTGTCCCAACAAAATTGACATTGCTTTCAGGCTCATAAGAATGTCACTAGCGTCAGTCAAACTAATCAAATGAAGCACAAAATTATACATTTCAATGACTTTTGACATTTAAAGTGATTATATTAGTACTAGTGAGTTTCCCATTATTTCCTGTTAATCAAACACAGGGTTGAGATGAAAGAAACATTTTATCTATGATCATCATGTCTGATGGGTTGTTTTGAAGACTACATTTTTAGGTTTCACATTTTTCATCACATACCTGTAACTACACATGACTATAAGGGCAAAGAACTTATGAGACTCATATACTGTATGTAATGTGTGCTAGCAGGTATTTTCCTACTGCCTATAGCAACGAGAATCAGAGTCCCCATTTCATACTAAAGTGGAACTGACCTAAAAAAGTAAAGATTTGTTGTGTAGTATAGGGGACATTTCAAAATAATTATGTCTCAGTATCCTCAAAAATATGTATTTTGTCCTAAATTCTTCTTGAAAATAGCAGTGCATCTCCTGGTATTGTGCGGGTGCCTATGTCTAGGTCTGTGCCTATAGCCTCATAGCTGTATATCTGCCCGTTCGGTTAGACCGACTTCTGTCAGACAGGCTGGTGTACACACAGGCCAAATGTTGACCAGTTTCTGTTGAACTAGCTGAAAATCCATCCTGTATACCGACCTTACATCGGTAATGGGAAAAAATCAGCTGCAGGGAGACCATAGACAAAATTGGTGCCAATCATTTGTCCTCTGCCTGCCTGTTTTTGGGCACAGCTTTCCCAGATCAGTTCTTCTTTAAAGCCAGGACAGCAAGATATGAGAGCTAGAAGCTTATTGGTTGCTGTGGCCCTTAAGATTTTTTGTTCAATATACTTTTCATACATCAGCAAATAGGGGGCACTCTGTCTTACCTGCATGCATGCAGTACATGTTAGCAGGATGTGCCATTAGAGCACACATTGATAGTCCTTTCCCCTTTTAGTGAGTGTTATTTGCATGTCTAGTGTAACTCAATAGATTGTAGCAGTAATGATAATTGCACAAATGGCAGAAAACAGCTATAAATTCGACATATATGATCTTTGGCAAACCTTTGTATTGAAAATATCGCTAAATAAGCACTTGTATTTATGTATAAAGCTCTGTTAATGCTTATCACATGAAGAACATATTAATAGCTTAAAGGATTTGCTCACCTTTTCAGAAAAAATGAAAAGGTGAACTAACATCATACACCTTCCCTGCCCCATCCCCCGTCCCTCCTGTACTTACCTTCATGAGTGATGAGTTGTCGAGGCCACGCAGCCGGTGCAGCGAACCGGGGATTTGAAATCCCCACTCTTCTCCCTCTTTTTCTGAAATGCTTCTGGGATGGAAGCCCGTCCTGAGGAAGATGAGCTTGTGCCTCGTCAAAACATAAAATACACCTTTCAAACCCGTGTTACATTTATCTTTTGGATTCACTGTATATAAATAAATGTCATTAATGGCTTGTACTGTATCCTTTTTGTCTAAAGGATTTGGTAACACCTTCTCAAGAGAAAATCAGTTTCATCAGCATTCCGGTTCCAATGAACAAAGAGAGTGGAGTAATTTTTCAAGACCACAAACAAGCCACCAAGGTAGATCAATAAGATACCTTCTTAGAAATGCTTTTATATGTTGTGAAAACAATACAATTTTATTGCAAATCCAGGTATTCCCAAGACAATTCATTTGCTTAATTTGTTTTACTTAGGAACACGTGCAGACTTTGAAGACACAGAATGTCCTTACCAAGGAAATTATGAATATGGCAGACGTAACACAGGTAGTTCATGAACTCCAACGTTGTTTATTGTCCCCATAAACAGGACAATGGTCACCTGTGATAAATGGGGTCGCAAGTTGCATTTCGAGGACTCTTCTTTAGCTAACCCACAATAATTATTGGCTGTGTATAAGCTGTGAATAAGTGGGTCTACTCAATAGAGCAGCTTTTATCAATTTTCTAACCTCAGAGGAATTATTAAAATAATTTTCAGGTATCGGGGGAACCCCTGCTGAAACAAATTATTTGTGAGTCAGTGGAAAAATGTCCCTTACATTGGTAATCAGTGAGCAAAATTCCCCCATTGGAGTGGTAGTCAGAATGCCGCTGGTTCTTCCAGATAGGACGTCAATAAGTCACACATTGAGGAAGACACACAGCTCTGACACTCTCCTCATGGAAGCAATAGCCGTCAAGAATATAGTCCTTAGATTTAGATGGAACAAAGAGAATGTGGAAATTGGATCAAACGGAGGAACATCTGGAAGAACCCTAGGGTTCCTCGAAACGGTTCAGAATGGCTGCCTTAGAAGATAATGGCAAATTTGAAGCAGATCTACCCACAGCAATTGAATCCTTTACAGAAGTACCACTACTGGCAGCAGTAAAGACCAGTTCATATTCCGGGTGCAGAGAGGTACTTACTCATTGCTAGGCAGACAGCCTGCAGCTGCCTATTTTCAAACATTTCTTTTTTTATTGATGATCAATGAACGTGGATGTATTTGTAGGCCTTTGGCATACAGCATAAAATACACCCGTATATGTGGTGCCTGGGAGGTTTAGATTTTTAGTTTTAGATTTGGGTGGTGAAAGGTTTTACCATTACCTACAGCACCACTGTGTGGTGGGGTGTGTGGCAGCACACCCCAAAGCATATACCATATGTTGGGCTATGTTGTGATTAAATAAAAAGCTGCAGGTCTAGTTTTTGTTCAGTTGCGGTGCATTGACAGCCCGTTTATTTAATCGCAATGCAAAGGCTACAGATCATTATCAGTTGATGTTTAGTGATATCTTGTCATAATTTTTTTTTTTAGTTTATTGCATTCTTTATTTATCAGGACAAAGACCATGGCATGGAGGCAAAAGAGGAAGAGGACACCAGTTTTCTAATCAGTACGTGAAACTGTGTGTATATAAATATATCTATATAGTATGTTTTTTTTAAATAGTTATTATTGACTATAAGTGCTGTTATAAGCTGCATTTATACTTTGCACTCTGTTAGTATTTCTGTGCAGCAACTCATTAAAATACTTGAGCTTGATGTTCCTGTCATTTTCATTGTTGTGAGATATCTTGACAACTGACAAGTCTATAGGAAGGTGACAGCATTACAAAATTGTAACTACTGGGTAGTAGCAGCTGCGGAGAGAAACGGGTATCCCGTGATATCTTGCATTCCAGATCTTCTCAGTTTCCCTTCATATTATATTGCTAGGCAACAAGGAAGACTTTCTCTCCCTTACTACTCTTATAATTAATGAATGACAACAGTCAAACTCAAAATACATACAAATTAACTTGCCTACAGTGTAGATCAAACTAACACTGGCATAGCTTGTCATGAGTATAGAAATATTACATGTATTGTTTACCGGGAAATTATTGTAGTTTTGTTTGCAGGCACATTCTTCAGCCAGATCAATAGTATTTGGCATCCGAATGTCAGCATTGTGAAATCTCGATGCGGGAGAGGTAGCTTTCAAAACAGATAGTTGTAAAGCCCAATAAGAGAGGTGAAATCTTGCAGGGGGTGATTTGTGTTATGAATTAGAGTTAGGTTCAGGGATCTTAGGATACATTTAAATGAGCACAATTAAAAATTACATATATACTTTAGACTGGCATTTACACTAGTAGGGGGGCTTACAATGATCATCTTTTATTTATTTATGGAAAACCTTTATCCTAAAAAGGAAAAAAAAACTAACACTGATCATAAAGTGTTAGTTGGAGTTTGGCTTCAATTTTTAGAGTATTTAAATTTGCTAATATATCTTAACACTCTCCTCCCCCAGACTAACAATGCTGCTGTCTATTGTGCCCCCTGTGTTCATTCATCCAGAGTGGGGCATGCTAATATAGGAGGTATGTTGCTGGCCAAAACACCAGGTGAAAATAGAGGGGGGAAAAGCCTAAAAAAAAGGAAAACCAATGCAACCATCATATCTAAAGAATGGTAAGCTGCAATATATTAAAAAAAAGGAAAACCAATGCAACCATCATATCTAAAGAATGGTAAGCTGCAATATATTACATGTGCTTACCCCTGCAGGAGCCGCTGGTGATGATGGGTCCTCTGATCCAGACGTTTTTTTTCCCCCTTGTAACAGTTTTTTACCTGTTGATCCTGGCAGTAGATGTTATTTTTCCACTTCCTGAAGGAGATTGACAATGCTGTTCATTCTGGAGTAAAGTTACATGCCAGCATTGTCACTCTGTGTATAGGGTAGTCTTAGAAGAACATGTAGTTTTAAATGGACATTAAGTAAAGAAAAATAATATGATACTTGTTGATATTGTTGTTGCAAAGTGAAAACACAGAAAAAATTGGTTCGACAGCAATCCACTCCACATAGCAACATAGAGTACATATCCTGTATGTGTGTCTGTGTATTAGGAAAAATAGTTTTCCTTACATACCGTGATTTTCCTTTCCTGGATCCTCCTCATGTCAGCCTACCACAGGGTCAGCCCCGCCTCCTCCGACCCCTGCAGGACAACCTCCAGGAAAGGTAAATAACGGTAAGGAAAACAATTTTCCCTATTTCTGGACCTCCTCATGTTAGCCTACCACAGGATGTAAAAAGCAATGACCATCAAGAAGGGAGGGAAACCACTGCAAAAGGAAAAGGGCTACCGAAACCTGAATGCTGCTACAGCCGCCGCAATGACTGTAGAACCAAACACCTCCGTGGGCCACATTTACCCTGTAGTGGCGAATAAAAGTATTAGATGTGCTCCAGCTTGCTGCTCTGCAAACAACTTCAACCTGAAACCTTAGCATATGCCGCCCAAGAGGCTGCCGTGCCTTGTGTAGAATGCGTGTTCACCTCTAAAGGGTGTGGAAGGCCCAGAGATTGGTAAGCCATTTGTATCGTTTTGACGATCCAGGAGAACAACTTTGGGGGAACAGCCAAACCCTTCTTTGGACCCATGGGAAAGACAAAAAGGATGTCCTGCTTACGGAAATCCTTAGTTCATTCCAGGTAGGCCGCCAGAGAAACAACTAGGTCTAACTTCTTCCATTCATCCTCTGAGCCATCTTCCGGAAAGGCTGGAAGGATTGACTCCCAATTCATATGAAAAGAGGTAGAAACTTTAAAAAAGGAAGTTTGGCACCGCTCTTAGCACAATTCTGTCTTGAAGCACCAAGCAATACAGCTCTTTAGGTGAGAAGACACACAGCTCTGACACTCTCCTCATGGAAGCAATAGCTGTCAAGAATATAGTCCTCAGAGTTAGATGGAACAAAGAGCATGTGGAAATTGGATCAGAGGAAGCAACAAAGCTTTCAAAACTAAGGATAAATCCCACTTAGGGGAAAAAAGACCTTACTGGTGGTCTGATCTTCATAGCTGCTTTTAGGAAGCGAACAACAAACAGATTGAAGGAACACCTCTTGTTTGACATGGCCAATAGAGCCGAGACTTGGACTCTAAATGAATTGTAAGCTAAGCCACATTCCAGACCCCTTTGCAGGAACTCTAAAATATTGCATACTGTAGGCAACATGGGATTCCAGTTCTTCTCTGCCGAGATACACCGGAAAGTCTTCCAAAACTTGATAGTAGGTAAAGTTGGTCGATTTCTTTTGGGCCTGCAATAAAGTGCCCACTATATGGTCAGATAAATCAAACTGGCACAGAGATCTCCTTTCAATTTCCATGCCATTAATTTCATTCTGCCGGGGTTTGGATGAAACACCACGTTCTGAACCAGGAGATCCTGACATGAAGGTAGTGGAATCGGCTGACAGAACATCATTCTCCACATTGAAGGAAACCACGTCTTTTGGGCCAAAAGGGGAGGATCACTATAGCAGAAACCGTTTTGGGCTGAATCTTGAGTAGTACTTTGAGAATTAATGAAGTCTGAGGAAATTTGTAAAGGCTCTACAGCAATCCACTCCGCATAGCAACATAAAGTATATAAGTTTTATGCAGGTGTGAAAAAATGCTGTAAATTAGGAATGCTTTCAGAAATTGAAGTGCTAATAATTTATTTTATTAATTAACAAAATGGAAAGTAAATGAACAGAAAAGAAATCCAAATCAAATCAATATTTGATTTGATCACCCGTTGCCTTCAAAAGAGGATCGGTTCTTCTAGGTACACTTGCCCGGTTTTTGAAGCAACTCGCAGGTAATTGGTCATTGAGAACCAACCACAGACCTTCTTTAGATGTAGGCTGCCTAAAATCCTTCTGTCTCTTCATGTAATCCCAAACATACTTATTGAGTTTATGGATCTGTGGGGGTCAAACCATCACTTCCAGGACTCTTCTTTACGCTGAAGATAATTCCTAATGGCATTGGCTGTATGTTTGGGGTCATCGACCTTCTGCAGAATAAATTTGGGGCCAACCACATGCCTTCCTGGCACTATGGAGATGTATCTGCCTGTATTTCATAGCATTAAGGACACCATCGATCGGGCAACATTGAGGACCGTAGATGTAGTGGTTGGCCAAGGAAACGCATGCAGCAGATGAAAGATAATGTAGAATCCGCGCTCAGGATTAGAACTGCAGCCTCCCAAAGAGGTACTACACAATGGTGTGTAGTAAAGAAATAGTATTAGATAAAGGGATGGTGGCGCTGTTCAGGGTATAGTGGGGCGAGCAGGTTAAAATAATTAAATATATAAATAGATACCTATGAATGGTAGAAATGAATGTGTATTAGACTAAAAAGTGTATAAAAGTAAAGGAGATTAAAAAGCAACTTCTTTCACAAAAAAGTGAAATGACTGTGCAGTACCTTATGTACAAAATTATGTGTAACAATTATAAATAGCAAGCAAGAAAGCATAAACATAAATAGAAAGTGACTCTGTGCTCCAATGATATAAATAATGCATAAATATTAGTGGTATGCACCACTCGAAAATTTGTGTCCTCCTGTTAAAAATTGGTGCAGTTGCACAAAAAATCCCAAACAATAAAAATGTTGTATATAAATAAATAAAAAGGTGAACGGATCATAGGATGGGATAAGCAGATAAAAATGTGAAGATTGACAATTGTCCCAAGTGTAACAAAAAGGAGAAAAAATTAAGTGATCGGTGATCAAAGTGGTGAAGTCCTGGGCTGTCCTTTGAATCTCAGCAAACTTGTAACGACATATGGCATGTAGACAAACAGATGATGGTGACTTTCCTAGTGCTCCCCTCCTTTCGTCGAGTGACCCCCAATGTGGAAACACTCACCAGAGTGCCTAACCCCTGCAGGGGTAATAGGCATATGATATCCTGAGTATGTGGTAAGGATCCTCCTCTGTGTGAACGGTCTCCACTCCAAAGTCTCCTCTGTGGGGATATTCCTCCTTTGTCACTCTCCAGGGATGGGGGTAAAAAAACCCCAATAGGGTCCGTGTGAATAAAAGATGAAAAACACTATAGTGTAATATTGCTAAAAATACTTGGATATTTATTGAAAATGGCGTGTACCCAATAGGGTTAAAAAACATATATACATACAGTGTATTAAAATTATATCTATAAGTAAAATAGCAGAGTGCACAGCTGGAGAGCAGAGCGATGTGACACCGCAAAGCCCTGGACTAGCCCTGTCACTTCCCCCCTTGTCTGCGGCTTCCGGTTTCGGAATCACCGCCAGTGGAACGCACGCTAGTCCAGGGCTTTGCGGTGTCACATCGCTCTGCTCTCCAGCTGTGCACTCTGCTATTTTACTTATAGATATATTTTTAATACACTGTATGTATATATGTTTTTTAACCCTATTGGGTACACGCCATTTTCAATAAATATCCAAGTATTTTTAGCAATATTACACTATAGTGTTTTTCATCTTTTATTCACACGGACCCTATTGGGGTTTTTTTACCCCCATCCCTGGAGAGTGACAAAGGAGAAATATCCCCACAGAGGAGACTTTGGAGTGGAGACCGTTCACACAGAGGAGGATCCTTACCACATACTCAGGATATCATATGCCTATTACCCCTGCAGGGGTTAGGCACTCTGGTGAGTGTTTCCACATTGGGGGTCACTCGACGAAAGGAGGGGAGCACTAGGAAAGTCACCATCATCTGTTTGTCTACATGCCATATGTCGTTACAAGTTTGCTGAGATTCAAAGGACAGCCCAGGACTTCACCACTTTGATCACCGATCACTTAATTTTTTCTCCTTTTTGTTACACTTGGGACAATTGTCAATCTTCACATTTTTATCTGCTTATCCCATCCTATGATCCGTTCACCTTTTTATTTATTTATATACAACATTTTTATTGTTTGGGATTTTTTGTGCACCTGCACCAATTTTTAACAGGAGGACACAAATTTTCGAGTGGTGCATACCACTAATATTTATGCATTATTTATATCATTGAAGCACAGAGTCACTTTCTATTTATGTTTATGCTTTCTTGCTTGCTATTTATAATTGTTACACATAATTTTGTACATAAGGTACTGCACAGTCATTTCACTTTTTTGTGAAAGAAGTTGCTTTTTAATCTCCTTTACTTTTATACACTTTTTAGTCTAATACACATTCATTTCTACCATTCATAGGTATCTATTTATATATTTAATTATTTTAACCTGCTCGCATGCAGCAGATGAAAGACATATATTTTTGCGAGCATTCTTACTTTACAGCATTTCTTAACACCTGTCTAAAACTTTTTCACAGTAATTTATATATATATATATATATATATATATATATATATATATATATATATATAATCAATGATTGTCAACTGGTGAGCTAAAGAGGGCCTCAAATACGGCCCCTGACATCACCAAAAAAACACACATAATGTTCAGTATATGAAGTGCTTGAGAGGACTGTCAGAAACTGAAGACCTAACAGAGCAAATGATGGTCAGAGAGTGTGGACATGCTACATTTTAGGCTGGGGATATGCTACAGAAGCAGTGTTAATTTGGGCAGAACATTTCGATTTAGTTTTAGTCTTAGGACTAAAATGGCATTTTAGTTTTAGTCCCATTTTAGTCTTCTGCAATTGTTTTAGTTTTAGTCGTATTAAGTCGACTAAATCTCCAAGACATTTTAGTCGACTAAAAGGTTCTATGTTTTAGTCGACTAAAAGGTTCTGCGTTTTAGTCGACTAAAAGGTTCTACGTTTTAGTCGACTAAAATCTCCAGTACATTTTAGTCGAGTAAAACAAATTTTAGTCGTCTAAAATATAATAGGTGTAATTAAATTGTAATGCATTAGTGAACATTTCTCTACAAATTCTAAACTCATTATATACTGCTGGAGTGAAAAATTTCATATGTTATTATTTATGGTATTGAGGTATAAACATGCACTACAGACCAGTGTTAATTTCTTATGCCACGTACACACGGTCGGAATTTCCGATGGAAACAGTCCAATGGGAGCTTTTCATCGGATTTTCCGACCGTGTGTATGCCCATCGGTCTTTTTCTGTCGGAATTTCCGACGGACTTTGGATTGAGAACCTGTTCTCAATTTTTCCGACGGAAAACCTTTCTATCAGATTTTACGATCGTGTGTATGCAATTCCGACACACAAAATTCTGACGCATGCTCGGAAGTATTAAACTTCCCTTTAATAGTGCTGTCAAGCGTGTTGTATGCCGTGGTGTTATTGACCGTCGGAATTTGGTGTGACCGTGTGTAGGCAAGACAGTTTCAGCGAAATTCCGTCGGAATTCCGACGGAAAAACCATCAGAGCTTTTTCCGACGAGAATTCTGACCGTGTGTACGCGGCATTTGTCAAATTTTTATTTCGTTTTAGTCTTAGTCTTTTGACTAAAATTGCATTTTAGTCTTAGTCCCATTTACGTCTTTTGACTAAAATGCCATTTTAGTTTTAGTCGTATTTATTCATCTCAATTGTTCTAGTTTTAGTCGTATTTTAGTCGACTAAAATAGTATTCATTTAGTCGACTAAAATTTTTTAGTCGTTTTAGTCGACGAAATGAACACTGTACAGAAGACAATACGAACTCTGCGTTACTCTATCCAAAATGAAAAAAGGTTTTGCCTTTAGTTCTACTTTAAGGATAATGGTAGATGAAGTATAATTATCCAACCTAACACGCTGGGATCTATTGGACAAAAAATCCCTAATCCACAGACATAAATATCTTATTTCATTCTTTTCCAAGTTTGCTCAGAGTTGATAGTCAAATGAGAAGAAACCCTGCAGTGAGATTTTTTTTTTTGCTGTGATTTTTTTTGAACAAGTGTATAGCAGCTATTGCTCTGTTTCTTAATACAACAATGCAATATGTTTAGATGATGATAATAAAAGATCAATCCACTCCCTCAGGGGTAGTGTCAGCATGGCCCACATCTCCGTCCCCTTTGTCTTAACATCATTTGTGGATTGTTTTAATAATCTTATCTACCCTCTTTTTTTTTTCCCTCCCCTCCTCCCCGGGGGGATATATTCATTTTATTTTTCCGCCATTGGGATACAAAAATCAAAGCAATAAGGGTGTTGGGCCAAGTTGTTTCCGGCATGCCCCAAAGTCAATATATCAATTTGGCCCGTTTTCCCCTTCTCGTTTTCCAACCTCCCGGGGAAGGGCTTTCTTTTGCAAACTCCCCTTTAATTGTTTGCCCCCCCCCCTCCGCTGCTGACATACGGCTCTTTTTTTTTTTTTTTTTCCCCTTTCCCTTTCCTTTCCTTCTCTCCTTTTTCCCCCCCCTACGGGTACGTGTTGTTACGTCTTAATCTACTTGGGCATCTAAGGGTGGATCCTCAGGACCTCCGAGAGGCTCCATGAATTCTTAAATTTTCTCCAGCCTTCCCACTTCTTTTTCATTGCTTCCCTTTCCTCCCCCGTACAGTTTATTACACACTCCATTGTGTATGCTGATTCTACCCCATCCACCCAAAGCCATATGGGGGGACACTCCCGGTCCATCCAGCATCTCGGGATCGCCCCCTTTGCTGCGTTGAGAAGATGGGGGACCAGAGAGCCTGTGTATTGACTAATTCCTTGTGTGGTTGCATGCATGAGGACGACCCAGGGGTCCCTTTTCACCTCCACAGTGGTTATTTCTTTTATATAGTTTAGGATGGTCTCCCAATATTTTTTTATTTTGTGGCAATCCCACCATATGTGACCCATGGTGCCTCTTTCCTCACATCCCCTCCAACACTTGGCTGATGTATCCATCTGATATTTGCTTAGCTTATCGGGGGTCCTATACCACCTGGCCATGAGCTTAAAATTCATTTCAGCGGTCTTTGAGTCCGTGGCTGAACCGTGGGCTAATTTTAATATTTTCTTAACTGTGTCTAATTCTAATTGTGAACCCAGATCCCTCTCCCATTTCCTGAGGTATGGGGGTACCTCCGGCCTGTCCTGCTCTAGAAGTAGTTTGTAAATTTTCGAAATTCTTTTTTTGGAGTTCTCTGCCGTGAAGATTTTTTCCAGTTTTGTCAGATCGTTGATGTCCCTTAACGGCACTGGAAGCGAACTGACGAAGTGACTTAACTGGAGATACCGCCATACGTCTATGGAAAACAACTCGCCTTTAGTCTGTAACTCCTGTAGTGACAATATTTTCCCGTTGCTAATAATTTCTCCTAAACTTGTGCTATCCTTTGTGATCCAATCCCCGCTTACCCCTTTTTTCCCAGGAGGGAAGAAGGGGTTTTCCTTTAGTGTAATTAAAGGTGAATTATATGCTTTATTAAAAGTTTTATACGTCTTATCCCAAATTTTAAGTGTATTCCGTGTAATTGTGTGCGTTTTTTCACCCAGTGGTCTACATTTTGGGGGATTCCAGACAATCTTCCCCAATTTTGCTTCACATAGTGATTCCTCCAAGCCAACCCATCTTTTAACGTTGTGTGATTTAACCCATTCTGGTATTCTAAGTAGTGCAGTAGCGTGGTAATATCCCTCAATGTCCGGGACTGCTAGGCCTCCTAAGTTCTTATTTTGTTTTAAGATTTGTAGGGAGATTCTGTGTTTTTTATGCTTCCACACAAAGTTCATAACCAATGCTCTTAATTTTCCTAGGTACTGTTTTGGGAGGGGGAGTGGGAGCATCTGGAGTTTATACGTAATAATCGGCAATATCATCATTTTAACCGTGTTGACCCTGCCTATCCATGATAGTGCTCTTCCATTGTACTCTTGACATTTATTTTTGATTTCCTCTAACAGTGGGATAAAGTTTATTTTATACATTTTCCTCGGATTATTGGCTAGCTCGATACCCAGATATTTTATCTGTTTTTTCCAGGCAAAACTCACCTCTTTCTGTAGGTTCTGTTTTTCAGTATTATTGAGGTTAATGTTTAAAATAAAGGTTTTTGTGGTATTAATTCTAAAATTTGTTAGGTCGCCGTACTTAGCTAAGATTTTTAAAAGGTTGGGGATTGACTTCTGCGGTGACCCGACGTAGAAAAGAACATCGTCTGCGAAGGCTGCGAGTTTATGTTCCTCACTGCCAACTCTACATCCCTCTACTCCCTCACTACCTCGGATTGTGGACAGCAGGGGTTCCAGGGACAAGACGAAGAGGAGAGGGGATAACGGACATCCTTGCCTGGTCCCATTATGCATCTCGAACATAGACGAGACTATCCCGTTTATTCTTATGTTTGCTTTGGGATGGGCGTAAAGGACTTTAATTTTTTGTATAATCTTGGGGCCAAACCCCATTCTTTGTAACGTTTTGAACATGAACCCCCAGTCTACTCTGTCAAATGCTTTTTCTGCATCAATTGAGAGCAGTAGACTGGGGGTTCGCATAACCCTCATCTTCTGCATGGCCAATAGTGTCCGAATCCCATTATCTCTCCCCTCCCTGCCTGGGATAAAGCCCACTTGGTCCGGATGGATCAGCGTGCTCAAGTGTCCCTTAATTCGTTCAGCCAGAATCTTGGCGTACAGTTTTGTATCAAAATTAAGTAATGAGATAGGTCTGTAACTTGAGCACACCGATCCATCCTTTCCTTCCTTAAGCAGGACAGTTATCGTCGCCAGAAGTGAGCCCTCGCTCATATCGTACTCTGTCCCCAGTCCGTTCATATATCGCTGTAATCTTGGGACAAGGATTTCTTTGAAAGTTTTATAATAAAGGACGGTGAACCCATCAGGGCCCGGGCTCTTTCCTGAGGGAGAGTTGTTTAGAGCTCTGAGGATTTCATCCTCAGAGATCGGTCTTTCCAGTGCTTCACTGTCCTCTATATTGAGGGATACCAACCCTGCCCCACCCAGGAAGTCATCTATTTTCGTGCTGTTTTCGCCCCCTTCGTTGCCACCCTCCGGGTCTACCGAGTAGAGTTCTTCATAGTACTTCCTAAATGTTGCTGCTATTTCTCTAGATACATGTTTAGTCTCCCCATTGCCAGTTTGAATTTTCTCGATGAAATTTCTCGATTTTTTCTTTTGGAGTTTTCTGGCTAGATATTTCCCTGGCTTATTTCCCCATAGGTACTGGTCCTTTGCCATCTTATTGAACGCCTGTCTTGCTTCCTGTTCAGCCAAATCTTTTAACTCCTCCCTCTTTTCCAACAGTTCGAGGTATGTATCGTGCACCTGAGCCCCGTCTGTCTTATGTTTTTGTTCTAGTCTGGTGATCTCGGCCGTCAGTTCCTGCGTCTGTCTCATCCTCTCTTTTTCTGCCAGGCTGCCTTCGCTATAAAGATACCTCTGACAAACGCCTTATGGGAGTCCCAGATAACTGCTTCTGAGACTTCGCCGTTGTCGTTAGTTTGGAAGAACCATTCGAGTTCTTTTCGAATGGAATCCCGTATATCTTTGTCATATAATAATTCTATATTCAATTTCCACCCACTCGAGGGTTGTTTATATTCTGGAATGCATAAATTCATGGAGGCTGGGGCATGATCTGAAAGGGACATTATTTCTATGCTAGTTTGGGTGATTCTCTCCAATAGTCCATGTTCAACCAAGATATGGTCCAAGCGGGAGTACGTCTGGTGTGCGGGGGAGAAGAACGTAAAATCTCTTTTATGGGGGTGCTGGATCCTCCATATGTCCACCAGTTGTTCTCCAGAGAGCCTTTTTTTAAGTCTCTTGAGTTGAGCGGTCCCTGTCCCCAGCACCCCAGACGTACTATCCCGGGATGGGTCCATTACAAAATTTAAATCCCCCATAAGTATCAAATAACCCTTTTTAAAGGCCCTCAACTTTGATAAAATTGATTCTAGGTATCTGATGGGTCTTATGTTGGGGGCGTATATATTGGCTAAAGTGATTTCTGTCCCGCTGAGGGATCCCCTTAAAAAGAGAAACCTCCCCTCCGGGTCCATTTTCCTGTCTTCCAATGTAAAGTTAATGTCTCTGCCAAAGCCTATGGCCACCCCTCTTGCCCTGTTTGTTATTGTATCTCCGTAGTACCATGTTGGATATGAAGGCGAGAATAGTCTAACGCCGGAGACATGTGACAGATGAGTCTCCTGTAGGAAGACTATTCCCGCCCCATATCTCCTGATCTCCTCCAAGACCCGGTGTCGTTTGATAGGGGAGTTCAAACCCTTTACATTATATGTGAGAAACTTAATTTCAGTCTTCATTTCTCCGTTAGGGTGTTTTTACTTTTTCCCTCTGTTCTAGTTTGGTAGGTGAGAAGTTTAAAGGCCGATACCCTGTCAGCAGCAGAGGGGGCCCCCCTCCCTAACCCATCCCTCCCTCCCCTTTCTACCCCCCCTTCTCCCTCCCCTTCCCATGCCCTCCTACCCCCCCTCCCTCCTTCCTTCCCCCCTCCCCCCTCCCCCTACCCTTCCCCTCTCTGACCCTTTCATGGGTCTCTAGGTCCATGGGTGTCGTCTTCATGCGGCACCCCTGGGCGCTAGATTCATGGTGAGGTGGAGTCTGATCCCGGCCCCCCCTTTTTTTTTTTTTTTTTTTTTTTTTCCTTCCCCCCTCTCCGTTCCTCTCCTTCTTTTAATCTATCGTTTTTTCCTCTTTTTACCCTTCTCTATCCCTCCCCTCCTCTCCGCCCCCCCTCGAATTGCTCCGAAAAATAGTGGAGAATAGGCCGAGTCTTTTGGGGCTTACTGGTAGACTTTTCTACCTACCCCCCCCCCCTCTCCTCCGCCACCATTTTAAGTGAGGTCATCTACACCCTCTTTTTCTTTCCAGCCGGGTAACTCCGGGACTGGGATCCCCAGCTTGGCACAGAAACCCTGGAGCTCCTCCGGGAATCGCAGCTTAGCCGCCAGCCCCTCTTTTAGGCCAATTAGGCAGGGTGGAAAGCCCCAGTTGTACTTAATGTTTTCCTTCCTGAGAATTTCTAATAGGGGTTTTTGAAATCTTCTTCTCTCCAGGGTACGGGCCGAAAGGTCGGCATATACTTGTATGTCTGTGTCTTCATACCTCAATGGTGTATTGCCCCTGATTTTGCCCCAAATGTCCTCTTTCTCTTTAAAGTGGAAAAATCTAATGATTATATCTCGCGGTCTGTCGGGACCCGACCTCTCAGATCTTCCCACTCGATGAGTTCTTTCGATTTCGGGGAACTGGTCTTGATTTTTGCCACTAATTGGGCCTAGAATGGAAAAGATTTTTTTCCCAAGATCTTCCCCTCTTTGTTCTGGGACCCCGCGTAGTCTCAGATTTAGCCTTCTATCCCTGTTCTCTTGTTCTTCAATTTTGTATGCGGTGTCTCTCTGATTAAGTTGGGATTTTTTCAGCAGGGCTTTTAGGTTTGAAATTTCCTGGTCAGTATTATCTGCTCTGGTTTCAACCGTCTCTACCCTGGTAAGTAGGTGGCCCATGTCCTCTCTGAGATTATTGATTTCTAGTTTAATAGCGTTTTCTAGACGCAACAACATAACCTCCATTTCCGTTTTGTTGGGGACATGAGTTCCTGCCTGTTGATCCTCGGTCCGGCTCATGTCAGTCTCACTCTCTATGGTGTAGTCTGCTCTTGACTGATTGTTGACGCCTTCTGCTCCTACGCTTCTCTCCAGACTGACCCCCACCTGGGATGCGAGCCCTGTGGTTTTTGGGCTGGCTCCTTGTCTAAGGTAATGTTTAATCGTGCTCACTTCTCCTTTGGTGCCTTTTGTGGCTCCCTTTTTTGACGATTTGGGTGCATCCTTACTCATGGTGCCCTTTCTTATGCCTCTTATTCTCTTCCCCAGCTTTCTTTTTTATTAGGGTTTCCCTATTGCCTTGTTTCCTTTCTCCTCCCCTGTTTTCCAATGGGGCCCCTTTTGTTGGATTTAATCTTTAATGTTTGTGTAGAATTGTTCCTGAGCTGTTACGGCCTTGGTGAGTGCAGTTATAGGAGTACAGGTTACAGGGTATCAGCAGGGTATCAGCAGGTGCAGAAAAACAGGCAAGAGATCTTTTTTTTTTTGAAAACCTAGTGGCCTGTTTTACATGGTTCTCTTCAAGATCTATGTGTATAGTGTCAGTTTATCCTATCTCTGGATTCTTCCTAGGTGCACCGTTCCGTGCACTCTAGTGGAAATGAAAGGTACCCAGTTTTCAGGAGGCACTTCTCCTAGACCCTTTTTTTTTTTTTTAGCCAACCGCTTGCTTGTGAGGAGGAGAGCCTAACAAGAGTTTGCTGGCAGCTTAGTGAAACACATATGCATTTTAAAAGTGTACTGTCTCTTGGTAGATTGCAACAAACATCCTTAAGTGATATTTCCAATATGGTATAATACTTGCAAGTTATTTAAAGACTCTGCTGTGCTATTTTAACATCGAGTCGCATCATCACTGAGAGTACCATTTGTGTTGGAGCATACGAAATAGTAGGGTTGCTAGCAGACACAAAAAAGGCAATTTCACAAACTTTCCTTGTCCAAGTCCTTTTAACATGTTAACAAAATCTGTTATATCAATTGGGCGGTACTAACCCTTTCAGGATGCTGTCTGAAGAAAGACAGGTGCTATGTTCCAAACCGGGGTACCGCTGCTCTTCTGGAAGTATGATGTTGGTATCCAGAAAAAGAAGACTGACCTGCAGAAGGAGAGCCGGCGGTACGGCAGATACCCGGGGGAGTGCACCATAGAGAGAGCGAAGAACAGTGAGAGGAAAAAAAAAAAAAAAAAACACCGAACGAGAGATGAAAAGGGACTAAGCCACAAGGGCCATAGTACAGTCACGTCACCCCTGTATAGCTTTTCAAATCAGGTCGCTTGGTGGACTACAAATACACATATTCTCTGTATAGACCGAACCGTTTGCCTCCACAGATTAATATATTCTCTCTCAATTTCTATGTACGCAGTCCCTTTTTTGGTTTCAGCTGGGAGCTTTTATCCGTGTTACCCACCGGCATCCAAAGCATCTTGCAGTGTTATGTGCTTACCTTCATATATGGCCACAGTTCTTACCAAATTAAACTCCAGTGAGATAGCCTCTTCTTTCTGCTTTGAGAGATATTTCACCTTTCTCCTATACACATAGACTACATTTTACCTCAGGTTTCTGATCCTCCACTTGCTTTTCAGCCGTTTTGTGAGGCAAAGGGGTGGTTGATCCTTGTTGTATAGCTGAGGAGGCAGGCTCAGGCAGATTCCGGAGCGCAGACAGCGCTATATGTTGCTGCAAGTAGGAAGAGGGGAAGGGGAGCAGGGGAGGGGAGGGGGAGAGGAACGAGGACCGAGGAGCAAGGACACCCGGCCGCCCCGCATACACACCGCTCCTGTATCTGCGGTGAGGTCTTTCTATGCGGTCTGCCGACGTCCTCCACAGCTGCTGGGTGAGGGGTCCGGGGATCGGGAACCACGGCGGGTGCGGGAGATCTCACATGCCGCTCCGGAGCTCTCACTCTCCGTCAGTGCGGCTTCGACTCCCGCCGCGAGCTCCACACACAGGCTCCTCCCACCATGCCGGACGGCGCCGTCACGTCGTCCACCTCATCCTCCCTGTATGAGATTCTGAGCCTCCATCATATTTTATTCTTTATTACCAAAAGTATTGGGACGCCTGCCTTTACACCCATGAAATTTAATGGCACCCGAGTCTTAGTTTGTAGGGTTCAATAATGAGTTGGCCCACCCTTTTCAGCTATAACAGCTTCAACTCCCGCCGCGAGCTCCACGCACAGGCTCCTCCCACCATGCCGGACGGCGCCGTCACGTCGTCCAGGCTGGTTGTACAGAAGTTGATATCTTAGTAAATGTCTGTACAACCAGCCTGTCTGTTTTTTTCCTGCTCAGTCAGTGTCGTCATCTATAACTGGCAGCAGCAATGAGTGTATTCTGATGCTGGGGAATTTTCTCAACTGTCACAATACAATAGCTCCATGGGAGGGATTCCCCCATCAACAACAAGTGTGTTGATGGGGGGATTAAATATATATAAAACATTTTCAACCCACTGGTTGAATGAAAAAAATGCATCATCTATGGCTTCTTTTTCCCTGTTACCAAACAAAAATAAAAACTGTTGTTATATAGTTACATAGTAGGTGAAGTTGAAAGGTTGTGAGGTTGTGTGGTATGAAGTGCAGGTTTCATGACTGCCAATGGCTGGGTACACCCAGTACCTTCTCCACTTCCTTTCCCGCTCTTGCTCTACAACAGCTGCTAAAGCAGTAACAGAGACAATTCAATATAGAAGGAATCAGCATATTTGGACTCTAAATGATGATGTTCTCTACATAGCAATATATTATATTAATATCTATTCATATGAAAAAAAGGGTGAACCAAATATCTGCGCTAATTACGGTGAAATAAAGTGATAGCGGCCAACACAGTTTGTTGATGAGCAAACTAGTAAAACATAAAAGTGTAGCGCTTGAAGTGAAAAATTTGGAAAGATATCCAAAAATGTGATAGTCCATCTCAAATGTGATCGATCAAACAAAATCGATCACATTTGAGATGGACTATCACATTTTTGGATAATTTTCCAAATTTTTCTACATCACACACTTCAAGCGCTACACTTTGGATTTTATATTCTCTACAAAGGAAAAATTGCAATGGTTTATTGTTTAATGGACAAACTTATAACATTCTTTTACTTTAAATTGATGCAGTGAACCTTCATGCTAAAGCAGGATATCAACACATGATGAAACACAATTATTATGTGTATTGATGCATACTCATAGTTGTGAATTAGCCCTCACTTACCAGGAATGAGGTGTTAGAGGTATTACCTACATCATTAATCTCAGATAGAGGCAAACCAATCCAAACAGCCTTAATCTACCAGGTGTTTGTCATTTCAGGAAAGGCATTCCTCATGCTCAGATTGTTGCTTGAAATGCTTTGTGTACACTGATACCTTTTTCCACCTTTTCTGCATGTGATAAATCACAGAAGTTTCTTCCAAATATAATCTCTTAGGTGTTGAATGTCCCCTTCACATTAGACCCTTTACTCCTTCTATTAGGACTAGCAGAAAAAGTTGTTAAATTAACATTGAATATACTCTGTCTGTTATTTACTTATTTTAGTCATTCTTTCCATTTGTTTGCTAATTGTGCTACCCCAAATTCCCAGTCCCTGGCAGCCCACTTTAGATAAGGCCCGATATGCTCCAATCAGAAGTGAGCATGAGCGTTCTTCAGTAGATGTGACTACATGGGGTGTGTTGGACTGCTAGAGACAGACCACTGTTCTTACACAAAGGCAGCGGTCCTCATCTCTATCAAGCTGCTAGGTTTGGGGTAGCAATATTAGGCAATAGGTAAAGGAAATCCTATATAAAAAATAAAAAAATAAAAACTATCTATGCTCCTTGACCTTAAACTGTTAAAGCTTAGACTATAATTGAGCTTTAGACCCCGGTCACACCTGTGCGACTTGTCATGCGATTTGACAGTTTCACACCCTATTGTCCACATTGGAAACAGTCGAATCAGTGCGACTCCGTCGGAGTTGCACCGATTTTGAAAGTAGTTCCTGCACTACTTTTTGCAAGTTCAGGTGTGACTTGCATAGACATTTGTGCATGAAGTCGCACAGATGTCTTCCAAGTCACACCTGAAGCAGCACTACAATGCTACTTTGAAATCATGCCTCTTCATGTGAAGTAGCACGATTTCAGAGTTGCGATCGGTGTGCCCGGGGTGTAAGGTCTTATACACACTGCACGTTTTTCAGCTACTCCTAGGGGTGTCTGGCGTTTTTGTTTTCCTGCCTCTAAATGCCCCTGCATGTTAGCCTATGTGTCCATGCACACATAAGCTTTTAGAGGAGTTTATAAGCAGAGTTGAAAAAAAATCCACTGCCAGCGCGTCTAGGAGCAGCAGAGTTTTGACAGAAAAAAACGCTTGACGCTTCGGAGCGCGTCCAAACGATTGTTAACACTAGGCACGTTTAGCACTTGAATGTTAATTCATTTGAATGGCCAGGAAAAATAATTATTCAGGCCAATAAAATTAATTAACGCCCAAATGCTTGATGCCTGTAAATGCACCTAAACGCGTTAACGCTTTTACAAGTGCCAAAATGCTGCTGCCAGGAGGAAAGGCTTCTAGGAGAGTTGGCAAAATATCCTATGTGCATAGGGCCTTTGAAATAAACTTTTCATTAACTTTACAAGTCTGCATTATTAATACAAAGGGGTGATCCATACCTGATTACTGCAGGGCCATGCCACTCATTGCCTGAAATCCAGCACTTCAAAATCGGACTGTTCATCCTGTTACTGGCCACTATTTGTTGGTAGATCCACAGAGTCAGTAAGCTGAGTTTATATTGAAAAGTCGAATTTTCCCATAAAACATGCCTCTACCAAGCTTTCATAATAATCATAGTATCTGCTCAATAGGGAGCTGGGGGCGGAGCTGACTTTTAGAGGAAATTTCAAACTTTGCATATAACATCAGCAGCCTATATCCATGGATTGATTTGTCGTGCACTTTCATCATATGCTCCGTTTTAATTTGCCAGGTTTGTGACAGGTTTGCTGAAGTCATTGATTGCTCTTTTAAATAATCACATGTAGTTTTTGACTTGAGGATCTCTTAAAAGCTGAACTCCAGTTAGCAGTAAAATATCATTTTTAATGTAATGCGCCAGCTAGCAAGGTTTATTAACTTGTTTAATCAAGGGTAGGTCACTGTTAGACCTGTCTTTCTTTTTTCCGCTTATCTGATCTCAGCTTGTCCAACATCATTGCTTACAATGCATGACCAGCAGTCCTGCATTGTACAAGAAGGACACCAAGGGCTGGCCACATATCAAAAGCAAGGAATAAGATAAGTATTCCTGTACTCTACAACCCGCCTAGACTAAACAAGCTATTAAACTTTACTATCCGGTGGGGATATATTTATGCTGATTGGAGTTACACCTCATTGCCTCATTATATTCCTGTGTACTTACGTGAGGCTTTGTAATGAATATTTTCAGCTTTGACATAACAGAGCAACTGTGCTGTGTAAATATGGGAATCCAATTTCATATAGACTTTACCCAGCACTTCATCCAAAAAAGAAATCACCTTTACTTTGGAGCTTGCCATATGTCACAGTGACTAGCACAAATGTTTAGCTGGAGAGGAGTGAAATTCAGCTCCTATTCATTTGTCTAGTAACCTGCAGAAGTATTTATTCAAACTCAAGCTAGACCTCCATAGAGCAGCTTGGAAGCCTCTTATGTCTATTGACTACTCTTATCAAAGGACAACTGGCTATAACAAATCCAATCCAGAATATTTCAGCACTGTCCACGGCAAAATTAATTACCAGTGTTTTATATTATACCGTTTTATTATACAATTGTATCATTTATTAATAATGCATGAACATAATATACTGGGTGCAGTTTTAACTTTACTTGCTATGTTCATCTGTATACCTACAACATACAGTATGGTCACCTTTGCATTTACATACTGGAGTCTGATGGTTGTTTTTCGGTTTCTTTGTTGAATGTGTACCTAAACCAAAAACAAAAGTAATGTGGTGGCTGTATTCATTCTCTTTTTATTTTCTTTTTACCTTGGCTGGCTCTGCTCACTCCTCCACTGTATCTGTGGAGGAAGCCATGGATGTCACAAAGACTGGACTTCCAACACGTTTGCCTTTTTTTTATCTCCATTACATGGGGGGCTTGATGGGACCAGCAGTATTCACAATAACGATTAAATTGTTTGTGCTATTAATTCATCAAACAGAAAGTGAAAAGGACACTGTTTCTGGCAAGATCAACAGGCATGTTATATATAATTGCTAAAGATGTTTTTTAGGTCTGGGAAATAAAAACTTTGCAGCCACTACATCTAAGGACTGGTAAGCTGCAATATATCCAATTTTTTGTTCATGGGTTTAGGTATACTTTAAATACTAAAAAGAAAAAGGCATCAAGCTCAAGTATTTTTGTTGCTTTTGTCTTGTAGGCCAACGTAAATTGTTTCTTGAGCAATGAATACAGGGTAGGATGAAAGAAAGTGATAGAAGATGTGAATGTTTGATTAGTTTGTTGGGAGGTTGTAGGTCTGGAGGAAGGGGTATGAGTGTAATGCCCCAAGACTTGTTGAGGGGGAGGTTGGAAAGCAGTCTCATGGCCATTTGGATACATTTTTTAGTAGAGCAGTTATTTTTTACAGCTAAAGCTGGCCATAGATGGATCGAAATTCAGCTGGTTCAGCAGGGACTGCCCAAATTTTGATTCATCTATGGCCATTCCCGCTCGAGAGGAGTCAACTTAGTAATCAGCTCTTCAAGCAACAGGAAAATTGGTGTTTCATCAGCACATGCAGTCAATTGGCTGCATATTAAGCTGTCAGAATACGACAGAGCAGCGGTAGGCGGTAAAGCGCTGCTATTTTTAGCGGTGTTATTCGGGCGCTAGGGCGGGGCGCTTTTAACCCCCACTAGCAGCCGAAAAGGGGTTAAAAGCGACGCTACAGCTTTTTTTTTACCGTCCTGCAAGCGCACCGCTCCAGTGTGAAAGCACTCGGGCTTCCACACTGGAGTGAGGCTCTTTACAGACGCTATGCAGGCGCTATTTTTAGCGCTATAGCGCCTGTAAAGCGCCTCAGTGTGAAAGCAGCCTAAGGCTACTTTCACACTGGGGTGTTGGGGGCGTCGACTAAAAAGCGCCGATATTCGGCTACTAGCGGGGCGCTTTTAACCCCCGCTAGCATCCGAAAAAGGGTTAAAAGCGCCGCTGCAGCGGCTCTTTGCCGGCGCTGCCCATTGATTTCAATGGGCAGGGGTGCTTTAGGAGCGGTGTATACACCGCTCTTACGGCACTGCAAAGATGTTGCTTGCAGGACTTTTTTTACCATCCTGCAAGCACACCGCTCAAGTGTGAAAGCACTCAAGCTTTCACACTGGAGTGAGAAGAGAGGCTCTTTACAGGCGCTATGCAGGCAATATTTTTAGCGCTATAGCGCCTGTAAAGCGCCTCAGTGTGAAAGCAGTCTAAAGGTTTCTTCATCCACCTTGAATCTGTGAATGGGAGAATCTGTTAATTTTTTTTTTGATCAGCTGGCTGCCTGATCAAAAAAGAAAAACCTTTAAAAACCTTGACAAGCTTAAGATTAAGGTTGCCAGGACTGAGAAATCTATTGTGAGTGTCATTTAAGATCACTGAACTAAGGTTGCCATCATGTCATCTCATGACTAAACTGTAAATGTCACGATCTATGTGACATTCTAATGTAAACAATGGTATTTGTAATCATCAAGCAGGATTATTACCAATTGCAATCATTCAGGTTTTACTTTTCATTTAATAGAAATGATAAACAATAATCCTGAAATCCTGATTGATGTTTTTAGGCAATTACTCCACTTTCATGCTCCTTTTCTCCATAATGAATTGGCCCTGTACATTTTTAACAATAATCTCTTTTTTTGTTCTTTTTTTTTTTCCATAGGTGGCAACATTGATTCACATCTGGCAGTTCAGCAAAATGTAAAGGACTGTCATTTTTAGGTTCATTGGAAGTCAGCTCAGCCCCTTATAATGAAAAGTGCATCATGTAAATAAATGTATTTTGGTCCAAGGTACAGTCTGATGTGTAATTTAAAGAAAAAAACATGAAAAAAGCAGAATCTTAACATTCAAAGAGTTTTATTGTGAGTTACAAGCGTGAGTAAGCATCTAACAAGCCAATATACATATGTATATTGCACAATTCACATAGTGCTTCACAGAAAACACAAAAAGGAACATGGTATATAAAACAGTAGCTCACCACAACCAACTTCGCTAATCAACTAAGTAACAAGTTAAGCCATCTGCCCTAGAGTTACCCCAACTTTATCTGGATGGCAGAGCTTCCATAAAAATTCTATCTCAGGCGTATTATGAGTATTGCAAATTATATCAATCAGCATAACAAAAGTTCCCCTGTGTACATGAGGAATTGGCTTGCTGAATTTGTAACAAAACTTTAAGAATTCAAAACAAGAACAGGAAATAGCTCAAGAGCAAGCAATATGAAGAAGGCGTAAGGAGAAAAGGGAAAGAACTGAGGAAAGAAAAGAGGAGGAGACCTAGGACTCATATAAGATACCAAGCTCTTTGAAACATCCAAGGATTGGAGATAGAGGTACCTGCACATAATTTGCCCATGGTTCCCAAGTTCATTCAAAGAGGGCCTGTTTGTCATTTATTATGCTAGCCACCTTTTCATGTACCATAATCCAAGACATTTTATGCTTTATGCGGCGAACCAATACAGAGGGTGATTTCCACGCCTCAGCGATGGTGATCTTAGCCGCCAAGAGCATAAAATATATTAATCGCTTCATAGGGTGCGGCACATCTTCTGGGAGCAATAGAAGGTTGTTGTTCAACCGCAATCCCTGTTATTTCACGAATCATGGAGAAAACTCGACTCCAATAGCTCCTGATTCAGGGGCATTCCCACCAGATTTGGAGCATGGTGCCTCGCAAAGAACACCCTCTAAAGAAATCCGCCAAAGTTGATGGATACATCCTGGCTAAGCAAGTAGGGACCAAGTACGCAGGACGTCATAGGAAAAAATCCATAGTATAGGTCAGAACAGTCTGTCGTTCAATAGTCACCCAATCAGGGCATTGCCATTGCGAATAGACCACCAATAATTGCATGAGCTGCACCCAGCCTTTCCTTGGCACATTAGGGGTGTCACTGGGAAGCCTGAACCCTTACGGCCCCAAATTAACTTAAAGCTGAGCTCCACCCAAAAGGGGAAGCTCTACTTGTTTGCATGTTTTTGACAGGCACTCATCTCCACTTTCAGGAGACCTCACCGCGTTTGATGGGTGCGAGTATATGTTTCCCATCATGAGAAAGAAAGTGTGGCCCAAAGCCCCAAGCGTTCAAGACCCCAAAAATGTAGCTCCATGAGAATGAATCACAGCCTTTTGTAGGTCTAACGATATCAAAATCCCTACTGAGGTGCGCCCCCCTGCCCAACCTGCTTGCATACGGGAAACAATATCAATGGCCCTCCTGATCTGGTCCAGACACTGCCTGCCAGGAATGAAGCGCCACCTGGTCCTTATGTACATATTGCGGGATAAAATGTGATAAACTGTTCCCTAGCACATTAGTAAATAACTTTAAATCGTTGTCTATAAGAGATATAGGGCAATAATTCCCCACCTCTCCAGGATCCTTATGCGATTTCGGCACAACCAAAATGTAGGCCATATGAGAAAGAGGATCCAGGGGAGCACCATCCAGCAGGGCATTGAAGAAGCGGACCATATGGGAAACCAAGATATCTTGAAATTTATGATAGTAAATGGCTGGAAAACCATCAGCGCCTGGCGCTGTACCACTTTTGTGGCTTTAAGCGTAAGCAAGACTTCCTGCGGGGTAAAAGGAGCTTCCATACCCGACCTATGCATGTTGGAAAGTTTAGGGAGGCGAAGACTCTCAGGCAGCACTAGACTAGAGAGTCCTTCCCCCGTCGGGGCTTATAATAATGAAGAATAAAAATTTTGCAAGGATTCTAGAACCTTACGTGGATTCTGAGAATAGAAACCACCAGGGCATTGCAATTTCGGGACAGTTCTAGTGCGCATGTTTAGGTTTAAATTAAGGGCAAAGTAGGGAACTAACTTTGTCTTTTTGCATAAAAAAGCACTTGGAGGCCCAACAAACATTTTTTGCGTTGTTAACTCCAGTTTGAGCTCCAATCTCGTTTGATCCATTTGTTGAAGAACAGAGGGATCTGGGGATTGCTTATGGATTCGGAGTAAAGACTGTAATTATGATCAAGGTTTTGAACTTGCTCCCATCGAGCCCTGTTAAGCTGAAAGGACGTTTGGATGATCTTTCCGTGCCCTATGGGCAGCCCATACGGAGACTGGGGAAATATTGTCTCTCAGGTTATCCTGAAAGTAGTGATGCAAACGCATCCAAATATCCTCACACCAGCACTGATCTGATAATAAAGATTCATTGAGCCTCCACTGAGATGCCCAGGGAGACACTGAGAGAGACTCGAAAAACACAGATACCAGGGAATGATCGGACCAAGCTACGGCTTTAACAGCAGCTTTACCATCAACGTAGAAGACACAAAAATATAATCAATACGGGAATAGGTTGCATGAGGTGCAGAATAAAAGGTACAGTCGTGTGCGGAGGGGTTAAATTCACGCCACGCATTAATTAAGTTAAGAGCATGCAGCATTTTAGCCACACGTGTGCCAGATTTAGGGGCCATCTAACAGAAGAGCGAGATGGGTTGGATTTGTCTAAACTCAGAACAAGGGCAAGATTAGTATCTCCTCCACAAATCACTTGGCCCTCCAGGAAAGGAGTAAGAGCTCTCAGCAATTTAGTGATAAAAGTAGCTTGTCCCAATTTAGGGGCATAGTAGGAAATAAAAGTAGATAGCTGTTCCCCTACTAAACCTTTTTCCAAAAGGTATATCCTGTCTGGGTCTCTAATTTCCTGCTGTAGTGTAAAAGAAAGTATTTTAGAAAAACAAATGACTACCCCTTTAGTCTTATCCCGAGCATTTGCTAAATAGAAAACAGGGTACTATTTATGTAAAAAAGATGGTCTGTATGAGCGGAGAAAATGGGTTTCTTGTAATAACAGGATATCCGCTCGGCAGGAATGATAATGATGAAAAGCCTTGCGCCGTTGAATTGGGGAGTTAAGGCCTTGTGTGTTATGAGATACGACCCTACAAGGGGTCGAAGGGTCCTTATGTGTACTCATGGCTCCAGATGGCATCCACATAACCCACTACATCACTCACACTAGCCCGGAAAAGATATGTACTAGTAGCCTCCATTCCACACCTGCAAGGAAAAATACACTTCCACTGGTGCCTTGGTCTCAAAAGAAAATAAAGAAGTTAGAAAAGAGAAACACATACAAAGAAAACCATACAAAGTATAGGTACACACACCACAACCCGGGGACTTGAAGCAACCCCCAGGTTAGGGCTAAAATATATCAGCGAGATAAGTAATCAAAGTGCATACAGGTTCACTTTATTTGCTAGCTTTAACTTTGCTAAGTGAACAGTCTCTACACTGTAATTCAGCTCCTCCTTACTTTTTTTTTTTTAATATAGATATTTTGGGGTAACCACGAGTCCGGTTTCTTGGTGATTTGTAGCAAATGTTTGCCCCTTTTAAAGTACTGTATATTTCATAACTGAATGTTTTTAATAAAGCAAAAAATATATTTTTTTGCCTCAGTTTGCAGTCATATTTGTGTGCAGTAACGTGTAGACAAATTAACTGTTGTAATTATCTAGTTTCATACAAGTTGTACTTCATACAACATTTTGCTGTCCTGTCCAGAGTTTGGGTTTAAATCCTTCCACTATATGCCTTCTCTAATATATGCAGTTAGTTAGTGCATTATGGTGTGTCTTTGGTCCACTCCAGAAGAGGAATGACCCCTCCCTGGCCCCTCCAGGGTGCAAGACCCCTGACGGGGGGCAAGATATGCTCAGGACCACTCAGGCAAAAGGCCCAGTGGACCCTGCTCTTCATGGTCAGCTAAAATCAACCAATAAGTACTGAGTTGGGGGCTCTCCTGAAGAGAGATCCCCCAAAGCAGGGAGGGAAGAAACTGATCTCATTCTCCTCGTAGACTTCAGGGTAAGCCCGAAGACCCATACCCTATGAACTGGGAGTAAAAGGAAAAAGACACTTCTATAAAGTGCAGTGACACAACATGAAGATTGAATAAATGAAAAAGTGGCAACATATGCATAATGGCTAGGCCTTGCAGCCTGTAACAAAATTGCCCCAGTCTTGGCCAAAAGGCCTAGCCCATGTGGCGATGTGCAAAAAAATCCAGATGTGTTGCAGCCAAGTGCTCATTCTCACAGTGGGTCCCAAACTCATAGTCATACCAACAGCCCCCCTGGGTCGCCACTCCCAGGGGGTACTTAAAGCTGATAATCTTCACCCTCAGAAAACACTTTCTTTCTGTCCACCCCCCAGCTACCAGATTAGGGCTGTCTCTTTTTTTTTTTTCCTTTTTTCAAAACAAAAAGTGCAGCTCCGTTACCCCTTGCATGTCTTTCACCTAGCTGAATGCTGTACATTGTTCTCCCTTTGCTTCCTGAGATATGCATATGACATATCCCAGTTGGGAGCTTCATTCACAAAAAATTAGGTGCACATCATCAGTAAGCATGCCAGCTGAACCAGGAAGAGTCAGCAGGCCTCTTGATGATGTCATAAGCCATGGACTCAGTGGTGGCAAAGAACAAGAGGATCTCAGCGAGACAACCCTGGATCCTCTGGGCAGGTGCATATTGGAAATGGAAGCAACAGACCCCCCCCCCCCCCTATAAGCAGGGAGGGAGGGTAAAAAAGGGGAGTGGCAAGAGAAGATCCTCTTCAACAGTGCAGGCTCTCTGCCTCCCCAATCCCTGGCCAGACAAGGCAGCACTGTGCAAACCACTTTTCCTTATTTCAACATACAGTACTTTAAAAACGAGTCCTCATCTCTTCCAATATAAATGATACAGAGTCAGAGTTGTAGACAATAAAAAAAGACTGATTTACGTAGTTTAACACAGAAATTATACACAGTCCTTGATAAATATCCAGGTACCAACAAACCCTCAGAATCTTCCACACTAGGGAAGTACTACCAACCCCCACCTTACGTGATGGGCGCTCGATTCGGATTGATTGCCACGAGGGAGATCCCTCAGAACGTCCTCTTACCAACAGGGATACTATACAGCCAGCCTTCCCTGCAAAAGGCCAGAATGATGGCCTACTACACTTGATCTTAGCCAAAAGGAAGCATGCAGGATATGTTCAAAACATACTGCAATGAATCCCTCTGGTCATACCATGACCCACTGATATGTCACAAGACAAATATTGGTACTATTTATGACATCCTTCTGAAAATGCTAGTTTTTCAAAGTGATTTCTCAGTAAAATAAATCTTGGAGCGTGGCTACGGCATGCGCGAGTGAGGACGTGCTTGTGAGGAGCTCCGTGAGACCCGCCACATACAGAGCCTGAACGGCGGCTCTGAGGGAGATAAAAACACCGCACAACGATGCCTCCGAAGCGGAAGACATCCCCGCAGCCACAGAGGACTCCGAGGAGCCGGGCCGAGTCCCTGGACAATTACTTCGGGGCCCGCAACGAACCGGCAAGTACAGCCAAGATGGCGCCCAGCACCCACGCGGCCGCAGCGGCCTCCCCCACCGGCTCCCCACACATGCCTGTGCTATCACCACCGGCCCCCTCCTCTCCCTCAGGGTCAGAGAGCATGGAAGGGCCAGCAGCTAAGGGAGACCCATGGGAGGACAAGGACATTCGCTCCCACATTTTATCCCTCCCCACCGCAGCAGACCTAGAGAGGTTTGCAAACAGGGTAGAGAAGGCCCTGAGACAGGACATTGAGAACCTGCAGGCTGACACAGCCCACCTGGGGGAGAGAGTGGAGACACTTGAGGTGCAATGGGATGAAACTGCCCCCACACTGCAAGCTCTGATGCTAGATCAAATGGATGATTTTGAGAACAGGAGCCGCAGGGTTAACATACGCAACTGGACCAAGGGACATTGTACCTACTTTGCAAGGGGTCTTTAAGCAGATACTGGGCCGTCAGGCCCCGGCACACATTGAAATTGACCGAGCTCATAGGGCCCTGAGACCCCCTTCAGATGACCCGGATAGACCCAGAGACATTATATGCAAGTTGCATAAATACTCGCTTCCACTTTAACTTTTTCTTTTGTTCAAGGCGCACCCTGATGCAACGCCGGGCGCTTAAACCGCTACTGGCCTCCCTGCAAGATGCCCAACTGCCCTACAGATGGGGCTTCCCATTCAGCCTCTCTGCGACCAAGGAGGGTAGGCAATACACCCTCCGCACCAAAGCTGACCTGCCCCGCTTCCTGGAAGACCTGGGCCTCCCACCTGTGGACATCCCAGATTGGAGGACATCGCCCGCCATCCCTCTCCCAGACAACCTGATCAGTGGAGGCAAGGCCGCCGCAGACGCCGACGCGGAAACAGAAGAAGCATGTCTGAACATGGATCACCTAGGCGCCCACCACAGGAGGAAGCCTGATTAACTGTTCCCCACTCTGATATCGGAAAAGACTTTGCCCGGCTTCTTTTGAAACTTCCCTCATAGCTGCCGTTCCACTTTGCAGCAGACTCTCTACCCCATGTCGGATACCACTACGTTTACTTGTTTTCTTTTTCTGTTGGTGGGTCGCACGGCGTTCTCGCTTTGCGTGCTATACCACTACCCCCCAGTAGGACTACTCCTTGGAGTGATGTTCCCTTTTTGGGAAATGTTTCTGCTCGCTGGACCCCACCGTCTCCCCTTGTTGGGGGGGGGGGTGGGGCTCACCGACCAGGAGACTAGTTGCACTGAGTTGTGCCTTTAAGGCAACATGTTTTATTTCTTATTGTGCTCTTGCTTCTATTTCTTGCCTCTTTGCTATCTCCCCCCCCCTCCCCATGTCTACCACATCCGCTGTAACTATGGTTTTTCTTGTAGGACCCTGCATACACCTGAGTGCCGACAGTGCCCACTACACTGGCACGGACGCGCTGCTGATACCCTCTCCCCCTGGGCCGAGACCTCCGGCTCACCCTCTGAACCATCGCCATGGCTGATTTAAAGGTCGTATCCTACAATGTCCGAGGCCTGGGCTCACCGGCGAAACGCAGTAAGTTGTGGCTTGAGATGAAACGTATGGGAGCACACTTTGTTTTCTTGCAGGAAACCCACTTTCATGCTGACTCGGTCCCCCGTTTACCCACGCACCTCTATAAATCATCCACCCAAGTGACAGGGACTATAGCTACTTCTCGCCCACCCACGGTGTTTACACACGTATAGACTTCCTGCTGCTAGATCAATACTCCCTAGACTCCCTAACAAAAGCCTCCATAGGCTCCATTACTATCTCTGACCACGCGCCTGTCTCCATCTCCCTGCGCCCACAGTTTATGGAGGCACGGACATGGAACTGGCGCCTGAACGACGGCATACTGGATGACGTGGTGGCACTGAAAGGGGTGCTGGACACCATCTCCCTGTACTTCCGGGAAAATCCCCCAGAGGAAGTCAGCATGGGCTCAGTCTGGGAGGGACACAAGGCAGTGGTGAGAGGGGAACTGATCTCCCAGGGGACCCGATTGAAGAAGGCCAGGGAGGGAGACATGCAGAAGCTCCTAGCCAAAATACGCTCAGCGGAACTAGTACACAAAAAGAAGGTCACCCCCTCTCAGACAGCAGAACTACACTCCCTTAGGCAAGAATTAGCGACACTCCTAGAGGCCAAAATCAAAGCCCGTTTACGCCACTTGTCGCACAAGTTCTATGAATATGGCAACAAATGTGGGAGACTGCTAGCCAGGGCCCTCAAACGCCAGAAAGATGCAGGCCACGTACATAAGCTCAACACATCCACAGGGGAACCAGTGGTACATTCATCAAAGATAGCAAGTATGTTTAGAGACTTTTATGCCCAGCTGTACAACCTACCAGCCACATTACCTGGGTCCTCGGAAACCCAAAGGAATGCTCGTATTGAGCAATACTTGGAGGAAGCCCAATGCCCTCAGCTGAGTGCCTCAATCTGCGCACAGCTGGAGGACCCAATTACGGTGGCTGAAATACAGGCAGTGATAAAAGACCTCCCTAACGGGAAAAGTCCAGGTCCGGACGGATACACCAATACGTATTATAAAAAGTACTCAGGAGTACTTGCAGGCCACATGTGTAAATACTTTACGGCTCTAGCCCAGGGCATGGGAATGCCCTCGGAAGCTCTAATGGCACACATTACGGTACTCCCAAAAGAAGGGAAAGACCACACCTTACCAGGCAACTACAGACCCATATCGCTTCTCAATACTGATATTAAAATCCTGGCCAAGATATTGGCTAACAGACTCAAGCCAATTCTCCCGTCAGTGGTTGGCCCTGACCAGACCGGCTTCATCACGGGCCGAGAAGCCAGGGACAACTCCAATAGGGCACTCCAGCTGATCCACTGGGTGGAATCCCAGGGGGTGAAGCACCCCTGTCTCTTGCTTTCCACTGATGCTGAGAAGGCATTTGACAGGGTGGACTGGACCTACATGAAGGCGGTGTTGAAGAGGCTCGGCCTCGGACCTAATATGCTGACATGGATCTCCTCCCTATATAGCTCCCCGTCCGCCAAGGTGAAGGTGAATGGGCTCCTATCAGACCCTTTCCCTATTAAGAATGGGACACGCCAGGGCTGCCCGCTGTCCCCGCTAGTCTTTGCCCTCACCCTAGAACCCCTCCTTAACAGAATCCGCAGGAACAACAATATCAAAGGATTCTCGGTTGGGCCGACGGAACACAAACTATCGGCGTATGCGGACGACGTATTATTCTACGTCGCTGACCCCCTTATATCGCTGCCCAGTATTATGACCGAACTACAGGAATTCAACGAGCTGTCACACTTCAAAATCAATTATAACAAATCCGAGATTCTCTCCCTAAACATACCCTCAGACCTGCGTACAAGGTTGCAGGCTGCTTTCTCTTTTACATGGTGCCCCACATCACTTAAATACCTGGGAATATACTTACCTAAGAAATGTTCACAGCTATATGACTGTAATTATACCCCACTACTCACCACTGTCAAAACAGACCTTAAAAACTGGGACAAGACAGCATTCTCATGGATGGGCCGAGTCAGCATCCTCAAAATGAATGTGCTTCCTCGCATATTGTTCCTCTTGCAAATGGTGCCGATTGCTTTACCAAAGGCGTTTTTCTCAAGCCTCAACAGTACGTTCTCTAAGTATATATGGAGTGGGAAATGCCCTAGGCTGGCACTCCGCATACTGCAACGCCCCAAAGCTAAGGGAGGCCTGGGGGTTCCGGTAATTCGCAGGTACTATGAAGCAGTAGCCCTGCAACGCATTCTGGACTGGTGTCATAATGTCACTCACAAACTCTGGGTCCCCCTGGATAAGTCTCTGGCAGGTCGAAATTTGGCTCATGCCCCATGGGTCCCCAAAGAGCACAGGGGCCTGCACACCCTGGTGTCCCCGTTAGCCTCCCATGCACTGACGATATGGGACGCCCTAAACAGGGGAGGAAGGCTGGCTCGACCAACCTCCCCCCTGGCACCACTAGGCGGCTTCCCCTGGTTCACTCCAGGGGAACACCCGTCTTTCTTTCGGACGTGGGCGGCGGACGGGGAGCCCAGATGTGGCAGATTTGTCCAGGAGCAGGGACTGTTGCCCATAGAAAACCTGAGGGCTCAGTATGGCCCCTTCCTAATGGACGACTGGCGCCATAGGCAGCTCCAGCACTTCGTAGCAAACCTTCCACACGGAGTTAGGTCACCCACCCAGGCCTCGCCATTTGAGCAGTTGTGCATGGCAGAGGAAGCCACTCCACACGCTATCTCAGTACTGTATGAATTGTTACAGGCACAGCAAGTGGAAGAGAAGCCAACCTTTATTAGAGACTGGGAGAGGGATCTTCAGCGCGTCTTCACGCAACCCCAGTTGGAGCACATGTATAAACTTACGCACTCCAGTACAGTAGACACAAAAATGCAGGAAAATAGCTATAAGCTTCTAACTAGATGGTACAGAGTGCCAACCAGGCTCACCAGGATGTACCCATCTGTGCCGGATACATGCTGGAGAGGTTGCGGTCTCAGAGGCTCGTTCCTCCACATATGGTGGGAGTGCCCCGTCCTGAGACCCTTCTGGCGGGATATTCACGCTCAGATTAAACAGATACTGGACCTGGAACTTCCAGATTCCCCACTGGAATCGCTGTTGCACTTCCCCACCATCCCTCTCAGCAGATATAGCAAATCTGTTTTACCCCACCTGCTTAACGCGGCTAGGAGGCTGATTCCAATTCACTGGAAGACGCCCAGGACACCCACCCGGGCAGAATGGGTGAAGCTAGTCGATAATATCATGGCCGCGGAGGAGTGGATGGCGAAGTGCAAAGATAGATACGAAAAGTTCTACGCCATCTGGGCTACATGGATACATTATACCTCCTCGGGACCCCCACCATTGGGGACCCCTCCCACGTAAAGAGACAGAAAGCAATAAGATAAGGGACACTAGGATACCAGAGAGTGCTGGATGCCCCTCAGCAACTCAGATTAGAGTAGCATAGCAGCGGATGTGAACAACCCCCCCCCCCCCTTTTTTCTCCTCCCTCTCATTTTCTGCTAATCTATCTGCCTCATAACCTATCCCTTACTCTTTTCTCTCTCTTCTCGAAGCAGGCTCCCTTTACAGTATTTAAGCGTAGTAGGCTAAAGGGACTCCGGAACCGAGGCTTAAAGTCAGGTCTCCGATTGGAGATCCACGTTTCTGACATGGTCCACCGGAGAGGCCAGGGATGGACTAAAGATGCTTGAACTCATACCACGGGTCTGATATGCTAATAAACACATCCCTGTGAACCGCCCCTGGTGGCCTGATAGTCACATGCAGTTCATGAACTATCCCTCGCTCCGAGTAGGATCCCTAATGGCTGCACGATGCACTTGTTACCAATGGTTCCTGCTACCTGCCCTTTGTTTTGTTTGCTCTTTTTGCTCTGTATGTATGTTTACATGTTTATTTTCAAAATAAAGATTATATAAAAAAAAAAAAAAAAATCTTGGAGACATGGATGGATGTGTGAGTTTGCTTTGAATATTGAAAATGAATTAAATAGCGTTTTTGGTTTGTGGTGCTCAGATGCAGTGTAATTCCACTTTAACTTTTTCTTTTGTTTTGTGACTATTTTATGATATCCACACAACTTGCTTTATAACAGAAATCCCAATAAAAAAAACTAAGAAATTGGATATTGTTCTTTTTCTTTTCCTTATTTCAACATACAGTACTTTAAAAACGAGTCCTCATCTCTTCCAATATAAATGATACAGAGTCAGAGTTGTAGACAACAAAAAAAGACTGATTTACGTAGTTTAACACAGAAATTATACACAGTCCTTGATAAATATCCAGGTACCCACAAACTTCTTACCTATTCCAGTCTAGGATTAAGCTGATTATGGTTCGCTGATCTTCACGCAGTCATGCAAATAGATAATTATTGGAAATGATAATAACTGTCTACAGCAGAAACATGTGAGTATGAATTTATATTTTGACTTATAAAGGTAACTTCACTTTCTGAAGTATATTTTTATTAGCTTTGTAGATTTTTACTACCCCCCACACTGCCACTGATCTATATGAAAGAAATGTGCACTGATTAAGGGGGATGCTAGGTGAACTGAAGATATGATCAGCTGAATGTCTGTCTTCGCTGTTATAGAATGTCACCCTGTTTACAAAACAGCTCTCCTTTGACTATGTAGCAATCCCTATAGGTGCACTTGTGATGTGTCATTAACACTGGCAGTTAGCCTGCTTTCAGACATCAGTGTTTAATTGTAAAGATACATGATGCCAGGATTTTCTGGCATTTACATTCCTACATAGTTTTGATTCTTGAGTGATGAAAGAAGAGTATAGTAGATAAAACAGACCCGGTTTTATTTAATGTTACCACAAACTTGTCAAGGTACCGTTTTGCACAACAATGGTCTTTTCTAGCAATACATAATGTTTGTAAAAAACCTTATCCTGCTGCTATTAAAGAGCGTGTAACAAATCTAAAGCCAAACATTTTTCTTTAGTTTTGTATAGTGTAGAGAAGAGTTAAGCTGGCCCATACATGGCTCAGTTTTTTGTTCAGCCAGCGGAACCGATTCCCCCATCCACACATTCACGGTGGATGCAGGAGTCCTCCCTGCTGTCTCGTTGTATTCTGACAGCGCGACTCCCCCACTGTCAGATTACACTGATCAGCGCTGTAACCGATTGGCTGCATGCGCTGATCAAGGCAAATTTTTCCAACAAACCCATTCATGAGCAGTTGATCGTTAGATTGACGAGCCCAGGAAGATATACATTTTTGGTTAGATTAAACCTTTGCACACTGGGCCTTTACACTGGCATATTTTGTCAATATCAATGGTACCGGCAACTACCAAGGTAGCAAATTTCATGTAATCAAAATAACTGGTTCTAGAATAGGTCCACCAGAAACTGCCTTTTAGCTTGGATGTAGTTTTCTGCATACCAGGTCTATAATATATTTGAAAAATATGTCTTCCTAGAGAACCTGCATACTTTCATAGCAATGAAATCTCAAGAGAAAAGGGAAAGTGAGGCTGAAAATAGATTTTCCCAGACGAGAACGCTAAAATAGATTGGATGCATTAAGGCCATTTCCATATCTGCCCATCTGGAGTAATGCTTGTCTTAATGTCTCTGACAATAAATCTTGCTTCAACAACAGAGCTTATTTTTCTGGGTCAGAAAATCACCCATGTGGTGACATGAATTAATCTAAAGGTGACAGTAAAAGCATTGCTACCAAGAGGTTAGGTGAGAATATTTAGTCAGGCAGCAGTTTCCAAGGAGTGGCAGAGAAGATAATTCTCACCTCACCTGTTGGCCATTCAGCACATTGGTGCTTACTTTATTAGTGAGAGCTTGTGTGCATTCCTTTTTCCTTTCTTTTATACAGGCTGTCGAGGCTGAAATAGTGCTAAAGGAATTGGGTCTGAGGGATGCATATCCTTTTTAACTAGATGTATCAAGTTACTCCTGTCAATCCAATTGTAACTATAAAAATAACTAATAGTTTATCATAACTGTTCACATTAACTATGAACAGTCAACAATATTCCACTCAGATTTAGTTTCAATATTGTCAATTAATAACTATGTAATTATCCCTAATAGGAATTCTCACAGTCCCTTAGGGAACCATGTGCTCTACAAGCTTGATGTTTTTTTTTTCTTTTCTCGAAAATAACTTTAAATTTAATTCCACAAATACTTTATCAGAAAAGGAATACATATACATTGGCCCAAGGAGGCTCTTTCCTCCCCACAGTTGACCCTTATGCCACGTACACGCGATTGGAATTCTAGTCGGAAAAAGCTCTGATGGTTTTCCCGACGGAATTCCAACGTAATTCCACTCAAACTGTCTTGCCTACACACGGTCACACCAAATTCCGATCAGCAAAATTCCGATGGAGCCTACACACGGTCGCATTTTCCGATGAAAAGCTCTCATCGGTCTTTTGTTGGCCGAAATTCCGATCGTGTGTACGCGGCATTACAGTTTTATTTCTTCAAAAATATTGTGGGCTCTACACAGCACATAGCAATAGAAACAGATCCAAAATGTAATGTTGGAATACTGTGAGAAACACAATAAATGTAGAAGATCAGCCATTTCAGGCTCCATGTACACTAGCGTTTTATTAAGCTCCTAAAAGTTATTATGAGCATTTTTTTTCTGCTCCTGAAAGCTAATAGTGTTATCTTATGTGTCCATGTACACGATTTTAAGCTAGAAGCCTTTTTCAGTGTTCATCGTTTAGGCGCAGAAAAAAATATGTTTTTGTAGAGTTTTTGGGAGCGTTTTCCCCGCAGAAAAAAAACGCTAAACGCTACTTAAATTCTAAACTGCTTTTTTCAAGTGTTTTTTTTTTTTTTCTTCATGTGCTATAAAAATGCTCTTAAAAGGCAAACGCTCCTCAATTTCTAAAAGCTACTAAAATGCTAGTACAAGCTGGCACAAAAACGCTATTATCAGCGTTTTTCATCCAGCGTTTTTTCCTAGTGTTTTTTTGAGCTTATAAAAAACCGCTAGTGTGCATGGAGCCTCAATATGATGTGCTTAACGTCTATACTAGTGACTGGATGGACTGGGGTTTTTATTCAACCTTACCAACTATGTAAGTATGATGGGAAACTGGTGTATTTAAAGTTGAAGTAAACCTATAAGTCTTAGCATGCCTTGCCAGTTTCCTGGCTGACCTTATTATTCTTTGATTTATAGCGCATGCAAGGGCATGTAGTTTCAAGTGCTGGAGATGAAACTGATTGTTTGTTTTTTCTAGATCTATGCAAGTGTTTCTTAAAGTAAATCCAAGGTACCATTAAGGCTTAAAATTATTTAAAAGTCAGACAGCCTTAACAATTGAAATGTAAGCAGGTTCAAAAAAAACGTAAAAACTCTTCTAGCAGCAGATTTTGAGCATTTTTATTTTCTGCTAAAGGGACCCTATCACCAGCCCATCCATATTATAATTAAGATGTTATCGAAACCTGCTTACATTTCAATAGTTAGGGCTGTCTGACTTTTTAATCATTTTTTTTGGTCTGAGCAGCATTTTTCCCTTACTCCAACACTGGGAGTGTGCACCAGCCTAACACCATGGTCCCAACAGCCTTGGCATCAGCTGTTCCCTTGGCAAGGACCAGGGAAATTGTACATGATATGCAAAGTCTACAATTACTGAAATGTGAGTAGTTTTTATATAACATCATAAATCATCAAAAAATGCATGGGGGTGGTTCCACTGGCTAAACATGTGATTTGTAGCCCTAGAGATGGGAAAAATTATCTTAGAACGAAAATAACTATTTATTGCTACTGTGCGAGATTGTTGAGCGAATATAAAAAGATTAGTGTCAATAGATTATTCTCACAGGGGTATACCTTAAAATCACTCAAGAATTTCTTAAATGTGTGAACATTGAGAGATTAATCTCCTGCTCCCTTTCAAGTCTGTGGAGGACAAGAGATGAATTGCTTCTAGTTTCTGCAATGCAATTGCTGTATTGGGTGATTGTGGGAGATTGGTCGCTCAATCGCACATCTACTAATCTCAAATATACCACCTATAAGGTCAATTAAATCTCTTTGCTGCGCAGAGATTTGACAATTTGTTGTTAATTATCTAATAAACAGCACTGTGATTTCCATGCCCTACATTTAAGGTAACTTCCAACAAAGGGTAAATCTCTAAGTAGCAAAGAAATCGAGTCACCTGCCTAGCCCTTGTATAATGTACCACATAGGAAAGGTCTGATGTCACAAGAATTTAGCGCTACTAAAAATTCCTTTGGTGGCCTTAGCCTTAGCTATATAACCAAGTTCTCTAGAAACATGCATGAAATTATTAGAGTGCTTCTTTAAAATGTGTTGATTAAACACAGCTACACAAGTGCCTGGAAGTATGGAAAACATGGTATCTCCATTGTTCTTGAAGACAATTTTGAGAAACACTGGCCAACAGCACATATAGGCACTTGAATCTGTGCATTTAACGTTTAGGCTTTCCCAGAGGTAGAGGTGCCATAGTGAAAGCAATGTGCTGGCTGCCATGGTTTACTTTACCATTAGCACCATCACCTAAAATAATCACAGTTTCTCTTTTAACACTCCTTACCTGGCATAAAATATTGGTCCAATGCGTAAATAAGCTTGTATAACATGTCTGTATATTCAAACAGTGATAATATAAAAAATGTTGTACACACTGTAATATTAAGCCACCAGCATAAACGGAAAAATTCATATATCGGATTTGCCACCTAAAAATTGTGAAGGAAGAAATACTGTTCAAGCAGCAGCATTTCTTTCTCCACAATGACTGTATTGATCTACTGATGATGGGGGAAAATGTGTAGCTGATTCATCTGCTTTCTATAGGCAAAGGCCTACTGTGCCTAATGCTAAATCCGGCAATGACTATGGGATCTCTTCACAAAGATCAGCAAACTGCTTTTGTTTTTCTGCATTTTGCCTTATTTTTCTCCAGTTGAAAATTTTAATTATAAAGGGTTATCTGAACGAAAAAAAGGGTGAACGGTTTCAAAAAATAGAAAGAAGTTTAACTTTGAGGGACTTATATACGAATGATCTAACTATACTCCTAACCTTACTCTCCGCTTCTAGAGCATGTTCCAACATTTTTTTTTCTTTTTACCTGTAGTAAGAAACCACTCCACATGATATAATGGCCATGCCTCTAAATCTCTTCCAGTAGGATGCCCTAGGTCACTGGATTTCTGGCAGGATCACCAGGTATTTTCTTGCAGTATATACATGTTAAAGCGAAGCTCCACCCAAAAGTGGAAGTTCTGATTAAAGTACTCCTCCCTTGTCATATTTGGCATGTCATTTTTTTTGAGGAGGGGATCGGGTACCTGTCAAAACTAGTACCTGTTGAAACTAAGCCTAGGCCATTTGAGCAGCAGTTCCCCTCCCTCCCTGAAGTCCTCTGGGACAAATCATAGGTCCCAGAAGACTGCTGGACCATTCAGGAGGCGCAGAAGGAACGGCTCAGGATAGCAGGGGTGTCAAACTCAGTTTTTATGGTGGGCCAGATCAGCATTATGGTTGTCCTCAAAGGGCCAGTTGTATCTGTAAGACTAGAGGTCCAAGCACCCCACTCCCCCTTACATCAGATGCCAAGATCTCCCCCCACCATCAGAAGTCAAGAGTCCCCCACCGTTCCTTACATCAAAGTAAACCCCCCTTACCTTGTGCTGCTGCCGGGAAGAAAGTGCTGGGAGTGTCTGTAGGAGGGCCGGAGTCTGCTGAATGCTGAGACCAAGGGTAGGCTGAGATGAGGAGGGGCTGGCGCTGCACAGAGAGGATCAGAATCTGTAGAAGGAGTTCTGTTCTCTCTGCTGCCGACTGCTGAGACAGGGAAGGGGGTGGGGGCAGAGATGAGCCTCTATGGAGCTGCAAGGAGAAGAGCAGGATCTGGTGGAGGAGTTTTGTCCTCATCTCTGCTGTTGACTGCTGAGACAAGGTGGGGGTAGAGACAAGAGAGTTGCCACAGCTGCAGTAGAGGTGCGAGGGCCACATGAAGGGACCTGGGAGGACAGGATTCGGCCTGTGGGCCTTGTGTTTGGCACATATGGTGTAAAGTATTACTCAAATTTCTCATACTAAAAAAAATATTTATAAAATGTTACTATTATCTGCTTTAGTAGATATTTTGTCACCCACTAAAATTACAAGAGCAGGAAAATTACATAAAGAGCTGCTTAATAAATAGAAAACACTGATGGCAATAATTACCATAAAAAACAAACAAACTAAAAAATAGCAATTCAGCCTATAAATAAAGTAAGTCCCTGAGTAATTGAATAAAGCTATTAGTAGTCAAGACAATATATTTTAAAAGCTAAATTACCCTTATTGTCACCCCATCCCACTACAAGAGGTTAAATGCTCATTTAGCCTCATTTAGCTGTAATATATAACATAAACAACTTCACTTTCACTAGCACTACCATTACCTCCTGTGGGATAGATATTCTAAAGTTGAGCTTCCACTGCCAATCAGACCATAACAGAACACAGGAAATGACCAATTAATTGTCACAGTACAACTCCAAACTACCTAAAAACTCAGTGAAGCATAAAAAAGACACACTTTTCTCAGATGGCTGCTTATATAACCAGGACTTAGCTTGGGAAGATAGACCAAAAAGCAGTATAAAAACATGACAATTGTAGCTATATGCACTTTACTCCAGTTCTGAAAGAACATTAAAAATGTCTATATGTGACACATAACCTTTATATGTGTTTGTAAATTGCAGGATTCAGGTGTGTGTATGTTACCTAATCCATACAAGCTTCATCAGGTCTCCAACCTAGTGAGCAGAAGATAATTACCAACACATCATTAGTATCCATAGCAGCTTATAAATACTTTCAGAAAACACTGCACAGGTGATGATACCAAAAGTATGGAGTCATTCATTACAAAGACAATAGATACCTCCATCATGTAAAATCCATACATTTGTCTGGGTCTGTGTCCAACTAAGGTGGTTCCCTATAGACAGGGCTTTTTTTCAGACAATAGGTGCAGGAACCTGCCCCCTACCTACCTCCTGCACCATTGCTTGGTTCCACCCCTTACCCACCTTCCAGTACTGTCCCTCTTAGAGAATACAGAACCAAGTAACAATTGTGGTATTAAGTCATTTGTTTGGAATTTGTTGATGATAACAAGAAAAGCAGTAAAGTAGATCCCCCCAGCAACAGTGGACCACCCGCAACAGATTACCCCCTCCCCCAGCAACAAAAGACCCCAGGAGCAATAACAGATCTCCCTGCAACCAGCATCTATAGGCTCTACAGCAGCCAGCAACAAAAAACTCCTCAGCAACAATGGACCACCCGCAACAAAACGCCCCCACCCCCTACAGGATCAACAAATCTCCCTGCAGCCAGCATCATCAATAGACGCCTCCCAGCAACAACTGACCCCCCAGCCACATAAGACCCACCCTCAGCAACAATATATCCACCAGCAACAATAGGCCTCCCCACAAAAATAGATCCCCTCCAGCAACAATAGATCCCCAGCAGCTAGCATCAATAGACCCTGCACCCCTTGCCATTACATACATTTAGTGCGTTCCCGCTGAAAAAAAGACCTGCCCACTTATAACTGGTATGTGGACAAATCTTAATCTGTTGCCGGCTGTGTAACACATATGTGCCAGCGGCAAAAATGGTGGGCTTTAACACCCACTCATCGCACATATGCATTACTGGGTGGCCTATGTTTCTGTGCTGAGAGCATGCTCACTTCATGCTCCCAGCATAAAGACAGCTCTTGGTTCCCACTTATAAGTAGGCAGTGGAACTGGCTTCAGGTCACATGATTGTCGATCCTTCCTGCCCCCGGGCATTAAGAACCTTTTAACCACTTCCTGCCCAGCCTATTTTAAATGATGTCTGGGCAAGACATTCGTCATCTGGGTGGCTATTCCGGGTCATATAAAATTCTCCTGAAAATCTCCTGGTGAGTGGCCATGGGGCTTTGGCACAATCTGTCACCTTCTGTGTCCGCCGGACACAGACTATGACTCATCGGTGTACTGGGCCGCTGCTGCTACCATGTGATGGTTGTGATCACATGGTAGCACAGCAGATCACATGACAATTGTAAACAGTGAACGGCTTTGATTCATGCTATTCATTGTGTACAATTGTGTTGCTAGCTGTGATTGGTCACAGTGATCACATGGTACAGACAGGGTCAATCACAGCTTACCACAATAGTAAACACTAATGCCCCGTACACACGGTCGGAAATTCTGACCACAAAATCCGGCGGATTTTTTCCGACGGATTTTGTCCGACACTGGTGTTGCATACACACGGTCGGACAAAGTTGTTAGAAAATCCGATCTTCCTGAAAGTGGTGACGTTTGTTGCGTACGATGGGACTACGTAGAGGCTAGTAGCCAATAGCTTTGGTCTTGTAATGTGATCTGAGCATGCGTGGCACTTTGTCCGTCGGAATTCGCTACACACGATCGGAAAAAGTCAGATAGGACTTTGTTGTCGGAAAATTTGAGAGCAGGATCTCAAACTTTTCAGGATCTCAACAAAAGTCCGATGGAGCCCACACACGGTCGGAATTTCCGACAACATGGTCCGATAGGACATTTTCCGTCGGAAAATCCGACCGTGTGTACGGGGCATTAGGCTGGCTTCACATGCGGCTCACAGCAGGGGTCCGGTGCGTCCCAGTTTACCGTTTCAGGTCTGATTTCAGCACAAATTTTAAGGTTCAATTCGGACCTGAAATGGACCAAAAGACGCACAGGCCTCCTGTGCAAATCCGCACTGGAGCCAGAGTGGAGATATGTGAACCGGCTCCATAGAGAGCCGGTCAAAATCTCCTGCTATTGCAAATTGGATGCGGAAAACCTGCATCCAATTCGCAATAGTGTGAACCCAGCCTGAATGAATCAGTTTCATTAAAGTGTTTGTAAAGTCACTATGGGACTTTACATGTATCCTGCAATTAACAAAAGTGTATGTGTTTGTTTGAAATTAAAAGGGTAAACACCTTTTCTCACATCGCAGCTGTGCGGTCATGTGATCCCTCTGTGCTGGCCGGCCCCGATCTATGGAGAGAAGGGGGAGGGGCCAAGATTCCCCTGTGACGTGAGACGGCCAGCACAGGGGATCACATGACCGCACAGCTGCGGTGTGAAAAAAGGTATTTGGCCCTTTTATTTCAAACACATACACTTTTGTTAATGGCTGGATACCTGCATTGGGATACATTGATATGTGCTGGATTATGCAGCTGAATAGCGGCGGGAGGGGCAGGGAAAAAAGCGCTTTCATGCTGACAGGGAGGGAGGGGGAGAGGAGACTGAGCTGTGTGGCTCAGAGTATACTTACAGAGGAAAGTGCTGGTAGGTGGGGAGAAACATCCATAACACAGTTCTGTCTACCTGTCAGCACTTTTTTTTTACCAAAGCATCTTTAAAGTACCACTTTAAAACACATACGTCTCCTGGATCTTCGCCCACCAGTGCACAGGCAACATTACTCTATTGAAAAATATTATTAGATGCTAAATGGGTACAGTTGTGGCTGCTTGAGCTTGAGTTATTGACCTCTGTAAATACGTTTTTATCGGCCAAAGTTAGCCCAGTAAACGTGAAAAGGAACCTAGAGTTTGCTGCTTGCTCCACATCAAGTATTTTTTACATTTTCATATATAATAAGTTATAAACAGAATTGCCTAGAAAGCAATTATCATGCAGAATCCAATCTGCAAATGTCCTGCATTCTTTTGATACCTCTTAACTAAGTGATTAGTTGGATTTTCATTATTGCTCATTGCACAGCCACATTAAATAAACCCTACAATTTGTCAAATATTCAATCATCTCCTGCAATAATCTCTACCAGTCTGAACTCCCGCTTAAAGTGATAGTTCACCTTAAAGCCCCGTTCACACGGGATGATGTCGGGGGATAAAAAAAAAATGGCCGACATTTGGCCCGTGTGTATGCCACCCTTTTCGACAGAAGCCAGTCCTTTGGCTGGCTTCTTTTGGAGGAGTATGCTGGAAAACCAGCAGCTGACCAACAACCAATCGGTGCTCTCCACCAATGGCGGAGAGCACTGATTGGATTGTTCTATGTGGGCCGTCCCCCTCTTAGAACACGACAGCCCAGCAGGTTATATCGCTATACTAAATTGCTGGGTTGAACGAAAAAAAAAATCATTGTGTGTACCAGGCTTTACAGAAAACCTCTTCCATCCTCAGACCCCTCTGTACTTACTGTACTTGGATGATAAGTTGTGAATGCTCACGCAGCTGGTACAGCGGTCCACGGATTTGAATTTAATGCTAATCTCCCACCTTTCTATGCATCGCTGTCGGGGCAGATTAGAGTTATTCACTGTGCAGGTACTGACGAATCAGAATCGCTGCACAGAGAAGAGGGAGAAGAGCGGGAATTTCAAATCCCTGGACTGCCAGACTGGCTACAAAAGACAGCTCAGCATCTCCAGAGATAAGTACAGCGAAGACGGGTGGGGTGGGGAGAGTGGACGGTGTTCCCTATTTTTCTTTTTCTGTAAAGCCCCATACACACGGTCGGAAAATCCGATCGGATTTTGTCCGACGGATTTAGTCCGACACTGGTGTTGCATACACATTTTTTCGGATTTTTTTTTCTGTAAGTTGTCGGAAAATCCGATCGATACACACGATCGGATTTGGTGTGATCGGACTTTGTTGTGTATGGGGCTTTAGGGTGAACTAACCCTTTAAACTAAAAGTGGGTTTGAAAATAAGAACATACAAAAATCATTGGGTGGACTGCGCTTCGTCCCCTCAAATAGAATTTTGTAGCAGCGCTAATATTAAGATTTCTCAAATTGATGTGAAAAATCAATATATACACTCTAAGTAAAGTGACCATATGCTAAAATAAATAAATATATATAAAATATATAAAATAAATATATGGGTCAGGTGAGAGTGATAAAAAACAATGAGTGAATCAATAAATAAATTAATAAATTAATAAAAGTGAACCATACATATGGTGAAAAAATAAATAAATAAAATATAAATATGGAAATTCGTGTCTAAAGTCCACATATAAAAAGTGGTTGCCAATCTGATCAAGCAAATTGCAGGAATACAACAAGTGACAGTTCCCGGTTGGTGTAGAAAACTGTTCTAAATTGATAATCCTTGAGTGATCCGACCACCATACACTTTCACCTCGTGAGGGAATCGTCCCCTTATGGGGCTGCACTCACCAGAAATCAACTTTTAGTAAGCCTCTAGTTAAACCAATATGGGCCTTCTCCTCCAACATCAGACCATTAATCTCCACCAGCGCGGTTGTAAGACCAGAATTTCAGACCTTCAATCCAGCATCCCTTGATCAGTACTCCACCAGCGCGGTTACATAATGTGTGAAAAACAAATGGAGGGCCACATAGTGTAATACTGCTAAAAGATTTTTATTGAAACACTTTCCCTTTAAAAAACAACGATCCCCCTAATATTATCTGCGTACCACACAATCAAAAGTAATGAGCATTGGTTAAATGTAGAGATCTACTGTGCCTGGGTTCCATCCACCTAGCAGGATATGGATCAACGAGTTCCGCTGTGTGTGCTGGCGGCGTCTCTCCTTCCTGGTGTCTTTTTTTTCCGTCAATTCCGCCCTCGAGAAGAAGTCGGAAATGACGAAACGCGTCAGGGCGTAGGTCAACAGGAAGTGACGTCACTATGCTTGCGGCCCACTTTGCGTTCCACGGACACCAGGAAGGAGAGACGCCGCCAGCACACACAGCGGAACTCGTTGATCCATATCCTGCTAGGTGGATGGAACCCAGGCACAGTAGATCTCTACATTTAACCAATGCTCATTACTTTTGATTGTGTGGTACGCAGATAATATTAGGGGGATCGTTGTTTTTTAAAGGGATTTTGTATTGATTTTTCACATCAATTTGGGAAATCTTAATAATAGCGCTGCTAAAAAATTCTATTTGAGGGGACGAAGCGCAGTCCACCCAATGATTTTTGTATGCTTTTATATTTCTATGTTTCTAAGCAGCAGCTGTTAATAATGTATGTATAAGAAGTGGATAAGTGTGGCGCTAAAAAATTGTATCTGGTCGGTAGCTGTAAGAGAGAATTGAATCCCTATCACACTGCCATCGTCCAGATTTTAGTGATTAACCACCATATACATAAAAAATGGTGGAAAAGTGTAAATATAAACAGTCCACGTCAGAACTATTTATAAAAAGTGAAAATAAATTTACAAAACGTCTTGGTTATTCACATATATGAATTGGTTGAATAGCATACCACGTGAACTAGGAAGTAATGCAATATTATATAAAGACACTAGGGTATCGTGATATTCAAGGATAAATATCCTATAATAAGCTACAAATGGTATTTGACACCACAACCATAACCTCAAATATAAGTGAGTCTAGTGTAATCATATCCGATACACCTGTGTGATTAACGCAAAATGTCCTTCATAAAGTGACACGCAGAATAATAACATAAATAAAAATACAAATCAAACAAGTGCTGTTTGTGACACATATGTAAGATAGGCTTGATGTATGAATTCAAGCGTCCAAGAAAGTAAAGCTCATATATGATGGTGTACTGATATTCCCAAAATGCTGTATAATGTTCATCAACGTAACATCCTCATATATTTTGGACGGCGTCTAGAACTCTATGATGTAGAAATGGGATCTGGTACGCTTACCGTCAAGGATGGACCCACTGACCGTTGGTGAGGGGTCGGATAAGGCTTGAATGTGCCGGTAGATGATGCTTGCAGAGTGGTGGATCCGGATCAGGGAGCTGGGAGGACAAGACTGGGCCGGTACCACAGTCTATACTCACCCAATCACCGATCACAATAGGAACACACTTTGAAGGACTCCACAGGAACACAGTTGTTTACCACGAATGAACTCAGTGGATTAGGACCGTAAAAATAAAAGAGATAAGGAGAACCTCCTCATGGTGTAAATCAATCCGGTAACGGAGTAAATTTATTTAAAATTCTTGTTTGTCAGGTAAAACGGTCAAGATAAAAGCAAAGACAAAACAAGAGATGAAAAAACAAACGCAGTGGTAGTGAGTATAGCGTATCCGCCCTACGCGTTTCGTCTTACATACTATGCCCCTGTAGAAGTCTTGTAAGACGAAACGCGTAGGGTGGATACGCTATACTCACTACCACTGCGTTTGTTTTTTCATCTCTTGTTTTGTCTTTGCTTTTATCTTGACCGTTTTACCTGACAAACAAGAATTTTAAATAAATTTACTCCGTTACCGGATTGATTTACACCATGAGGAGGTTCTCCTTATCTCTTTTATTTTTACGGTCCTAATCCACTGAGTTCATTTGTGGTAAACAACTGTGTTCCTGTGGAGTCCTTCAAAGTGTGTTCCTATTGTGATCGGTGATTGGGTGAGTATAGACTGTGGTACCGGCCCAGTCTTGTCCTCCCAGCTCCCTGATCCGGATCCACCACTCTGCAAGCATCATCTACCGGCACATTCAAGCCTTATCCGACCCCTCACCAACGGTCAGTGGGTCCATCCTTGACGGTAAGCGTACCAGATCCCATTTCTACATCATAGAGTTCTAGACGCCGTCCAAAATATATGAGGATGTTACGTTGATGAACATTATACAGCATTTTGGGAATATCAGTACACCATCATATATGAGCTTTACTTTCTTGGACGCTTGAATTCATACATCAAGCCTATCTTACATATGTGTCACAAACAGCACTTGTTTGATTTGTATTTTTATTTATGTTATTATTCTGCGTGTCACTTTATGAAGGACATTTTGCGTTAATCACACAGGTGTATCGGATATGATTACACTAGACTCACTTATATTTGAGGTTATGGTTGTGGTGTCAAATACCATTTGTAGCTTATTATAGGATATTTATCCATGAATATCACGATACCCTAGTGTCTTTATATAATATTGCATTACTTCCTAGTTCACGTGGTTCATGTGAATAACCAAGACGTTTTGTAAATTTATTTTCACTTTTTATGTTTATTCGTATAAATAGTTCTGACGTGGACTGTTTATATTTACACTTTTCCACCATTTTTTATGTATATGGTGGTTAATCACTAAAATCTGGACGATGGCAGTGTGATAGGGATTCAATCCTCTCTTACAGCTACCGACCAGATACAATTTTTTAGCGCCACACTTATCCACTTCTATATTCTTGTCACAATACTGTCATATTGTTGTGTCGGCAGCTCCTCATAGGGGAAGCGCAGCTGCATCCTTATATAATGTATGTATAAGGACCACTGTACATTCACATTATACCAAGATTATTTTGCACATCACAAATATAATTATTTTTCACATCTATGCACATATATATATATATCTATATCAGTTTATTTATTGATTTTTTATATAGCATTTTTTGCACATATATATATATTTATTTATTATATATTTATATATTCAACAAGTTTACATACTATAGGACAGGTACACCAAAGACCAGTCCAGTGTTTTGCCAGTAACACATCCTTGTAGCGCAGAGCGGTGTTTATTTTAGGAGGGCGGTATTATTAAACATCATTATCCAATATTTGAAAATAAGAACGACTTGCTTTGTTCCCTTTTAAAAAATAAATGTTATCTCAAGTATATCCAACATGCCAGCCAAAACCTTTTTGTTGCAATACTTTGTATTTAATTTCAGTAAACAAGGAGGCGCTCATCAAAGATACACAGACTATCACAGTACAGTACAGGATGTAATCTCTCTTCTATGGCCAAAGAAACCGCAGTAGAGAAGGGGTGATAGCATTGGTCAGATTTTGTTTGTTGCTTTCCTACCCCATTGACATCTGTATACTTAATTTTTTTCATCCTGGTGTAATCGGAACAGGAAGTGAGGGTATATTTTTCCAGTGACAATACAGATAGCATTTAAGCTTTATCAGAAGTTCTGACTCTTACCTACTCTATCAGATGCCAAAACAACATTTTTTGGCTGGTGTTGGCCTTTAATTTATCACTGTATGTAGATCAGAGATATTGTGTTTTCCTGTTATGGGTGTTTTTAATGATCAGGTGCAGCATGGTATGGCGGCAGTGAACACACAGAGTCCGGTTGCAATAAAACTTGAAACTTGTATTGATCAGAATGCCAGCGTGCAAACACCCTGGCAGGAGAGCACCACTTAGGGGAATGACTCACAGTTAAATGTAGTTGAAGATGTGTCTAAGGAGAGGTGCCGACAGCGTCTGTTTTAGAGGGTGAAGTGCGGCCTGCCCGGTCCAGTCCCAAGTGGGTAGGCTCCTTTCCTGGTTAGCAAGCCCCTAGCCCAGTGATGGCGAACCTATGGCACTGGTGCCACAGCTGGCACGCCGAGCCCTCTCTGGGCATGTAGCGCGCCGCCAGGATAGGGGAGGGAATCCCCCAGTAATGCAGTCACTTCCACTGGCGTGCAGGTGCAGAGTAGGGAGCCAGCTTCCTATTATGAGTGCGATCGGGCAGTGGAGCTGCAGGTGTGAGTAAAGCCCCCCCTTCATGCACTGAGGACAGCCCAGTGGAAAGGACACGGAGCGTCTGCTGTAAGCAGCGCGGTGCGATGCCTCTGAATACACAGGAAGAGAAGAATGATTCTCCCTTACTGGACTTGGAGAGCCAATAGGAGAGCGGCTTCCTGTACAGGGGCACGGGTGCTGAAGCATGGCAATGTGGAGGACTTTGGCTGTACATACACAGGTAGGACAGTGCTATGGGGGAGAGGGCGCAGAGGACACTACCGTGTATGTGGGGGGGATGTGAAGGTGGCAGAGGATACTGCTTTGGGAAGGGCCCTGTATTCTGAGCACAATGCATCCATATTATCCCTGTATTCTGAGCGTAACGCACTCCTTTCAAAAAGCACAAACGTTTTTTTCTGGGCAGAATCGTAGGTTCTTTTGGTCCCTTGGGGCTCATTCAAAGGGATGATCCTCTGTACAGAGTCGCTGGTAGTAATTCCATGTTGGCACTTTGAAATAAATAAGTTGGTTTGGTGTCGCTGTTTGGGCACTCGGGCTCAAAAAGGTTTGCCATCACTGCCCTAGCCTGTCCCTTCTCTTCTGCAACCCTTCCCTACCGCTAGTTACTTTCCCTAACAAAGGGGGTCTTTCTCCCTGCACTAGCCACTCGAAAAGATGTGCACCAAAACCCAGGGGCATGGACTTACTGTATATGTTCCATGCTCGACCCAAGATGGCCACCAAGGGTCGCATGACTACAGCGTAGCCAACCAAGATGCTGCTCCATTGACCCAGGAAACCATAAAGAAACTATGTGTCCCCTTGACTGCCTCTCCAGGCTGTGGAACGCCACCTACAGTGGAGAAAACAGACTGCCTACAAGTCAATGAAATGATTTGTGTACGGATTTTACTTCGTTAACCAGAACAAGTGCATTAAGGCCCCCATAGACAGCTCAAATTGAATTTGATACCTGCTTAATCTAGCAAAATTCAAACTGCAGGTGGGCCTGCAAGCACCACCTGGCTTGACAAAAGTTGATTTTTAAGCAGGGTGAAAAATGACTGGCCAAAACGTGAATGCTTCCTATCTAGGGTTGCCACCTCATCCCTTTAAACCCGAACACATATGAATTACACAGGTTCTGTGGGCGATTCACTTGGTGCCCTCATCTGCAATAAATTAGCCTCAGAACCTGTGTAATTCATATGTGCCGGGGTTTAAAGGGATGATGTGGCAACCCTAATCCTATCAGATGCAGTCAATGCTCACCAGTGCCAGCAGCCATGGCTGTCGTGGTTGTCTGAATACAATAGCGGGCAGTGGAGTTTTTTTTATCTTTCTCTCACGGGCTGAATGGATGAAACTTGAACCATCTTTGAGGGCCTTCACACAGATTTATGGGCTTGTTCACACCATGTCTATGGAGCTGTGTTGATTTGCATAGATCACCAAAGGCTCAATGTAAGCTCACATAGAAAACTATTTTTTATGTGCTCTATTCATACCGCAAGTGTGCTGTGGTGCGCACTGCGTAAAAATGCATGTGGTGCATAGCTTTGAATGAAATGTCATTTTGTTTAAAAAAAAAAAAAACAGTGTGGTGCATCATAAGAATGCATTGCACCTTCCCTCACCAACATGCATGTGTATTAGTATGCAGGCTGGTGTAATTGAGCTTTAGAGGCCCAGGTTTGGCATTGAAAAGTTGGGGCCATTCCATTCCCCTGCCTTTTCCTCTATACAAACATGATTTGCAGTTTTCACTTCCTTGAGATCTTGAGACAATCAAATAAAACAATGTGCGGGGAACCCACAAGTCAGCACTATGAGACCTTACAGTAAATGAAATATAAACAACATTCAAGAACGCCTGTAATTGCTTTTCTACTAGAAGTAAAGTACCACTCTTCCTAAAATAAATAGCACCAGCAGCTGTTGATAGAAGAGAGATTTGGCCCATTAAGGGTATTAGCCGCTCTGATGGCACTACTGATACTGCATTGTAAGAGCCTTGATCTTTCAAGATCTGGATGAGAGCTGTGTCACGGCACATCACTGTCACTGAGGTCTCTCCGGATCACTGCAAAAGGAAGTTTTATGTGCAGGATTAGACCCAATTAGGATTACAGCGCAGATTATCCAAACAAACACAAACTGTTTATGTTATAAAAGACAATTGTTTAATCAGTAAAGAAAAAGATATTTTCTTTGAATTAAAGGGACGTTTTAGCTAAGATGCAGGCCACGTACCGGACAACTGCTTCTCGTTTACAGGGATAATGAGCTAAATTGAGTTTGGTCAAGTCAATCAAAGAGTGTCAGAAGTTATCTTCATTTTAATGGGGTCTCAGGTATATTATGCAAATATTGATACAAATCCAAAACTGGTATAGAAGCACTTACGTGTCTTGCAGAGGAGATAGAGCAAAACGGCAGAATTTTATTGTCCATGTTTCAATGAAGATCAGTTCATCTTTCTCCAAATATTGTGCATGGTTAATAATGGCTTTATGGCTTTGTTCTTTTGGTCTGTTTTTACTGTTGGATCTGTTATAATCACTGTTGTTAGTAGTCATTTAATTTTAAAAGTGCTTGTAGATAACATTTTTTTTACTAGCATTGACACCTTTGCTGACCAAAAATATTGGGACACCTGCCTTTACACGCACATGAACTTTAATGGCATCCCAGTCTTTGTAGGGTTCATATTGAGTTGGCCCACCCTTTGCAGATATAACTGCTTCAACTCTTCTTGGAAGGCTGTCCACAAGGTTTAGGAGTGTGTCTATGGGAATGTTTGACCATGCTTTCAGAAGCGCATTTGTGAGGTCAGGCACTGATGTGGACGAGAAGGCCTGCCTTGCAGTCTCCGCTCTAGTTCACCCCAAAGGTGTTCTATCAGGTTGAGGTCAGGACTCGCTCATCCATGTCTTTATGGACCTTGCTTTGTGAACTGGTGTGCAGTCATGTTGGAACAGGAAGGGGCCATCCCCAAACTGTTCCCACAAAGTTGGGAGCATGAAATTGTCCAAAATGTCTTGGAATGCTGACGCCTTAAGACAGGGTTCAGCAACCTTTTTCCACTTAAGGGCCGGATTTAATGTATGTGAATGCATGGAGGGCCGCATTCACCTGCTAATAAATGAAGATAATAATAATCCTAACATCATAATAATATATACAGTATATATATACAGTACAGCTTTACCTCACTTTAAAGTGCTTCACTAATATAAAGCCAGTTCACCCTGAGGGAGCATGTGGCTGGGGATTCAGATTTTTATGCCCCATCCTGGCACCCAAGGCTGGCTGGTGCCAGACAGCCAGCATGGTCTAGAGATGGGGTTCCTGTCCCTAGGGAAAATGGGGTCCCCGTCCCTAAGGAAGATGGGGGCCCCATCCCCAGGGGTGATTGGGTCCCTGTCCCCAGGGGAGAGGGGGTACCTAATAGGGTCCCCCCCATTGCAGTGTCCTCTCCCCCCCCCCCCCTTCACATCACTCCCAAAGTGTCCTCTGCCCCCTCCCACCCATAGCAAGTTTCCTGTGCCCCCCAAAGCAGTGTCTTCTGTCCCCTGCATCACCCATTGTAGTGTCCTCTGCCCCCTGCATCCCACCGTAGTGTCCTCTGCCTCCTGCATCCCCCATTGTAGTGTCATCTGCCCCCTGAATCCCCCACCATAGTGTCCTCTGACCCCTGCATCCCCCATTGTAGTGTCCTCTGACCCCTGCATCCCCCACTGTAGTGTACTCTGCCCCCTGCATCTCCCACTGTAGTGTCCTCTGCCCACTGCATCTCCCATTGTAGTGTCCTCTGCCACCTGCATCCCCCATTGTAGTGTCCTCTGCCCCCTGCATCCCCTATTGTAGTGTCCTCTGCCCCCGGCATCCCTCATTGTAGTGTCCTCTACCTGCAAAGACAAACACTGTGTAGGACGGTAGAACTCTCCTACCTCTCTCCACACAGGTGCAAAGCAGACCAGAGATCAGCATAACAGGTCTGGATGGTGGCAGGAACTGCCGAAATAAACTTTTCACATTAACAGGTTGGTAATTGGTTGCTAGATTGCTCAGCATCCAATCACATGCTGTATTGTAAAAAGTTAACTCCAGCAGTTCCCGCCCCATCCAGCCTGTGATACTGGCTGCTTGCCACTGTCCAATGAAGAGGACAGCAGCGAACATGTACGTGGGCCGGGTGCCTGTGAATTACTCACGGGCACTGACGGGTGGGGGGGTCTGATGCGGCCCGCAGGTTGCCGACCCCTGTCTTAAGAGTTCCCCTCGCTGAAACTAAGGGACTAAGCCCAACCCCTGAAAAACAACCCCACACCATAATCCCCCCTCCACCAAATGATTTGGACCAGTGCACAAAGCAAGGTTCATAAAGATGTGGATGAGCGAGTTTGGAGTGGAGGAACTTGACTGTCCTGACCTCAGCCCAGTAGAACACCTTTAGGATGAAATAGAGAGGGCCTTCTCGTACACATCAGTGCCTGACCTCACAAATGCACTTCTGGAAGAATGGTCAAACATTCCCATAGACACACTCCTAAACCTTGTGGACAGCCTTCCCAGAGAAGGTGAAGCTGTTATTGCTGCAAAGGGTGGACCAACTCAATATTGAACCCTACGGACTAAGACTGGGATGCCATTAAAGTTCATGTGCGTGTACAGGTTCTACTTTTGGTAATATAGTGTATATGTATCTTCATATGTGTTTTGATACCCATACTTACTTACTGAGAAAGTATAAAAAGCATTTGTGTGCAATACAGAAAGTTTAGAAACACATCAGATTCCAGTTCACTGTAGTCAAATTAGTTTAGGGATGAATTGTGATTGGTTGTTATAGGATACTATATTTTGCAGATCATTCATCTTTGTGTTTTGTTACTAGGTATACCAAATCCTCTAGAAATTATGCATGAATGGAAATTATTGCCTGTATAACCTTTGGTAAATATTTTTTAAAGTTATATTTACTATTTGGGAACATAACCACTTAAATACTGGGCCATAGTAAAATGATGTCCTTGACTTTGTGAGGGGATATCTGAATGATGCCTACAGCTAAAGGCATCATTCAGATATCATTCTTTCCAGCCGGCGGTTCTGTGCACGATAAGAATGATCATAGCGGCAGTTCCGCCTCTTGATCGTTCCTATAGGCGACGGGAGGGGACGCCCCCTCTCCCGTGCCATCGGGGGCCCGGAGAAAGAATCAGCCGGCGCCAGATAAGGACAATAGAGATTTCCAGTGACCAGATCTCTATGACCGTCAGAGGCCTGAGCGCGACGTTATGACGTCACGCCCGGGTTCCCGGATGTAAACAAAGCCGCGATCGCGGGTGTCAGCATGAGATCGGTGAATTTTTTTTCTCGATCTCATGCTTTCCAGCCTGGAGGAGAGATGTGGGGTCTTATTGACCCCGTATCTCTCTATAAAGAGGACCTGTCACAATAGATTTCTATTACAAGGGATGTTTACATTCCTTGTAATAGGAATAAAAGTGATAAAAAAAAAATGTAAAAAAAAGTGTAAAAATTTAAGTAAAATAAAAAAAAAAATTAAAAACGCCCCTGTCCCCGGTAGCTTGCGATGAGAAGTGAACACACACGCAAGTCCCCCCCTCATATGTAAACGCCGTTCAAACCACACATGTGAGGTATCGCCATGTGCGTTAGAGCACGTGCAACAATTCTAGCACTAGACCTCCTCTGTACCTCAAAAACTGGTAACCTGTAAACATGTTCAAAGCGTTGCCTATGGAGATTTTTAAGTACCGAAGTTTGGCACCATTCCATGAGTGTGCGCAATTTTAAAGCATGATATGTTAGGTATCCATTTACTCGGCATTCATCTTTCACATTATACAAAAAAATTGGGCTGTTATTTTTTAATTCATGAAACCGTTTCCCCAAAAAAAGGCGTTTGAAAAATGATTTCGCAAATACCGTGTGAGATAAAAAGTTGCAATGACCGCCATTTTATTCCCTAGGGTGTCTGCTAAAAAAACACATATAATGCTTGGGGGTTCTGAGTAATTTTCTAGCAAAAAAAATTATGATTTTTACATGTAGGAGAGAGGTGCCAGAATAGGCCCGGTATTGAAGTGGTATAAATAGGAGAATGCAAAATAGCATTTTTTTAACTACACAAGCGACATTGTGAGTTGTGCTTTTATCTATGCAGTCATTCCTATAGACAGTGGCAAAGCTAGACATCCTATCACCCTAGACAAAAATTCAGTTCGGCCCCCCAACCCCCTTTCCAGTAACAGGAAAAGGTGCCCCCATGGCAGGCTGTGCTGCAGAAATAGGTGTTATGTCCCAGCTCTCTCTACCTTCTGACCTTCTCCTGGATGCTGACACCCCCTGGCAGTGCCCCTCTCAATACAGCACCTGGGGCACATACCCCCCGAGTTTTAGCCCTGCCTTTAGGAGCCGGATTTGCACATCCACACTACAGACAGCATCAGTAGCAAGAATTAAGTTAATTACGGTACACTAAGTTGATACACTAGTTACATTTTTCTTAAATGAGATATGTTAAAGAGGAGGTCCTCCCACCACTGCAAACATTTAAAACCAGCAGCTACACATACTCCAGCTGCTGGCTTTTAATAATAGGATACTTCCCTGTCCTGGAGCCCAGCGATGTCGGCACCGTAGCCGATGTTTCCATCAGCTGTCGGGTGCTGCCACCGCCACTGCGGGTAAGGGAACACGGCAGGGTAGCCTTACGGATTCACGCCGGGAACCCTACTACGCATTCACGAAGCTCCGCTCCTCTTTTCTACTGGCCCGGCGACAGGGGGAAGAGGAGGGAGCTGAACCATGACGTCAATATCTGAGGCTGAGGCTCCCAGAAGTGGGACAGGTATCCTGTCCCACCTCCCCCCTGAAAGATGCCAATTTTTGCACCGGAGGGGGGGGAGGAAACAAATGAGCACAAGTTCCACTTTTAGGTGGAACTCCGCTTTAAGGTGAACTTTCACCCTCACCACCCACTTTCTGACATTCCACTCGTAACCCTCTAATCACTAACATTTGGATATTTTTCATTTTCATTTTTTAATACCTTTTTTAGGGAACCTTACTCAAACTTCCTGGGTTGTCTATGTGAGAATTAATTTGTTGTCTAAAGTCTCCCGGGTTCCCAAGTCTCATGCATCCCAAGAGGCCTTGGGGTACTTCACAGTGAATATGCCCTGGTGTGCAAGGACACGGTAGAGACAGCTGGCACCCCTGATGACATCAGAGAAGAAAATGGTGGTGCGGGGCCAGGTGTGCAGTGTTGGAGCTCTACAGAACACTGCTGTATCGTTGGGCATGTAAGTATATTTTTAATGTGCATAATGCATTGAGAAAGGTAAGGGGGAGGGTGAAGTTCTTCTTTAAATCAGTAAACTTTTCCAATAAGCATCGGAATATTCCTGGTCAGTTTATTATAGGCATGGGATATGTTGGACCACATTTTTCTAAAACACACAGAGGGTAACTTCAAGTCTCAGTGTTATCACAAATCCCAAAATAAGGGGTTTATTCCTTATTTCAAAATAGAAGACAGAGCCAGTCTAATTATTTATTTGTATATGTATTTATTTATGACAGGTATTTGTTTGCTTGATGCTGAAAATGGACTCCAGCAGAGGTAGGGAGTCAGTCAACAGTAGTATATACAGGATATACCCAGACAAATTAGGTAAAATAAATAAACAAATTAATAAAACAATATACTGTATATATATACAGTTGTGCTCATGAGTTTACATACCCTGGCAGAATTTATGATTTCTTGGACATTTTTCAGAGAATATGAATGATAACACAAAAACATTTCTTTCACTCATGGTTAGTGTTTGGCTGAAGCCATGTATTATTAATCAACTGTGTATACTCTTTTTAAATCATAATGACAACAGAAACTACCCAAATGACCCCGATCAAAAGTTTACATACCCTCAATGATTTTGGCCTGATAACATGCACACAAGTTGACACAAAGGGGTTTGCATGGCTATTAAAGGTAACCATCCTCACCTGTGATCTGTTTGCTTGTAATTAGTGGGTGTGTACAAAAGGTCAATGAGTTTCTGGACTCCTGCCAGACCCTTGCATCTTTCATCCAGTGCTGCACTGACGTTTCTGGATTCTGAGTCATGGGGAAAGCAAATTGTCAAAGGATCTGCAGGAAAAGGTAGTTGAACTGTATAAAACATGAAAGGGATTTAAAAAGATATCCAAGGAATTGAGAATGCCAATCAGCAGTGTTCAAATTCTAATCAAGAAGTGGAAAATTAGGGGTTCTGTTGAAACCAAACCATGGTCAGGTAGACCAACTAAAATTTCAGCCACAACTGCCAGGAAAATTGTTCAGGATGCAAAGAAAAACACACAAATAACTTCAGGTGAAATACAGGACTCTCTGAAAACATGTGGTGTGGCTGTTTCAAGATACACAATAAGGAGGCACTTGAGGAAAATTGGGCTGCATGGTCTAGTCGCCAGAAGAAAGCCATTACTACGCAAATGCCACAAAGTATCCTGCTTACAATACACCAAACAGCACAGAGACAAGCCTCAAACCTTCTGGCACAATTTTATTTGGAGGGATAAGACCAAAATGTAGCTTTTTGGCCACAACCATAAACACTACGATTGGAGAGGAGTCAACAAGGCCTATGATGAAATGTACACCATTCCTACTGTGAAACACAGAGGTGGATGTGTTGGGGATATGTAAGCTACAAAGGCATAGGAAATTTGGTCAAAATTGATGGCAAGATTAATGCAATATGTTTTTAAAAAATACTGGAGGAACATTTGCATTCATCAGTCAGGAAGCTATGCATGGGACGTACTTGGACATTCCAACATGACAATTATCCAAAATACAAGGCCAAGTCGACCTGACATTGGCTACAACTGAATAAAGTGAAGGTTCTGGAGTGGCCATCTCAGTCTCCTGACCTCAATATCATTGAGCCACTCTGGGGAGATCTCAAACGTGCAGTTCATGCAAGACAGCCCAAGAATTTACAGGAACTGGAGGCTTATTGCCAAGAGGAATGGGCAGCTTTACCATGTGAGAAGATAAAGAGCTTCATCCACAAATACCACAAAAGACTACAAGCTGTCATTGATGTTAAAGGGGGCAATACACGGTATTAAGAACTGGGGTATGTAAACTTTTGATCATGGGTAGTTTCTGTTGCCATTATGATTTAAAAAGAGTAAACACAGTTGATTTATAATAAATGGCTTCAGCCAAACACTAACCATGAGTGAAAGAAAAGTTTTTGTGTTATCATTCATCTTCTCTGAAAATGGCCAAGAATTCATAAATGCTGCCAGGGTATGTAAACTTATGAGCACAACTGTATATACATACAGTACTGCCCAAAAGATTTAGGCAGGTGTGAAGAAATTGAGTAAAGTAAGAATTCTTTTATTTTTAGCAGTTTACAAAATGCAAAGTCAGAGAACAGAAGAAAAATCTAAATCAAATCAATATTTGGTGGGACTACCCTTTGGCTTCAAACCAGCATCAATTGCTACACTTGCACACTTTGCATACTTGTACAAAGTCAGGAAGTTTGAAGGATTAGAGTCAGGTTTATGATTAACCAATTATACCAAGCAGGTGTTAATGTTTATCAATTTCATATGTAGTTTGAAAAACAGTTATTAACTGAAACCGAAACTGCTATGTAGGAGGCTTAAAACTGAGTGAGGAACAGACAAAATTCTGCTACTAAGGTAAAGTTGTGGAAGGAAGTTTCAGGTCACAGGTCATACACCATGGCAAGACTGAGCACAGCAACAAGACACAAAGTAGATATACTGTATCAGCAAGGTCTTGTCCAAACAAAGATTTCAAAGCAGACTGGGTTTCAAGATGTGGTGTTCAAGGTCTTTTGAATAAGCATAAAAAACAGGCAACGTTGAGGATCGTAGAGACAGTGGTCAGAACCTAATGCAGCAGAAGAAAGACGCATCATGCTTACTTCCCTTCCACACTGGAAGATGTTCACCAGTGCCATCAGCAAAGAACTGGTGGAAACCAGGGGCACCCAGGTAAATCCATCTACTGTCCAGGGAAATCTGGCCAGAAGTGGTCTTCGTGAAAGAATTGTGGCCAAAAAGCCATACTGCCAACGTAGAGAAAAGGCTAAACGACTCAACTTGTACGTGTACTTGTATGAAATGCACAAAAACATAGGAAGTGGGGTGCAGAAAAATGGCAGCAGGTGCTCTGGACTGATGAGTCAAACTCTGAAATATTTGGCTGTAGCAGGAGGCAGTTTGTTCGCTGAAGGGCTGAAGAGTGGTACAATAATGATTGTCTGCAGGCAACAGCAAAGCACGGTGTAGGTTCCTTGCAAGTTTGGGGCTGCATTTCTGCAAATGGAGTTGGAGTTTTGCTCAGGATCAATGGTGTCCTCAATTCTGACATACTTATCAATTATGCCATATCATCAGGGAGGCATGTGATTGGCCCCAAAGTTATTCTGCAGCAGGACAATGACCCCAAACATACCACCGATGTCATTAAGAACTATCTTCAGCTTAAAGAAGAACAAGGAGTCCTGGAAGTGATGGTTTGGCCCCACAGAACCCTGATCTCAACATCAATATGTCTGGAATTACATGAAGAGACAGAAGGATTTGAGGCAGCCTTCATCCACAGAAAATGTGTGGCTAGTTCTCCAGTATGTTTGGAACAACCTACCTGCCAAACTCCTGTGTTCAAGTGTACCTAGAAGAATTGATGCTGTTTTGAAAGTAAAGGGTGGTCAGTGGTCACACCAAATATTGATTTGAATTGGATTTCTCGTCTGTTCATATACTTTAATTGATAAAAAATAAACTATTAACACTTCTAGTTCTGAAAGCATTCTTACTTTAGAGTAGGGATCTCCAAACCTTCTAAAGAAAGGGCCAGTTTCTTGTCCTTCAGATTTGGGGGGTTAGGACTGTGCTCAGTGGGAGTAAACAATGCCCGATCTTTGGTATTAGGGGGAGAAATAGTTGGTGTCAGTGGGAGAATAGTGTTCCATTTTTCTTGTCAGTGGAAGGAATTATGCCCCATCGTTGGTGTCAGTGGCAGTTATAATGCCTCAAGGGCCATATAAAGGCAAGCAAAGGGCCACATCTGGCCCCAGGGCCGCAGTTTGGAGACCCCCTGCTTTAGAGCATTTTTTTACACCTGCCTAAAACACAGTAAAAAAAATATGTATAACAAAAATGGGGCAGACTGGATGGGTGGCACCTCTTTTTTCTGCCCTCACTCTTCTATATTTCCTTATTCCTCTGTGTCAGTTTCAGATCTGTTGATTGTCATCAATGCAGCGTAGTGCATGAAAACAATGGAAAAAATATAACCGTACTGGTTATAGTGTTACAATGAAATTTGGAATATCTATCTCTATACTGCTCGGCTGTAACTGTGCTACAAACTGTAGAATGATTTGCATTGCTCTGCCCACTATCCTAAAATAAGGAATAAAACCCATATTTGTGTGATTTGTGATAAAACTCAGACATTTAGACACATTGGGGTTGATTTACTAAAATTGGAAAGTGCAAACTCTAGTTCAGCTGTGCATGGAAGCCATATTAGAAGCATCAGCTTCTAAATTCAGCTTGTTCAATTAAGCTATGGCAGAAAAAAAAATTGCACTACAATTTTAGTAAATCAATGTATTAAGAAGACCCTATGCACTTCTCATTTGTTTGGTGGGGGACTTTTTGGGATATTTTAGCCCACCTTAGCATTACCTGCCTGGTTATATTTTACCAAGTATAAAACAAGTGATAAAGGGTATAATAACAGTCCCAACTTTTCTGCAGAAATCTTCCTAAATGCTACGATCAAGAGGAAAAGTAAACAGCAATTATTCCATGTACAAGCATCAAAAAAGGGAAAATAGATTGATTGCATTGGTTTTGAGTGTGTTACATTGTTCATTAGAATTAGAAAATGTTACCTTTTTGCAGATATAGATATCTGCACGTCTTCATCCAAACTGTTCATGCAAGACTGTCGGGATCAAAGCAGCTGATCTATAAAGGAAAAGACTTAAATCAAATTAACGTGATTATGGCAGAGTCAGAACGTTGCTCCAGTTCTCTTGCTCTTTTGATCTGAATTCAAGATTTGGTTATGACTGAGCGTTTCATCAAAAAAGTCATATTGATTGTTTCAGCAGTAAGCAGAGCTTCTAGCAAGAACTCTCTGTGCACAGCAGGGGGGACTAGAGGCGTTGTGCATGCAATCTCATTTACTCCTGCTGTGTGCAGACACAACCAGAGATTTAGAAGATGTGTGTCTTTTTAAGCTTAGTTTCCTGCCATAACGATCGATTGGACCACAACCAATTGATACAAAGGCTTCGGGGATCCAACCATTTGCAGCTGCACTCTTTGTTAGAGAGGCTTTTATTTTTCCACCCCTCTCAATTATAATCTAATAGAAAAGTGGACAAGAACAAGTTACTGCATGAGTTAGGTTGAAAGAAAGGCTTTTATTAAGTATATAGAAATAGATACCTTTCATGTACAGCACATTTGAAAGGTCAGTCCACCGAAAACTGATACAAAACATGGCCAAAAGTATGACAGCACCCATAGAAGTCCTGGGGGAAAGGTACTGTTAACATTGCAGCCTACAAAAACAATTTAGCTAATTATGTGCTTCCAGAATTATGGCAACAGGAAAGGAAAGGCCCTTTGTCGCATCACAACTGTACTCCTGCGCACAAAGCCAGATCCATAAAAACAAGCGTTTGGAGTGGAGAAACACAAGTGGCCTGGAAATAGCTCTAACCTTAACCCTGTTACAGAGGCAAAAAAGAGTGAAAACTCCATATTAAAGTTTATCTAAACCCGAGAACAAAGATATAATATTTTGCTAGCCTGCATTTACACAAGCTCAAACTTATACACAATCCCGGTGTCCCACGCATTCAAATTGTGTCCAGCACTCGACTCTGCCCTGTGCACACCCCCACCAACTGCAAACCTGTTTTTCCTTTTCCCTCAACCCTAATACTCCATTAACCATACATTTACTTTCCTGGGTCAATAACACCAATCCCAGGGGTATTTTGTTGCACTGACAACAATCCTGTTTTTTTCCTGCACTGCCAGCATTTTGGTGTGTTTTGCCTGAACTGACACCAAACCTGGGGATTATTTTGGGGATTATTTTGCTGCACTCACTGACACCAACCTGGGGGTGTTTTGCTGCACTGGCACCAATCCTGATTTTTGTGCTTCACCAACACCAACCAAATAGAATTTTTTATCTCAAATCAGATAGGTAACCTCAAACCCCAGCTTCATTCTTTTAATTTGTAGCCAGGTGCTGGGCTACAGTAACATGGAGAAGGAGACATTGCCTTTTATTCTTCTCTCCCTCTACTGCTATACTGATGTTATGCTTCACCATTCTCCTCTGGCCAGAAGGGGGAGAGCTAAAGCCAAGCAAGCCCATAGACTTCTATGCGAAGCACTGAGAATCATGGGAGTTTTAGTTTGTGATGGCAGCCATATAATGGGATGGATAGACTTCCTACACTACAGATCCCAATAGGCACTGTGCAGTAGGAGAAGGGGAGAAATGATTTTTGTTAAATTACCCAGGAAATTTTTCCTCCTTCGAAGTAGTGAGAGAGAGAGAGAGCACCTCTGTCTGAATATTTGCCTGCCAGCAGGAGACCATACCAGCGATGATCCGAGCCTGAGAGTGGGAGCGAGGACACCCGGGGACAGCGCAGCACCGCCCACATCACAGCACCTGCCCTGCTGCCATAGGGAGACTGGAGCATTCACTCACCCTCTGCTTCCCGCTGCTGATCACCGGAGGTTTTCAGGGAGAGACCAGAGGGGCCCCCCTTTACAGTGAGAGGTACCCGTAGCATCCTGGGGGCTGGTGAGAGGGCTATTCATCAATTGATACTGCGAGCAGGGACTGAACTACTAAAAGCAGGACACCAAATGTACCCAATCCATACTGTACCCATACTGCACTTGATAGCACAGTTATTCCAAACCTAGACTGCACCTACCAACCCCTTACCACACCATACCATGCCGCTTGCCTAGTTACCAACCAAATTTGGTGGAAATATATTAAGATTGCCTTTATTACCTGATTTGGCACATGTTCTCTTTGATATAGCACTACTATTGGGCACCAAGTATTATTTTTAGTGATTTCCTGTGAAATTGTATGTTTGTACAGGGCCGCCATCAGGGGGGTACAGCCGTTACAACTGTAAGGGGCTGAGGGCCTGAGGGGCCCGCCTGGGCCAGAAGAAGGCAGGATGGTTGAAGGGGAGCCGTGCTGTGCATTACAGAAACAATCTCGGCTAATTCTGCTCTCTGTGCCATTAAGCTCAGACATCAAGCTCTTTACTGCCACCACTGGCTACTATGTGCATGTGTACCCCTCGTGTACTGTGCTTCTCTGTGCCAGCAACATGTCAGCTTTGTGAAAACGAGCTGGGATTAGGTAGGAGTATCTTCTTTACAAGTAAGAGCTGTGAAAGAAAGGGAGGGGGCTGTTTGTGTACAGGGAGGGACCAGAGCCTTGTGTGTTTACAGATTTGTGTATATGTGGGGCTGCTATATATAGAGGTGTGTGGTGGGAGCTTTCATATATATACAGGTGTGTGGGGGGGGGGGGGCTGACATATATGCAGGTGTTTGGGGGGGGGGCTGACATATATACAGGTGTGTGGGGGCTGACATATATACAGGTGTGTGTGTGGGGGAACTGACATATATACAGGTATGTGGGGGGGGGGGCTGACATATATACAGGTGTGTGTGGTGGGCTGACATAAATACAGGTGTTAGGGGGGCTGACATATATACAGGTGTGTGGGGGGGGCTGAAATATATACAGGTGTGGGGGGCTGACATATATACAGGTGTGTGTGTGTGGGGGGGGTGACATATATACAGGTGTGTGTGGGGAGCTGACATATATACAGGTGTGTGTGGGGGACTGACATATATACAGGTGTGTGTGGGGGGCTGACATATATACAGGTGTGTGGGGGGCTGACATATATACAGGTGTGGGGGGCTGACATATATACAGGTGTGTGGGGGGTCTGACATATATACAAGTGTGAGTGGGGGTGACAAATATATAGGTGTGAGGGGGCTGACAAATATACATGTGTGAGGGGGGGCTGACATATATACAGGTTTGTGCCCAAAAATTTCTGATGGCTGCCCTGTTTGTACACTCAACCTGGTGTGTCAGAGGGGCTGCAAGTCTTGAGAAGGTCAAGGCAAAGAACAGAGGACTCATCCTATCCAGTGGCTCCTACAGGGGGAAGCGCTAAACATTTAAGTTCTACTTTTTAGTTATTTTATGTTAAAATGTATATCTTTAAAAATATAAAGGACTGACATTAAAAGTCACAATAATAAATACTACAGCCTTCATGCTGTACTGATATTCTTTAGACACACTTGTCGCATACACACAAAGGGTGTCTTATTTGCAGTATTGTAAGATTGCTTCCATTATTAAATAGCATAGATAGGTCACTGCTAAAATCTGTTCCTTTTTTCACCAACGTCCACATGATGTATTTATAAGGTTTGCAATGTTCTGTGTGTGATCTCTGTCCTTGTATGATTTGATTATCATTGAACTGGACATTAAAAATACAATAGGTGATAAATAGTTTATGAGGCTCCACTCCGTATCAGTGCTTTGCAGTTCTATCTCTTGAAGGCAGGTGGCCACATATTCTCCGAAGGCACAGTTCTCTATTTTTACAGCTTTACAACATTTTGCCTGCCCTATATCTCCTGTGTTAAAGAACTACCAATTTAAGTGCCACCTGTTTTAAAGAAATAGCCTTACAATTAATATTATCAATGTAGACACGTAGGCGTTGTGGCTGATTTTCATTTCTACTGCCTCGCTTTATTTTCTGCGTGACATTTATAGTGGCTCTGTCCCTGGAGTGGTAGTACTTTGGTGCGGAGCTGTGTTTGCTGCTTAGTGAGTAGAGTTGTCCTGAATTTCAGATGATGTTACATTGTTTCTAAAGTCTAAACATATTTTACCTTAATGCATTCCCATGCATTAAGGTACAAAACGCTTCACTACCTGCTCCCCCTCCCCCTTCCCCTGCCCCTAAACACTTACCTGGCTCTTCTCACCAATACAGGCTGTGCTGTCTGCAGCACTGTTCTTTCTCTTTCTGGTCTCAGAGGAAACATAGGCAGCAGCCGGAGCCATAGGCTCCTGATGCTATCAGTCATATCCTTTGAGAAGGGAGCAGGGGCATGGCTAAGCCACACTCATGGGCATCCGCAGGTAAGGGCAAGGGGGGTCAAGTGCCCCCCCTCCCTGGAATCAGGGATCGGATCTTAAATTCAGCACAGTTGCGTCGCTATTGGGGTGCGGGCAGCCCGCACCCGGGTGCCACTTGCCAGTGGGGTGATACCATCAAAAAGCTGTCGAGCCCCCTAATCAATGTAGTGTGACTCAGTCCAGCAGAGAACTCGGCGGCGTTGTGACAGGAGAAAGGCGAGCTGCGGGCTATCAGAGGTTTCCCCCGCTGGCCCCCCCCTTTCTCCTGTCAGGGAGAAAAGACGGTGGCTCTCACCAGGTTCCCCGCCCAGCTTCCTGCCCGCTCCGTTCCTTCCCTATTGGCCATAATTGAGGGCCAATCAAAGGAGACTAGGAGAGGAGAGCATCATGGGACATGTAGTCCCAAAGATTGGCTGCCCTATTTTCCACAGGGAGGAGGCTACAGCTCGATTAAGAGAGAGATTGAGAGACTGCAGCCTGGAAAAAAAGCTGAGGGAGAGAGCGATACAGGACAAAGAATAAGGAGTGTGCTGGGCGGAAGCCAGAGAGAGAGAGCCACGCTGCCCAGCGCTACCAGAGAGAGCCATGCTGCCCAACACCACAAGAGAGAGAACCACTGAGCCTCTACCAGGGTGCAGGCTTGCTACACTACTGACCAGAGTTGCCCCCGGGGAACCCAGAGTGAGCGATCTTCCAGCCGGAGGGATCACTTCTGTAGTTTCGCTGGGTCTGGTAAGAGGGCCTGTTGGCCATTATCCATTACTTATCCTAGGGACTGTACTACGTCTGCAGTCTCTGACTATAATAATGTGATAATGACATTGTCGAAAAGGGGCGGTGCATGGGTGACCCTAAAATGATGCCCCCCCCGTGAAAAAAGTTCTGCGGACGCCCATGGCCACACTGTGTGTCTATAGATGAACACAGCCCAGCTCGGGAGTGTGCGCGCATGGGTGCTTCCTTAGCAGTGAGTGTGTATTAGAGAGAAGTTACACTCCAGGCATAGTTGGAAATAATAGCAAACTTATGCTTTGTTGTTCATGCAAGTCAAAGTAACAGGCACATTTTAAAGTGGTTGTAAACCCTTCGATATATCCACTGAAATTACTAGTCTCATGTGATACACAGAGATAAAACAAAGATATATGTATTGATTTTTTTGTCAGCAACCCTTCTGGGAATTGTTTTTGCTTATCTCTTAGCTTATCTTAATTATGAAAGTATCAACACTAAAAGATTCTTAAAGCAATTAGTCAGATTACAAACTGCTATGAAAATTTTAAAAACATGGGTTATGGGCCTCCAAGGGAATTAAAATGATTGAATGTGTAAATGGTACTCTTGCCTCCTTTGATGCTCTTAAGCAAAAGTTTGAGTTGCCCAACCACTACTTTTTTTTTTATTTCCTAGTTAAGGCCCATACACACGATCAGACTTTTTGACAACAAACATGCAAATTAGCTGTTTTGGACCAACATCCGATCGTGTGTACGCTCCATCGGACCAACTTTTTCAGTTTTCATCTGACTTTTGTTGGCTGTGCGAACGGACCAACTTTCTGCCAACAAAAGTCTGATGGAGCAAAGTCTGATCGTGTGTACAGAAAACCATAGGACTTTTGTACAAAGTACAAACGCGCATGCTCAGAACCAATGCAAAAGATCAGACAACAATACAGACGTTGACCAAAGGTGGCGGTAAAGAGCAGAAAAAACACGTGATTTGGTGAAAGTTGGCAGAAAAAGTCCTGCTGTGTGTATGCAATACAAGTTCAGGGCCGACGCCCTTTGTACAAAAATCCCCGGGAAAGTTTGTACAAAGTCCTATCGTGTGTATGAGGCTTTAGACATGCTTTGTCCACTCAATGTGGTTCACAACCGGTAATCCTCCTCCAGTCTAAGGATTGGGAAGACATGTGGAAGTATTACTTTCTTCAACTGGTGGCAGTAAGGGTTCGTTTGATTCAGTTTAAGTTTATTCACAGAATTTATTTAACTCCACAGAAATCTAATTCAATTTACAAGGTGCTTACCCCTGCTGTTGGAAATGCGGTGGCAGTGAGACTAACTTCTGCCATATGGTATGGTCATGCCCAAAACTGCAATCCTTCTGGAACTTGATAACTCAATTTATATCCTCCCTGGTGATGACTCTGATTTCCTTGACTGCTTCAGTCTGTTTTTTTGACTTGGTGAGCACCTTGGCACATCACCGAGCAACAAGGACTCTCATTTGGTGGTTTTTGTTCTATGCCCGGAAGGCGATTTTAAAATGGAAACTGCCAGAAATACCCTCCTTAAATTTCTGGAAGGCATTAGGCAATACAGCCATCCCTCAATACAATACATACCTTTCCTGTGGATGTTCAACCAAATTTGAAAAAATATGGGCACTCTGGCTAGATTCAACTGACACTAATGCCTCGCAAAAGGCTGTTAACACCGTCCTAGTTTGGGTAGTTATGCTCTAACCTTGGTCTGCTACTCCAAGTTGTGGGTCCCTATTATACTAAATCGAATATAGGCACCTAGGTCTTGATAAACACAGTCTATGTCTATCCTCTTAGTGCACACATAGAAATCCATAAATGCATTGCATGTTATTCAAATTGCAAGATGAACGGTGTGACTAATTTCTTAGAACCAAGGTTTGTATTTTACTAGTAGAGCCTGTTCAAGGTTAAGAAGTTGTTTTACTTTTTTGTGTTTTACTCAAGCTGGGGAATGCCCAGAGGCTCTGTACTGTACTTGTTTTTCTACTTTTAAAAATCAATAAAAATTATTTACAAAAAAAAAAAAAAACTTTAAAAACATTGAAGAACGTAGATTTTAGGGAGGACAGAAGGTCCTTAGGGAGCTAGAATGTAAGTACGCAGGCAGAATGGGGGTTGTGTGTGGGCATCAGTTATGCTGGCTATACACTAGTAGAAGTTTGAAGGAAAATTTGTATGAAGATTCTTAAAAAAATTTAAATTTAAGAAATTTAATACAAAAATTCGCAGACCATTCAATTGTCTTTCAAAAGTAGTTCAAGATTTCGTTTGATTTTAAAATAAAGATTTGGAACACTCTTCCTAGTCTGGGTCGAGCTTGCGGGCCGCAGGAGACCAGCTCCCGCTGTGACTGGACAATCAGCGGGTTCGGCGGACCCCATGTCCACCGGGACCAGCCAGAGGCAGACAGAATGGCGGTCTGCCTATCTAAACAAGGCAGATCGCCGTTCTGTGACAGGAGAAGACAGAGATCTTGTGATTCTGCTAAGCAGGACAAGCCCCCCCCCCCCCCACACACACACATACACACACACACATACACACTCAGAGTTAGAAAGCACTCCCTAGGGACACATTTACCCCTTTGATTGCCCCTGATGTTTACCTCTTCCCTGCTAGTGTCATTAGTACAGTTACAGTGCATATTATTTAGAACTGATCACTTTATGTGGTGTCACTTAGTGTCTGATTTGTCTGCCACAATGTTGCAGTCCTGCTATAAGCCGCTGATCGCCACCATTACTAGTAAGAAAAATAAATAAAAATTCCATAAAAATAGCTTATAGTTTGTAGACGCTATAACTTCTGGGCAAACCAATCAATATACTAAAAATATGTAGCATGTTGGCCTCAATTTATAAAGAAATAAAAATGTTTATTTTTTTTTTATTGCATGTGTTTTATAGCAAAGTGTAAAAAATATATTTTTTTTATTATTTTTTTTTTTTTTTTAATTGTCGGGTTTTCTTTTTTTTATAGCGGAAAAAATAAAAACCGCAGAGGTGATCGAATACCACCAAACTAAAGCTCTATTTGTGGGCAAAAAAAAAGACATCAATTTAATATGTGTACAGCATCGCACGACTGCACAGTTGTTAGTTAAAGTAACGCAGTGCCGTATCGGAAAAAATGGCCTGGTCATTAAGGGGCTAAAACCTTCCAGAGCTGAAGTGGTTAAAGATAAGGAACATCAGAAAAGCAAAGGAACAAAACCATCACAGTATCTAGTAGGCTCAGTGATGATGTATTGGCTGTAGATCTTATAGGCTTGCAGTAGGAGTAGAGGTTGGTGCCATTATAGAATTATTTGCAAATAGGTAGTAATCTATTCCCATTGGGCATTTTTGTTCTCAGTTTTAGTTTAAAACATTTGCTAATTATCCTAGTAGTTACTGCTAAGCCATTTCTAAGGTAAGTTGTTAATAGACCTAAAAGGCTGATTTATCTACAGTGCTGCTTCCACAGTTCTCACATTTCGCTTCCGTTGCTGTGATTGGCTGATCAATAAACACAAACAGGCATTGATTGTTTGAAAACTCAGAGTGCTACATTGGTACATTGGTAAAGTGGTTCTAAAGGCATGAGGTTTTCACCTCAATGCATTCTCTGCTTTTATGTAAAAAAAAAAAATTCCCATGATCAGCTCCTCCCAGGCACCCCCCTTAGATACTTATCTGGTTCCTTTTTCGATCCAGCACTGTTCCTATCTGCAGCAGCGCTGCTCTCTATTCCTCTTCACACAGGACACAGAGACAGCAGTAGGAGCCAATGGGGGGTGATTTACTTAAGACAAATAGACTGTGCAGTTTACAAAGTGCAGTTGCTCCAGAGCTTAGTAAATTAAGTAAAGCTTCACTTTGCAAAGAATACCCAATCGCTTGCTTCTGCTCATTTACTAAGCTCTAGGGCAATTGCTCTTGCACAGTGCAACTGCACATTGTAAAGTGCACACTGTATTTTTCTTTAGTAAATCTTTCTCATTGGCTCCTGCTGCTGGCAATCAAATCCTGTGATGAGGGAAAAGGGGGCAGGGTTGAGTCTCGCTGTGTGTATCTATGGACACACACAGCCGGCTTGGGACCGTGCCTACATGAGTGCCCTCATAGCAAGAAGTTTGCTATGGGAGCACTCAAAGAAGCCGTGGAGGGGAGAGTTTAGGGGACCCAAGTAGAGGAGGTTCTGGGGCCACTCTGTGCAAAACTATTGCACAGAGCAGTTAAGTATGGCATGTTTATTATTTTAGGAAAAAATTATTATACCTTAACAACTGCTTTATATAAGAAGGAAACACAGAGGGGTCCTAGATCCTGCTATGAAAGCATTCATATTGTTGCAGAATATTATGCATCTAATTAAATAGTCGTTACAACTATGCAAAACATTATGTACTAGCAACAGGAAAGTTATGTGCTGCTGTAGCTATAGAGAATTTCTGTTATCTGTTGAAACATTCTTTTGGTAACAATAAAGAAAGAATAATACATCAGTAAAAAAGACAGCCAAATTAAGAGAGAATTTGTCTCTAAGTCAAATACTGCTCATCATTTACAAGTGTACAAGCCAGGTATTTGTGGCAATCATATTTTAGTTTGTTTAGTGAACGCAACTGTATCTAATTTCTTATTGCCTTTTTATTGTGAAAATCCCAGCCTCTGGTTCAAGACCAATGAAAGCTGTGCCCACCTGAAGTGCCCTATAATACAATTATCTGACACAAATGTATGTGCTCCATAATTGGAGAATAGAGCTAAATTACGAGATAGCTTAGAGAACACTAACATTATGAAACACCCTAGAGAACGCCAAAATCATAAGAGAACCTGAAGAACACTTAAATGATGAGGCAACTTGGTGAACAGTAAAATCATGAGAGAACCTGGACAACATGAAAGTTAGGAAGGAACTTAGAGAACACCAATGTTTTGAGACAAAGAACACAACACCAACATCATAAGACAACCTAGAGAACAACAAAAATGATGAGACAGCCTAGAGATCACCACAATTATGAGACAACCTAGAAAACATCAACATTTTCACACAACTTAGATTTGCCAAAATGATGAGACAACCTAGAGAACACCAAATTCATGAGACAAACTAGAGACCAAAGATGGATACAATGCTGTTTGTTAGTTCCGAAATTTAGAGTTTTCAATCAAAATTGGAGATGAAACCTTGAGCCACAAGAAGACGCACAATCTACCTGTCCAATAGTTAAATTTTTCATCCATATGTTGTTGTATTGTCTCAATTCATTCCAATCCCTTTTGTCGGTAATCTGGTGATCCTGGAACACACCTGCTGATGATGATGGAACATCCTCCATTTTTTCTCTCACAGTAATGCCGCGTACACATGAGCGGACTTTTCAACGAACTAGGTCCGACGGAACGAATCCGCCGGACAATTCGATCGTGTGTGGGCTTCATCGGACCTTTGCCGTCTAAAAATCAGACGGACTTTAGATTTAAAACTTGTTTCAAATCTTTCCGACGGACTCAAGTCCGGTCGAAAAATCAGTTTGTCTGTATGCTAGTCCGACGGATGAAAACCGACACTAGGGCAGCTATTGGCTACTGGCTATGAACTTGCTTATTCTAGTCTGGTCATACGCCATCACGTTCAAATCCGTCGGACTTTGGTGTGCTTGTGTGTGGCCAAGTCCATTAGTTCGGAAAGTCTGTCGGAACTCCGCCGAAAGTCCGTTGGGAAGACCGTCGGACCTAGTCCCTCAAAAAGTCCGGTCGTGTGTACGGGGCATAAGTACTTTTGGGCAAAAGCAAATCAAAGTTGCCATATCATGTAAGTGTGCAACAAATGTAGTTTCACTTTTATTTGGTGATGGAGATAAGCCTGGCAGCATATTACAATAGCAGGCTATGGATAGAAGTTTTTAAAAGAGGTAGGGAAGATATTTTTATGGTTGAATTATCGTCGAATGTGTAAGTGTGTATGTGTCAACTTTAACATGATTATTCTTTTGTGTTTGATAGATTTTATTGAACATGCAGTATATTAGAAGTATATAAAAATACAAATACAAGTCATCCTCGTAAAAAATCAAATTATTTTAGCTGAATTGAAGACATTTTAGATGACATGCTGACTCAAGGGTAACAGTAAATTGGACAATAAATTCTTATATACAGTATATATGAGTTATTCTTTCATTTTGAATTGGGTTAAAATGTATGTTATGTATACTTTTGTATACCCTCTGTATGTATATCTTTTAATGTGGACTTAATATTTATATAGCAATTAGGATATATGAACCCATGTTGTGGTCCATAAAAAGATTGATATCTTTTGAGGTCCTTTCATGTTTTCCTCAGTGAACACCAAGATGAGAAGATAGATGAACTGTTTATGGTCCATCAGGACAAGGACTGTCGACACCAATTATTTCTCTGTGAATCCTTGCCTATCATGCACCAGATAAATGTGTTTTTCCCTCAATAGGAAAAAACAGGACTGATTCCCCTGTCTCTAAGGATAACTATCAACACTATGGCCTTGTAACCTCCACAGGAGCCTGAAAGACAGCAGTGACAACAGTCTTTCATGATAACTTAGATTAGATAATCACAGGTTAGGGGTGAAAATGGTAAGTAGTTAATGTCTAAAACAAGTGTATGTATATATATATATATATATATATATATATATATATATATATATATACAGTTACTAAAAAAAGATATTTCATTCATGGTGTTTCGGTCACTTTTGAGATTTTTTGGAAAAACAAAATGTTCGGCATTTACATTAAAGTAAATCCAAACCCAACCCACAAAAGCTTAAGCACAATAGACCTTTCCTAAAAATAAAAGGTGTGATTTTTTTTTTCACGTCTCTCCAACACAATAAAAACATATTACTTCTGCAAAAAGTTAGTCTTTTTTGGAAAAACAAAAAATACCTTGGCCCTGGCTCCCGGCATGTGTGAGTACATATTTGAGGTTATTTACTAAAGGAAAATCCACTTTGCACTGAAAGTGCACTTGGAAGTAAAGTCGCTGTAGATCTGAGGGGGGCATGCAAGGAACATAAAAAACAGCATTTTAGCTTGCACGTGATTGGATATAAAATCAGCAGAGCTTCCACTCATTTCAGATCTACCCCTTAGATTTAGAGTGACTGCACTTCCAAGTGCACTTGTAGTGCAAAGTGGATTTGCCTTTCGTAAATAACCCCCAATGTGCCTCATTGCTGCCTCCTGGGAATGCTGGTCACTCAAAATCCCAAAGCAATGCGCTCCTATAATAGGATCATATTCCCCGGGGATTCTCCTTTAACTACACAATTCTGGAGGAAAGCAATAATGTAAGTGGGTCTTCTCATAGAATTCTGGGAAAGCTGAGGGACCCACATGAATGCACTTCTGAACAGTTCTGGAGTGTCTTGTGAGATTTGGGACCCAGGACTTCCATGATCCACTGTAAGATCCAGTGACATCAATAACAGAAAGTAGACAGCAGCCAGAACCAAGGAGACATCACTATTGACATTTAGCCAAAAAAAATAATTTGACAAAGCTCATCTGATTAATGCTTATTACTGAAAATAAGAGGTCTCAGTGCCATGGAACTATGTTGGTTTTTCATCAATTTTATTTTATATATTTTTTATTGTTTAAAGGTTCTAAAAAAAATTATAGATTATACCAGTTGCAGTACAATATTTGTATGAAATCCTTATTTTACAAAAATTTCATACAGGGCGCGCTCATGCTTTAACTTGTACAGAGCATGGTTTGCTCTCAATAAGAGTGCCCAACACTAGCACTGTATTTTTTGATTGCTCTTGCAGACCAGAGATCCATATAAGATCATCTCTATTTGGGAAGAAATAGGGGTATGAATAATTTCATTTTTCAGCAGTGTGTTTGTTGACCTGCTAATAAAGTAAAGCTTCACTCAAAATTAAAATTTCTCCTCCCCACCCCTAACACATTAGATCTTTTTTTTTTTTTTTACTAGGAGCCATTACCTTTTTTTGACAGGTACCTATTCCCACTTCCTCAATTCTCACCTAGGTTAGAATGATCTGGGCTTAGGCACGCACCCTGCTTATGTTCCCCGCCTGCAGCCTTCTGGGACACATTAAATGTCCTAGGAGGCTTCAGAACCAGCCACACAGCATGGTGCGATCTCATTTTGGGAGCCAGCTGTGATTCCTCAGGGAGTCACAGTCAGTACCCATATAGAAGTTAATGGCCACAGGGACCTGCAGCAATGAGATGATCAGGCTGCGGGAAGACAATGCTGGACTCAGGGCACTGATAAGTACCTTATCTTATAAAAGCCAGCAGCTACAGTATTGTAGCTGCTGACCTTAAATTTTTTTTGTAAAAAAAAAAAAAAAAAAGACTGAAATTCCTGACAGTTAGGCCCCTTTCACACTGGGGCAGGAGCCGCGGCGATGGTAAAGCAGCACTATTTTTAGCGCGGTATTCGGTGGCTTGCAGGGCGGTTTTACCCGCCCGACCAGCCCGGAAAAGGGTTAAAATCCCCCGCAAAGCGCCGCCGTATTACCGCGGTGTCCCATTGAAATCAATGGGTAGGAGCGGTATATATACCGCTCCAAATATGCTGCTAGCAGGACTTTTTTGACTGTCCTGCTAGCGCACCGCTCCAGTGTGAAAGCCCGCCGTACATGAAAATATTGTATTTTTAACAAAGAGTTCCAACACACATGGTGTCAGCCCTGCCTACTTCATTTCTGATGTATTACAAAGAATGTAGATCTCTCCTCATCTCCTCTTCTCCTCCTTGTCTCCATAAGCTCTTCCTCCCATGCTCGCCTCCAAGACTTCTTCAGAGCCTCTCCCATCCTCTGGAACTTCCTGCCCCAATATGTCCGGTCAGCTCCTACCCTGTTCGCCTTTAGGTGATCCTTGAAAACTCATTTATTCAGGGAAGCCTACCCCACCTCCACCTATGAACTGTACTTGAGTCACCTCCATCAGATCATCCTGTACCACCCCCCCCCCCCCCCTTTAGATTGTAAGCTCCATGAGCAGGGCCTTCTGTATTGAACTGTGTTGTAATTGTACTTTATATTGTAAAGCTCTGCGTAAACTGTTGGCGCTATATAAATCCTGTATAATAATAAGCTCTTCTTGTGCATAGGCAAAGGGCACAAGAAGTTATCAGCTCAAAATATTTTTGGCAAAATCAAGACATATTTTTTGCACCTATCGTACTCATATCTTAGAAAATACTTTCTATAGTATATTAAGCAGACAGAAAGAGAACATTACATTTGCATTGAGAACGATTTGACTCTTAACATGTTATTTAACACAGTCCACATTTTTCTCTGCAACTGTAGCTTTAACACTGAGCAGATTTGTTAACCTGGCATACTGCTGCCTCTGTCTAATGATCTGACATCCCTTAGGAGATATTCATTTCACCGAAGATGCCATTTTAGTGGCAGACAGCTGCTTTGTAACCTCTGTGTGGATTATATGACAAAGCCTGCCACACTGGACTAGATAAATTTGAGAAGTCCAGAAAGTTTCTTGTTATTTAAGTTGACTCTATGAAGAGGAAGAAGGCATTGGAATGGAAAGCACCAAAAAATGTCACCATGCCTGATGGCATACCATGAGGATCATCCTGAAAGTCAAAAATCTTCTTTAGTAGTAGTGTAATCTTAAATCTAATACACACTACACTTTTTTTTTTTTAAACATAAAAAAAACTGTACTAACAATCGGATGTTAGTATAGCGATCTCGCCTGCTGTTCTATTGTGTTCTGACATGGGGACGGCCCCTCGCCAGAACACTGCGGTTGGCTGAGAGCGCTGACCGGGAGTCGGTCGGTTGCTGGTTTTCCAGCATGCTTGTCAGAAGTTTGGCCAGCTTCTGTCGGACCGGCTGCCATACACATGGGCTGAATGTTGGCCGGTTTTTATTGAACCAAATTCATCCCGTGTTTACTAGGCTTCAGTGTACAAGTATTATTCGGGTCCTGTATATGTCACCTACAGTACTCTCTGCACAGCTGGTTTATCATTTCCCATATATGATGTACTTTCCTTCTGATGTTTAACCCGATGCCACTTCAATTGATAATACTATCAATTACTTAATGCACCAAAACTCTGTTTTGTAAATGTACGTACATCTATTACTTTTAATGCATATAGAATAAAGCAAGTGTAACCACTCAAGGACCAGGCCTTTTCTGACACAAGTTTACACGTTTTTTTTTAATTTAAATTAGAATTCCTTGCTAGAGAATTACTTGGAACCCACAAACATTATATATATTTAGCAGAGACCCTAGGAAAAAATACACTTTCATTAATTAAAAAAACAAAACAGTAAAGTTAGCCCAATTTTTTTGTATAATAATGTGAAAGACGATGTTACGCCGAGTAAATAGATACCTAACATGCCATGCTTCAAAATCATGTTTGTGGAATGGTGACGAACTATGGTACTTAAAAACCTCCATAGGCGACGCTTTAAATTTACAGAGTTACAGAGGAGGTTTATGAGGCGGACATGACGTTAGATGTCGCTCGGGTCCTCCAACATATAGGTAAATCCTGTGGATTGACACTTCTAAGGACTGGCAGGCTGCAATATATTACAATTTTTTCTTGGGTTTAGACATCCTTCAACACATTATTCACATGGGCACTGTGGCACATACAGCTACAGCCTGAATTGGCCATTTGTTTATGTGGCTGGAGCCTCCAGGGGCAGACTGTGGAACCCTATATATGAGGCAGCTGTATGGACACAGCCGCTTGTCCTACTTTGATAGGTGAGCAGAGGTAGGTGATCAGTCTCTAATGCACATTGTCTGCATTTAGGGAAACTCACTCCCACCTGCACACCTTTCAGATTAAGATGTGTGAGGTGTCCTTACAGATACTACATCCCGTAGGGTTACATAGGCTGCCTGTCTGCATAAACAGATAGTTCATGCTGTAGCCCACAGTGCCCATATGACTGAGACCTGTGAAGGGTATCCCAATGGTTGCCATACACAGAACAATTGTTGTATACAATCGTCCTGTTGATTGATTTACTGTGCGGGAGAAAAATACAAAGAAATGGAAGACTGAAAAGAACATTCAGTGTGCCATACACGTAATAATCAATATTGATCTACCTACGTTCCTACTATTGTGTTTTCTGTGCAATTAGAATAGAAAAATTGTCCAAAATCGATCGCTGGCACACTAGGTGTCAATAATTAATAGATTCAATCATCTTTTCTGATTCTGTGAACAATTGTTCAACCAGAACGGCCACCATAAGGGTCATGTTAGGAATCATGGGGTGTGAGAAGGCCATACACATGATTTGACACTGAAGCCCTAGTGCCAAAACCAACCAACATTAGTATTTTGTTCAATGCGTGATGATAATTATTCTCTATTTCCATGTTTGTCAGAGTCCAATATACATCTCATGTTATAGGTATCCTTATTAAGGCCTCGTTCACATGAGTGTACTTAAGGCTCCATTAGCACCTAAGAGCCCTTTCACAAGGAGATGCTTGAAAACTGTGCATAAAATGCAGAGTGCTTTTTTGGTCGCTTATCAATCGCTTTTCAGGTGCCTTCCAATCGCTTTTCAGGCGTTAGCGGTGTGCACGTGAATCAAAAATGGCTTCAAGAACCATTTTGAGGCGCTTTTGAAGAGATTTTCAGGCGCTTCCCATTCATTTAAATGCAAAGAGGCGCTTTTGGGTTGCTTTTTTTAGCGCTCCAAACATGCTCTAAAGATGCTGCTTGCAGGAGTTTTTTCACTGCCCCACCAGCACTCCACCCCGGTGTGAAATCATTCATTGATCTTAATGGAAAAAGGTTTCCATGAGCTTTTCAGGCGCTTTTTTTTAGCACAAAAGCGCCTCAGTGTGAAAGGGGTCTTAGTGTTCTGCATCGCAAGTGGAATCACTGCGATTCCAGAATTGCGGCAAAATGCGGAACGCGTTTGCCATTCCATTATTACTTAATGGCACCCCAAACGTGGGTGGATTTTGCCACAATTGCCAAGCGCGACAAATCGCGCTACAATAGCGGCAAAAATTGCGACTACAAATGCTCCTGGCTCTGTGCCAAGATTTTATACATGATCAAATGAATTACGCCGTTCCAAAAACGCTCAACTAAAAAGCAAAAGAAAAGCTAAAAACAGAGAACAATTCGAATGTTGTATTGTAACTAACAAATATGTAATTTCAACTAATATGAAAGAAATTATAATAGCGGATATAACGAATGCTTCGAATGCTTCGAGATTCAGTATATCTAATATAGAGAACTGTCTCTGTACAATGTGTCATTTTTGCAGGAAAAAAAAAACTATTTAAAATCACGAGTCGCAGCTATTGCCGGCAAATGAATTGTTGGATCCGTAATACAGAGAACTGTCATTCATTGAAGTCATTGATAAAAAAAATGTGTAGGGGTCCCCCCAAATTCAATAACCAGGCCCTTCAGGTCTGGGATGGATATTAAGGGGGACCCCAGCCAAAAAAAAAAAAAAATGGCGTAGGGTCCCCCTCAAAATCCATACCAGACCCTTGAGGTCTGGGATGGATTTTAAGGGGAACCCTAGCCCAAAAAAAATGGCGTGGGGTCCCCCATAAAAAATCCATACCAGACCCTTTATCCGAGCACGCAACCTGGCAGGCCGCAGGAAAGGAGGGGGGGACGAGAGCGGCCCCCCCTCCCGCCTGAACCGTACCAGGCCACATGCCCTCAACATTGGGAGGATGCTTTGGGGTCCCCCCCAAAGCACCTTGTCCCCATGTTGATGAGGACAAGGGCCTCATCCCCACAACCCTGGCCGGTGGTTGTGGGGGTCTGCGGGCGGGGGGCTTATCGGAATCTGGAAGCCCCCTTTAACAAGGGGACCCCCAGATCCCGGCCCCCCCCCCTGTGTGAAATGGTAAGGGGGTACAAAAGTACCCCTACCATTTCACCAAAAAAGTGGCAAAAATGGTAAAAATGACAGGAGACAGTCTTTGACAATTCCTTTATTAAAATCTTCTTTCTTCTTTCTTCTGGTCTCCTTTCTTCATCTTCTCCTTCCGGCATCTTCTTCCATCTTCTTCTTCCTTCGATTCGCTTCTTCTTCCTCCGGTCTTCTCGTCCTTCTCGTCCGGCGTCGTCCTTCTCGTCCGGCATCGGCGTCTCTTCTCGCAGGCCGCTCCTCGCAAATGGGAGGCTCCCGCTCTGTGAGGCTCCGCTCCGGGTGACAGGTCTTGTATAACGAAGGCACCCGGTGACCCCGCCCCCCCTCTGACGTCATGGGAAAGCCATAGGGAATTCCACATGACGTCCCCGTGCGTCAAGGGGGCGGGGTCACCGGGTGCCTTCGTTATAAAAGACCTTCACCCGGAGCGGAGCCTCACAGAGCGGGAGCCTCCCATTGCGAGGAGCGGCCTGCGAGAAGAGACGCCGATGCGGGACGAGAAGGACGACGCCGGACGAGAAGGACGAGAAGACCGGAGGAAGAAGAAGCGAATCGAAGGAAGAAGAAGATGCAAGAAGATGACGGAAGGAGAAGATGACGGAAGGAGAAGATGACGGAAGGAGAAGATGAAGAAAAGGAAGACCAGAAGAAAGAAGAAAGAAGATTTTAATAAAGGAAGGACCGTCTCCTGTCATTTTTACCAAAAACGCTCAACTAAAAAGCAAAAGAAAAGCTAAAAAAAGAGTATATCCGTGTGAATGGCTATGTTTGCTTGCACAGTTACATAGGATGTCCTATTCATGTCCATTGGGACGCAGAGGCTGAAGGGACACAGATACTGCTTCCAATCTCACATTTGTGCAGGTGTGTGTACCTGAACTCATTCTGTCTGCATTCGGGGACACGCATCTGCACCCAAACCAATGTTAAATTGGGAGCAGCCACTGCATCCCAAAAGATATGAATGAGACTGTCTGTATCCAGATGCCTGAAACACTCCTATGCGGGACACACAGCACTACACATGGATATACAGTGGATATAACAAGTCTACACACCCCTGTTAAAATGTCAGGTTTCTGCGATGTAAAAAAAATGAGACAAAGATAAAATCATTTCAGAACTTTTTCCACCTTTAATGTGACCTATAAACTGTACAACTCAGTTGACAAACAAACTGACATCTTTTAGGGAGGGGGGAAGTAAAAATGAAAAAATTTAATAATGTGGTTAGATAATTGTGCACACCCTCTTATAACTATATAACTGTGTTCATAATTAAGTAATCACATTCAAACTCATGTTTAATAGGAGTCAGTACACACCTGCCCAGTGGCGATGCAAGGGGGGTGAGGCTGCACCCGGGTGACACTCCCCAGAGGGGTGACACCTGTCGGCAGGGCCCAGGGCAAAACCACTCTGAGCAGTCCTGGCTGTCTCACACAGCCGAGCAGAGTGAAGCTGCCTCCCCCCCTCTCTGTTTATGTCTACACAGGAGGGGACCTGCTGTGCATGCCCCTTGCTGATCTGAGGTATTTTATGGGTCTCACTATACTGAGGGGGGTTTTCACTGAAGGAGGGGGATATGCACTGAATGGGGGGGGGGGGTCTGCACTGAAGGGTGGTCTTCACTGAATGATGGGGGGGTCTTCACTGAATGGGGGGTCTGTGCTGAAAGGGGGTCTGTATTCTGAGGTAGGGGGTCTGTACTGATGAGGGGGGTATGTACTGATGAGAGGGGGGTCTGTACTTAGGGAGGGGGGTCTGTTCTGATGGAGGGTAGTCTATATTGAGGGGGACTATAGTTGGTGGAGGGAGGGTGATGCCATGTTTTTCTCCACCGGGTGACACCAACCCTAGTGATGCCACTGCACCTGCCATCATTTAAAGTGCCTCTGATTAACCCCCAAATAAAGTTCAGGTTGTTCTAGTAGGTCTTTCCTGACATTTTCTTAGTCGCATCCTACAGCAAAAGCCATGGTCCTCAGAGAGCTTCCAAAGCATCAGAGGGATCTTATTGTTAAAAAGGTATCAGTCAGGAGAAGGGTACAAAAAAGAATTTCCAAGGCATTAGCTATACCATGGAACACAGTGAAAACAGTCATCATCAAGTGGAGAAAATATGGCACAACAGTGACATTACCAAGAACTGGACGTCCCTCCAAAATTGATGAAAAGAGGAAAAGAAAACTGGTCAGGGAGGCTGCCAAGAGGCCTACAGCAACATTAAAGGACCTGCAGGAATATCTGGCAATTACTGGACAAAAATCTCCCGTATTCTTCATATTGTATGTCTGGGCTATGGGGTAGAGTGACAAGATGGAAGCCTTTTCTTACGAAGAAAAACATCCAAGCCCAGCTAAATTTTGCCAAAACACATCTGAAGTCTCCCAAAAGCATGTGGGAAAATGTTATGATCTGATGAAACCAAAGTTGAAAGTTTTGGCCATAATTCCAAAAGATATGTTTGGCGCAAAAACAACATTGCACATCACCAAAAGAACACCATACCCACAGTGAAGCATGGTGGTGGCAGCATTTTCTTCGGCTGGAACAGGGGCCTTAGTCAAGGTAGAGGGAATTATGATCAGTTCCAAATACCAGTCAATATTGGCACAAAACCTTCAGGCTTCTGCTAGAAAGCTGAACATGAAGAGGAACTTAATTTTTCAGCATGACAACGACCCAAAGCATACATCCAAATCAACAAAGTAATGGCTTCACCAGAGGATGATTAAAGTTTTGGAATAGCGCAGCCAGAGCCCACACCCGAAAATCTGTGGGGTGATCTGAAGGGGGCTGTGCACAGGAGATGCCCTCGTAATCTGACAGATTTGGAATGTTTTTGCAAAGAAGAGTGGGCAAATATTGCCAAGTCCAGATGTGCCATGCTGATAGACTCAGTTTAGCCACGTGAAAAACGTATCAGTTCTTATCCGTTGCTTCATCCATCTTCTGTTCCGTTAATCTCCGTTTTCATCCGTCTTCCGTTCCGTTAATATCCGCTTTCATTCGTTAATGTACACGTTTACATCCTTTTTTCTATTCGTTTTCATATGTTTACATCAGTTTCTGTGCCTTTCAGGAAATTACCCAGAAAGCATTGCTCCCCCATCCTACATTGCCATGCGCGAACAATTTGCCGACTACTTTCTATCTCCATCAGGAGACGTTCCATGGCAGTACCAATATATATGAATAATGCAGTGCAAATTTTAATTATTTAATTAATGAATTTGGTTATTTCATTGTGTTTTGATAGCATAAAAAGACACAAAAGCACATGATATGTTCAAAACTGTTTTAGTTTTATTATTCTGCATAACCCGTTTAAAATAAAGTTTTTTTTCACTTGTCAAAGTATGAACTTTAAATTATTTCTTCAAAATGGATCTTAACTGATCGGATGTTGACGGACATTGTCCGTTAACGTCAGTTAATACTTGTTTTGACGGATCTGGACATAGCCTTGTATGTTTAAAAAACCCCAGATAAAAACAGAAGCGGAGGTTAACGGATGGTCATCCGTTTGCCCATAGGAATGCATTGTTGTCCGTTGACGGATGGAAGAAAAACGGATAGACGGTCCGTCCGTGTGAAAGGGGCCTCATACCCAAAAAGACTGAGTGTTGTAATAAAATCAGAAGGTGCTTCAACAAAGTATTAGTTTAAGGGTGTGCACACTTATGCAACCATATTATTTTATTTTTTTATTTTTACTTCCCTCCACCTAAAAGATTTCAGTTTGTTGTTCAACTGAGTTGTACAGTTTATAGGCATATTAAAGGTGAAAAAAGTTCTGAAATGATTTATCTTTGTCTCATTTTTTTTTACTTCACTGAAACCTGACATTTTAACAGGGGGTGTGTAGACTTTTTATATCCACTGTACGCTTGTAAACGATCACCTTGTAAAAGAACCCATTCAGCTTAAAATAAAAACTGAAAAGCAAATCATTTGTGTATATATATATATATATAAAAACATTATAAATACCTTTTTTACAAGTGATCAAATAAACTCTGTTCCCTCTGTTCTCAGCTAAATGAGAGCTGGGCAGGAGAAAAAGCAGACTGAGCTTCCCAGTAAAAGGTTGAGCAGGGCAGGCGTGTCAGGATAAGTCTGAGTACTGGAGGTGAGCAAGCTGAGTTCCCAGCATAGCTAGAGAACTGACTATGCTATGCTTTCCTTCTTAAGCCCCATACACACGGTCGGACAATCTGCGGACCAGGTCCGTCGGACCATGTCCGTCATACTTTGTCTGATGTTGGTTTTGCGTACACACGGTCAGACAAAGTTGTCGGAAAATCCGATCATTCTGAACGCGGTGACGATTGTTGCCTACGACGGGACTACGTAGAGGCTAGTAGCCAATAGCTTTGGTCTTGTAATGTGATCTGAGCATGCGTAGCACTTTGTCCGGTCGGACAACCGTACACACGATCGGATTTGGTGTGATCGGACCGTGTTGTCGGCAAATCTTTCCAGCAGGAGATAAGACTTTGTCCGTCGGACAATCCGACGTACACTGTCCGATGGTGCATACACACGGTCTGATTTTTCAACAACATTGTCCGATCGGACAGAATCCATGAAAAAGTCCGACCGTGTGTATGGGGCTTTAGTGTGGTCAGTATTTAATAGGAAAGCAAGGGGACTGGCAGGAACCCCAGGGATTTCACACAAAGGAAGAAATACAAAGAGAACAGGATATTTTCTCATACAAGTACATGGAACAGCATGCACATATCAGGAATATGAAATGCTGGGGTAAAAAACACTTTAAGTATTCCCGGGTGAACAAGGCCTAATGCTGGCCATGCACTATATACGAAAAATTGGCCCAAATTCGGTTATTTAGACAGTTCAGCCAGTTAATGGGCACAAAATCGATACTCGTCGGGATGTTTTTGAGCTGAGAAAACTAGATATATGTAAAAAAACTAGGGCTGTGGAAATTGAAGATGAATTCCTAGATTAATCGATTAATTTTCTCCGCTGGCTTCCGGGTCTTGAAGGAGTTCCGTCGGAGATGCGGTGACGTCACAGACATCGACGTCACCGGACTCCTCCCCCCTTCCCCAAGTGCCTCCATCTGCTAATGAAGGGAAGAGGGGAGGAGTCCAGTGATGTCAAATTTAGGATTGAATGTAATGCGTATGGGGAGGAGTTACGCATGGCGTCACCCGCTGCTGCCCTACGGAACTATCACGAATTTACATGCTGTGTTTTTATCATCTTTATGTGAGTAGTTTGTGTTTGAACATCAAAATTAAATCTTATACTTAAGCGGTGAGCACTTAGATCTTTTCTTTCTACCCATGACCTGGCGTCCTTGCTGAGATCTAAGGAGACATGAGAGAAGTTTATGGTCCGTGTTAACCCTTTTGATACCTGCTTGCATGACCACCTGTTTGCGCAGGGGTACATGCCATAAGGTGAGAGTGATTAGTTAGACCGGAGGTGGAGGGATTGTCGCGCTACTGTGGGAAAAAAAATGACTTACATCAGTGCTACAGTTTGAATTTAAAACGTATTTTTGTGAACCGTGAAGTCATGGATTGTGGAAACTAACTAGTGTCGGGTGATTGTATATAGTGTATACCACATTTACCACTGACTAATGCAGAGTTGCAATGCAAGGAGATCAGCTAAAAGTAGTTGGATCTGTATGTGTGTTATAATTAATCGAAATTAGTCGATTAATTGATTATAAAAAAATTAATAATCGAACACGAAAATTTTAATCAGTAACAGCCTTAAAAAAAATGAACAAAAAATTGATTCATTTATGTCCACTGAACGATTTATCGGTCATTACATGATGGCACTATCGTTTGCGCTCACGGCCGAATGTTCGTTTTTCAAAAATGGGTTCGGCCAATTTTTCATATAGTGTATGGCCAGCAAGTCAAGGTTCACAATAGTGCAGGAAAGCATGTAAATGCACCTGTTCCCGAACCCGCAGGCAACTGCGGCACAAATGCACAGCGCATTTTCCCATGTGCGGAAACGTTCAAAAACGCATGGTGCCAAAGCTCCATGTGGTTTCCAAATGGCTACAGTTTTAGAAAAGTCTCAGGGATCTTTTCTCTGCGTTTCCCGCAGGTACAGCGGCCTGTATAAATGAATGGGCTGCTGCGTCCATGCAAATGTGGCCACAGGGAACCTTAATAGGGTGAACCTAGCCTAATGCCCGTACACACGGTCGGAATTTCCGACGGAAAATGTCCTATTGGACCATGTTGTCGGAAAATCCGACCGTGTGTGGGCTACATCGGACTTTTTCCGTCGGAAATTCGGACGCAAAAAATTTGAGATCCTGCTCTCAAATTTTCCGACAACAAAGTCCGATCGGACTTTTTCCGATTGTGTGTAGCGAATTCAGACGGACAAAGTGCCACGCATGCTCAGATCACATTACAAGACCAAAGCTATTGGCTACTAGCCTCTATATAGTTCCGTCGTACGCAACGAACGTCACCACGTTCAGAATGATCGGATTTTCCGACAACTTTGTCCGACCGTGTGTATGCAACACCAGTGTCGGACAAAATCCGTCGGAAAAAATCAGACGGATTTTGTGGTCGGAATTTCCGACCGTGTGTACGGGGCATAACAGCGAATGATCTGATCCTTGGTTTTATATTTCCATATGTTGTTGACTAATTAACAGTTCTGTTTTACCAGAAAAAGACTGGTTGGCAACATTTTTGACAGGTAATGTAGAAAAAATCTTTTTGTTGTCGTTTTGTATCTGCAATGTCACCTACAGATGTGTATGGACACTATACCCAGAAATGTACATACTGCACAGGAAGACTGAAGGAGTTTACATAATGAAAAGAGGAACCTTTGTGCTTCCAGATTTGTACTTCCGGTGTCTCCATAGATCCACCAATCAACCTCCATTTTTATTTGTCTACTGTGTTAAAAACAACCCTCCATGCCTAATTAGTGTCCTTGTAAAGGTGTCTTGGCCATTGTACGGAGTGAAATACAAATGGCAGCCTTTCTTTTGTGTGGCTGAACGTTGTAAACAGTGTTGCAGCCTGGTTAAGTTAAACAAAATATAAAAGAAAGATAGAAAAGGAAGAAAACAAAAGTTAAACTTGCACAGCGAAGTGTTAGTAATCAGTTTTCCAGTGACTCACTAATACCTCCCATTCACTTTTCCCCACTAATCTTCCTTGTGTAAGCTGCAACAATGAAGCACCAAAGGAGGAGGAAATGTCAGGTTATGTTTCAGGACCAGCCCACTGCCCACCCTCCATCTGTGCCGATGTCAGTGCTTATTGGAACATATGCTGCCTGTTGCTCACTGACCATCTGTTAGCCGAGCTGATGAAGTGTTCCTGTAACCTGGACAATATGAACCTGGGTGGCTAGTGCCACTGGAAGCATTTTACTCTCAGGTTACGCTGATGTTCATGTTAAGGAATGGCAAACGCCACCGTGTAGATATATAACTTGCTAGTATAGACTACAAGTGGCTTTGCCTCTCCATTGTTACAGATTTCAGCAACATTTATAAGAACCTTTATAGGTTACCTGGCTACCACAGTTTGGCTTTAAAGTCTAAAGCCTCGTACACACAGTGCGATTATTGGACAACCGAGCGTCTGATTTTTGTCAAAAGGGCATGTGCCAAGATCTTACATATTACACAAATTGTCGTGCCACAAACACAAACGTAGTGACGTACTATGAGGAATTTCAGCTCTTGAGCACCACCCTTTCACTAGCCTAATTTCATGTTTGGTGAGCATTGATTCCGAGCATGCGTGTTTGTACTTTTGACTTTTGTGTGACGGATTTGTGTACTGACCATCCGAAAATATGACGAGGAGCTGTCGTTTGACAAAAATTTACATTACAGTGGGGTGCCCCCTAAAAAAAAAAATGTAAAAGTCAGCAGCTACAAATACTGCAGCTGCTGACTTTTAATAATCGGACACTTACCTGTCCCAGGGTCCAGCGATGTGGGGGAACGAAGCCCCCCTCGTTCCCCGCTCAGCTCGCGGCGCCGGAATTCTTACTGTGGGCACCCACTGCGCATGCGCGAGCGGCGCCGCGCAGTCATCTGGGACACGTGACAGGTCCCAGATGACTGTGCGGCGCCCAGGGGAAGTGATGTCAGTGCCCGGGCACTGAAGGTGGCAGACTACGAGGGACCCCCTAGCAACAGGCATTTAGAGGTGAGTAAAACATTATTTTTTTCCAATTATTTTTTTTTTTATTTTTTGTAATGATTTTTAAGCATTTTTTTTTTTTTTTGGTAGAAACACCACTTTAACCACTTACCCACCAGCACACAATGGCACGGCATGTCGAAACAACGCTATGTTACGTCACTTCGCCCTGTGGCCACTAGGGGTGCGCCTGTGCTTAGCCCCCGGAGCCGATGCGAGTGCCCGGTAGGCGCGATGTCCGCCGGGCTCCCAGCGATCGCTTGTGACACACCGAGAACCGGATCTGTGTGTGTAAATACAGATCCCGGTTCTCTGAGGGGAGAAGAGACTGATCGTCTGTTCATACAAAGTATGAACAACGATCTATCATCTCCCCTAGATAGTCCCATCCCACCCATCAGTTAGAACACAGAGAGGGAACTAGTGTTAACCCCTTCCCTGCCAGTGAAATTTTTACAGGAATCAGTGCATTTTTATAGCACTGATCGCTGTATAAATGCCAATGGTCCTAAAAAATGTGTCAAAAATGGCCGATGTGTCTGCCATAATGTCGCAGTCACAATAAAAATAGCAGATCGCCGCCATTACTAGTAAAAAAATAATAATAATAAAAATGCTATAAATCTATCCCCTATTTTGTAGACGCTATAACTTTTGCGCAAACCAATCAATATTATTATTGCGATTTTTATTACCAAAAATATGTAGAAGAATACATATCGGTCTAAACTAAGTAAAAATTTGCTTTTTAAAAAAAAAAAAATGGATATATTTATTATAGCAAAAAGTACAAAACATTGTTTTTTTCAAAATTTTCGCTCTTTTTTTGTTTATAGCGCAAAAAATTAAAGCAGCAGAGATGATAAAATACCACCAAAAGGAAGCTCTATTTATGAGAAAAAAAGGACATCAATTTTTTTTGGGTGCAGTGCCGCACGACTAACATTTCTTGGCCGAAAATTGGAAAACAATTGTTGAAAGGAGCGTACTAACGGTAAGAACTTCGAACAGCAGCCTGTCAAACGACAATCCCCTTCTGATTTCCGTACCGTGTGTACGAGGCTGAAGTCCTCTTCCACACGGAGTGAAGTCCACTCTGATCAGCAGGAGATCCCTGCTGATTGGGGCAGAGCAGGACAGATGTCCCATCCATGGCCACTCAGTTTATGCAGAGAGGACATGAGCAGACCCTGATCTGCTGTATGGGTGGCCAGGTATAGACAGACTCCCCTGTCCGTTTACATCAGACTACCTCTGATCCGGTCTGTCAAAACGAGACACAGTCCTTTTCCATTTTTTTTATTGGACCTGATTGGACCCAGAGATAGGTGGATGTAAGGGCTCATGCACACTGCAGCTCAAAGAATCGGCTCCTACAGGCTTTTGAGCAGGTGTGAGCTCTTATTCTTTCTGCCTGGAAACTCCCCTTCATGTTAGCCAATGTGTCCATGCACACTAGGGCTTTTTCAGGCATATGCTCCTACAGGCAGAAAAAAGACCCCACCAAACTCACGTTTTTGAGAGGAGCTCGTGCCCCAAAGAGTTCAAAAGAGTTCAAAATGTGTGAAAACACGCACAAACTTTTGTTCCAGCTTTTTGTTTTGTTTATACAGTGGTTAAAAAAATACTATCTAGGAAGGTTTGTGCCCCCCTGCTCTCCCCATCCTTCTCTAGCCCCCCCCCTCCCACAGTACTCTCCAGCCCCCCGCAATGCTTATGCTCAAAAAAGCTTGGAGGAGCTCAATAAAAACGTGAGAAAGAGCACAAAAAAACAAGGTTCTTCAAGCTTTTATAGGCAGAAATAAAAGCTCAAACGCCTGTAAAAAGCAGCTTTTTTTGAGCTGCAGTGTGCATGAGCCCTAAACAGACACACGTTCATTACATCCACCTGTCCATAGGCCTCCATGGGCCTTCCAGTCAGGTCTGCCTGAAAAGCAGACAGGTGGACCCTTAGGGGGCCTAAGCTTAGTTATTTTTTTTTTAAATCAGCACAAGGGGTGATACTTACATTGAATAGGATGTGTCCCTTGTACTGGTGGCTGCTCTCTCTTCTGTCCTCTGTCTCCTACATACCCCTACAGTGGTAATCTTCTGGTGTGTCAGGGGTTAATAGGAGCCACTGGACCTGTCATAGGCACTCGACTATGCCTGCCCTTTCTGCCCACCGCCTCCAATCATAGAAGCTGTACTATACCTTCCATTAATGAAAAGCCCCGTACACACGGTCAGAAATTCCGACGGAAAATGTCCGATCGGACCATGTTGTCGGAAAATCCGACCGTGTGTGGGCTCCATCGGACTTTGAGATCCTGCTCTCAATTTTTCCGACAATAAAATCCGATCACACTTTTTCCGATCGTGTGTAGAGAATTCCGACGGACAAAGTGCCACGCATGCTCAGATCAAATTAGGAGACCAAACCTATTGGCTACTAGCCTCTACGTAGTTCCGTCGTACGCAACGTACCTCACCATGTTCAGAATGATCGGATTTTCCGACAACTTTGTCCAACCGTGTGTACGCAACACCAGTGCCGGACAAAATCCGTCAGAAAAAATCCAACAGATTTTGTGGTCGGAATTTCCGATCGTGTGTACAGGGCATTAGAATGGGGGAGGTGGACCTTTTGTTTATCTGCCCATCCTCCATTCATACAGCACTTTTCATTGCTGGAAGGTATAGTACAGCCTCTATGAATGGAGAAGGGGGGGTGCAAAGGGTGGGCATAGGGTGGGCATAGTTGACAAGTACCTATGACAGGTCCAGCAGCTAATATCAACCCCTGCAGCACCAGAAGATTATCGCTGCAGGTGTACTGGGGGCAACAAAGCATGGAAGATTAAGGAGAGCAGCCACCAAGTAATGCTTTTTGTAGCTTTTTTTTTTAAATGTAACTATACTTGGACTTTAACCACTTACTGACCGCCCACAGTATATGTACGTCATTACTTTGATGTTTAATACCGGGGTTATGGCAGCAGCTAGCTCAACTAGGAAGTCGAGTGAGGGCAAGACAGCCCTCACTTGGCTCTATGCTCTTGGAGGACTGGGGCGACCTCTGACCCACTTCCAGTTTCTCGGGCATAAAGAAAATATTATTTTGTTTTTTCCTTTTTCTTTTGCTTTTAAAGGTAAATGAGAGATCTGGGGTCTTTTTGACCGCAGATCTCTCAATAAAGAGGACCTGTCATGCTTATTTCTATTACAAGGGATGTTTATCGATAAAAAAAATGTAAAAAGAAATAAAGGGACAGTGTAAAAATAAAAAGGAAAATAAATAAGATAAAAAAATAATTTAAAGCGCCCCATCCTTTCGTGCTTGCGCACAGAAGCGAACGCATATGTAAGTCACGCCTGCATATTTAACCACTTCAGCCCCGCCCAATTGGCAGCCAAAGGACCAGGCCCCTTTTTGCGATTCGGCACTGTGTCGCTTTAACTGACAATTGCGCGGTCGTGCGACGTGGCTCCCAAACAAAATTGGCGTCGGTTTTTATTTTTCCGCTATAAACAAAAATAGAGTGACAATTTTGAAAAAAAATGCAATATTTTTAACTTTTTGCTATAATAAATATCCCCAAAAAAATAATATAAAAAACTTATTTTTTCCTCAGTTTAGGCCGATGCGTATTTTTCTACATATTTTTGGTAAAAAAAATCGCAATTAGCGATTATTGATTTGTTTGCGCAAAAGTTGTAGCGTTTACAAAATAGGGGATAGTTTTATAGCATTTTTATTAATATTTTTTTTTTTACTAGTAATGGCGGCGATCAGCGATTTTTATTGTGACTGCGACATTATGGCGGACACATCGGACATTTTTGACACATTTTTGGGACCATTGTCATTTATATAGAAATCAGTGCTATTTAAATGCACTGATTCCTATGTAAATGACAGTGGCAGTGAAGGAGTTAACCACTAGGGGGCGGGGAGGGGCTAAGTGTGACGTGTTATGTTTTTTTACACAGTAGGGGGGCGTGGCTGTACGTCTGACGTCATTGATCGGCTTTCCCGATGACAGGGAACAGCCGATCAATGACAGGCAGAGTAGGAAGCGCGGGGAGAGGTTTGTTTACACAGACCTCTCCCCGTTCTTCAGCTCTGTGACCCGATCGCGGGACACCAGCGCTGATCGGGTCCGCTGGTCCCGCGGCCGTGGTCACGGAGCTCCCGACCGGGTAATTAAAGGGGACGTATATATACGTGCCTTTGCCTAGTCGTGCCATTTTGCCGACGTATATATACAGTTGGTGGTCGGGAAGCGGTTAAACGGTGTTCAAACCACATATGTGAGGTATTGCTGCGATCATTACAGCGAGAGCTTGCACAAGATTTCCTCTGTAACTCTAAACAGGTAACTTCTAAAAATGTTTAAAACGTTGCCTATGGAGATTTTTAAGCACCGTAGCTTGTCATCATTCCAAGAGCATATGTGAGTTAACACGCATTGAGCAGTGTGCTAACATGTGCTGTGTTTAGGCAGCCCAGTCATTTGAATGGTGTGCCTAACACACAAAAACACACCAGAAAAGGTGCGTGTACAATATTTTCTGTATTTTTTTACATTTACATTTACATTACAGTGGAACCTTGGATTACGAGCATAATCTGTTCCAGGAGAATGCTTGTAATCCAAAGCACTCGTATATCAAAGCGAGTTTCCCCATTGAAGTTAATGGAAACCAGTGTTGCCAACCGTCAGTATTTTTACTGGCAGCCAGTAAAAAACAGGCACTTTTCTCCTGCCAGTATATGCCAGTAAGAGGAAAAGGTTACCATTAAAAGAATTTGGCCGTGACGCTTGGCTCAGAACTGCGCATGCTCAGCTCGGGTCCGGAGCTGGCTGAGACCATCCAAGTGCCTGCTACAGTGTGTTTGGGCGGTACCGAGGGGGGGGGGGGGGTCTGAAGGAAGTGGTGCCAGAGCGTGTCGTGTGATGTCATGGTGCAAGAGAGCCAAGCATATTGTACTTATTTGTAGCTTGAATACTGAAATTTGCACTTAAAACTGTAATTTTGTAACTTTTGGAAATGCCAGTAAAAACTTGGCTGTGGAATCTGCAATTCAACTTAAAAATGCAACATAGATAAGGTGAATCAGTAGCGCTAATATAAACAATGAAAAATATAATATAAAATGCTGAGTAAATACTATGCAAATAAATACTGTGCAAATATATAAACAGTGCTATATAAATATCAAAGTACAAAAATAGTAGTGTATAATTGACTCAACGTATAACTTAATAGCAGTGGTGTGTCTATTTCTCTTAGTGACAAGTGAAAAAGTTCATAAATATATAAAGTCCAGATTGTGAATAAATAAATAAATAAATAGGTAAGTGATTTTCCAAGTGTCTTCAGTCACAGTTTCAAAGTGGAGTCTTCTGACTGACTTGAATCTACCACCACACCACGTGATCACACTCCCTCTGAAAGGCCCACTCACCAGCTCACTAGGCCTCACACTCTCGTGTTTGGCAGATGCGTGTTTTACCCACTCCAGGGGTTAATGAAGGATGGCTTGTTTGATCCGTTTAACTCTCAATGCGATTCCATATGTAAAACAATGAGTAAAACACTCCACATAGTGTAAAAACGTATGATAAAATTTATTCACGTAAAAACACTCCAATGGTCAAACTCACATTTCAAAGGTTAAAATCAAGCCTCAAATCCAAAACCACGGCAAGCCAAACAACGCTGATGTATAAAAATATAAAGTATATATATATACTGCGGTCTCGGCGGACCAAGAGGAAGACCCTGGTGGTGGTATAGTTATAGTCCACAGTGGCGTAATATATAAATAAATAAATACAATCTTTACTTTTTGCTCTGTAGCCTCATTCCCGACATGTTTCGTCGCTTGGACTTATTCATGGGTATGCTCAGCATACCCATGAATAAGTCCAAGCGACGAAACATGTCGGGAATGAGGCTACAGAGCAAAAAGTAAAGATTGTATTTATTTATTTATATATTACGCCACTGTGGACTATAACTATACCACCACCAGGGTCTTCCTCTTGGTCCGCCGAGACCGCAGTATATATATATACTTTATATTTTTATACATCAGCGTTGTTTGGCTTGCCGTGGTTTTGGATTTGAGGCTTGATTTTAACCTTTGAAATGTGAGTTTGACCATTGGAGTGTTTTTACGTGAATACATTTTATCATACGTTTTTACACTATGTGGAGTGTTTTACTCATTGTTTTACATATGGAATCGCATTGAGAGTTAAACGGATCAAACAAGCCATCCTTCATTAACCCCTGGAGTGGGTAAAACACGCATCTGCCAAACACGAGAGTGTGAGGCCTAGTGAGCTGGTGAGTGGGCCTTTCAGAGGGAGTGTGATCACGTGGTGTGGTGGTAGATTCAAGTCAGTCAGAAGACTCCACTTTGAAACTGTGACTGAAGACACTTGGAAAATCACTTACCTATTTATTTATTTATTTATTCACAATCTGGACTTTATATATTTATGAACTTTTTCACTTGTCACTAAGAGAAATAGACACACCACTGCTATTAAGTTATACGTTGAGTCAATTATACACTACTATTTTTGTACTTTGATATTTATATAGCACTGTTTATATATTTGCACAGTATTTATTTGCATAGTATTTACTCAGCATTTTATATTATATTTTTCATTGTTTATATTAGCGCTACTGATTCACCTTATCTATGTTGCATTTTTAAGTTGAATTGCAGATTCCACATGTTTATATGTTTTAAGTAGCTGCTGTTTGATATATATATACTTTTTACACTTGCACCTTTAATCCTTCACTAATTCTATAGCCTACACACCTGCGGCGCGGTGGGGGTAGATGATACAGAGGGCGGTCTTCCACAGCTATACATCATTTACCAACAGCAAAAACTTGGCTGTGCCAGTAGATTTTTGGTGTTGTGTCAGTAAATTTCAATCTGGTTGGTTGGCAACACTGATGGAAACAAACATAATTTGTTCCACATTGACTTCTATTGCATGCAATACTGCATGTGGCCAGAGGTGGGGGGCGCCGGAGAGACTCAGAAATACTCGGAGAGCATTCGGATGCACTCGGAAACCCTCGGAAAGGCTCGGGAACAGAGGGTTTCCGAGTATTTACGAACTGCTCCGAGCGTCAACTGCCCAAATGCGGTACTGCACATCGCAGAGGCTTGAATCCTGCTCATCTTGCGAACCGAGTCAGGATATTTAAAAAATAATAGATCGTATTGCAAAATGCTCATTAACCGCGTTACTCGCAATTCGAGGTTCCACTGTATATATTTTTTTTATATTTTCTGCAATGTATACTGTCAAATGCCCCCCCTTTCCACCCCGGTTTGGTTCGTGACAGAACTCTTGAACATCACAAAAGATTGGACCCAAACTGCGAACCCTATTAAAGTTTATGGGATCTGAACTTGAAAAATCAAAAGTGCCCAAGTTATTGCCCATAAAAAAGGGTATGGGGGCCCGGTTACTGCCCTGGGGGGACATGTATCAATGCAACTTTTTTTTTTTTAATGGATAATTTTTACAGGAGCGGTGATTTTAAAGATGCTTAAAGTGAAACAATAAAAATGAAAAATTCCTTTAAATATAATGCCTGGGGGTCCCCGTTTGCCTGTACAGTGTGTAAATCTGTATCGTGTATAGAACCTGCTGCAGCAAAACTGACATTTATAAATTTAAAAAAAGACAGTTAAATTCCCGGCAACACTATACCATTTCTGGCAATACAAAACAAACAAAAAAAAAACGGCTGTCGTCCTCCCTAAAGTCAAAACCTGACACCTACCCGAGCATGCAGCCTGGCAGGTCAGGAAAGTGGGGTGAATGAGCGCCCCCCCCTCCTGAACCATACCAGGCCACATGCCCTCAACATGCCCACCCCACCCCAAAGCACCTTGTCCCCATGTGGATGGGAACAAGGGCCTCTTCCTGACAACCCTGGGCTGTGGTTGTGGTGGTCTGCAGGTGGGAGGCCCCCAGATCCTAGCCTTCTCCCTATGTGAATGAGTTTGGGGTACACTGTACCTCTACTCGTTCACCCAAAAAAGTTTCAAAAGTAATAAAGACAGGAGGCAGTTTTTGACAATTGCTTTATTAAAAAAACTAAAAAACAATGTAGATCGATCGTCAATCATGACGCCCGCCGAACCCGGGGAAAAAAAACACTCCGCCCCTGACGAAGGCTACCCGCCGAATGCCTGCTCCACCATTTGACAGTTCTTAAATAGGTAAGGGGCAAGGCCACTTGGTAACGTCATCTGGTGGCACTACCCCTCTTGTGACATTACTGACTGAACATCCTGCCGAGCTCCCTGCAAATTCGGGTGTTTGCCAAACTGGCGAACAGGCCCAACTTTTGCTCGGCTTGAACTGTTCGCCCAACTCTAGTCCTCAATATAGCAACCAAATTTTTAGCTCATATAGCTGTGATTTGAATGGATTGGGAGCTTCCAATAGACATGAGATCTCCCCAGACTGAAAATGACCAGATGAGGCAACTGCCATCTTCTGCCTAGTAGCCCTACAAGGACAGATGTTGAGTTTTATAAGTCCTATATATAATTTTTGTTAAAGCGTAACTCCAATATGTTGGAAAAAAAACATTCCTCTATGGGTGATCTATGTCCATTGCAGGGCTTATAACAACCTTTGTTGCAGATTCCTACCTTTTGTTATTCTGAAGAAATCATTGTTTGTGCCGCTGTTCTGAGTGGGTCTAATGGGAGTGGTTTCATAATTAACTGTCAGGTGTGGAGCTACAGGGTGAGGAAATCTGCTGGACCTGCATCCCTTTAGACGGGGTTCCTACTGGGCGTATCTCACCAAAAATTTAATTTTTGTTGCATGGGATGCCTGAAATCTGACTTGTATCTTAGGCAGACTTCAGGGAAAATTGGTGAGCCAATCACACAACCAGGAAATTATGTTTCTGGGGGGTGGTCAGCACACATTCTGTGTACAGAACAACTCCAGGTAGCCATATTGCAATGCATTTTTAGAAAATTAGAGTGGCTGTAGATTGAAAAGGAAAGGTCATTTTTAATAACATTCAATTACAATATGACTTGTGTCGCAATTGTATACGTTATATTATTTTTTCTTTATTTGCTATTTTTTTCCCCCACGAAAGTGGAATTACCCTTTAATTGTCCAAACAATTACCTAAAGGGATAAAAACAAGGAAAACTTTTTTCTCTACTAATTGTTACCATTTTCTTGTTAACCACCACCAACATTCCAAATCAGACTTTTACGTTTAAATTGCACGCTGAAGCCACCTAGTGGAAAGAGGAATCCGTTTTTTTTCTCTTCCCTCCCCTTGGTGTCTCCAGTGTGTTCTGCTGTGGCTCTGACCTGGGTGTAGGGTTGGGGCAGGTTAGTTGGAGGCGATCATAGCCCCCCTCCTCTGATATCCAAAGACATGCAGGTAGGTTAATTGGCTTCTGTCCAAAAATTGGCCCTATATCCAAAGACATGCAGGTAGGTTAATTGGCTTCTGTCCAAAAATTGGCCCTAGTATATGAATGGGGACCTTGGATTGTGGGCTCCTTGAGGGTAGGGACCAATGTGAGTGTGCAGTGTACAGGGATAGGGAGAGTTGTAGACACTCACTCAGGTTGAACTGGATGGACTGGTGTCTTTATTCAACCTTACTAACTATGAAACTATGAAACTATGAAACTATGATATGTGGCCTAGGGGGAGCCAAGCTGTAATCAAGCAGCTTTCTCATCGGAATGGGCTTGACTAAGATGGCCTACAATAGAGAACTTATACTTAGGCTAGTCGTGATAATGTTGCAGATGTTGCCCCAAGTTTCCAAAGGGGTGAACTCCAGAGCCATGGTAAACATATAATTGTTCAACATTTATGTTGCATTGTGTTCAATTTCTCTTTCCTGAATATCTCCAATGTACATGTCAATTTTACGCTGCTGCTTTAGAAACTCAGAAAATGTTTGTTGTGACATGTGACTTGGTTCTAAATAAAGATTATATAAAAAAAAAAAAAAAATTGCACTCTGAAAATGGCAAATCTTTTAGGGCCTAGCCATAAGAAGCTAACCCTATGAAATCCTGAAAAATTAGCCCATCCATGGTCAACATGAGTTCTTCTGAATAAACAGCAGACATTGTGCTGGCTGCCTTCAGTAGCTTGACTATCAAAACAGAGATTTCCATCTAGCAAAGGTCTCAGAAATAAACAACATACGCTTACAATTAAACAATACATCCAAACAGATTGCTGCCAACGCTATTTAATAAACGGAACATCTGCTTGGTATTGAAGCTGCGGCTGGATGACGTGGTAAAGGGAAAGCAAAAGTGAGAGAGGGGTCTTATCTGTAGCGTCTCTTGCCCAAGAGAAATTAATTAGCTCGGCACTCTCTCAGCATTCAGCCTCTGTGGAGACTTGCAGGTGTTAGGCTGATAGAACTCTCGATTAGCTAATTAAATTCTAATAATTTGGGTTACTCATTACCCTGTTGCCACAGACAACTGAAGCTTTCGGCTTGTGGCCTGGCAGATGGGACGCCTTTCACACAGCATGGCAGAATCGGAATTTCTAATTATTAATGTTTTCCTTGCTGACTTGTCATTCCCACCATGTATTCAAATAAAAGAAAGGAAAAAGGGAGAAATGGCAGAGTTCATGTTTGTTTTCCTGCAGCGTTAATTAGCTCCACTGCCTTGTAATCTTTCTATGAACAATTTAATATAACCCTTTTCAAATTTCCTATATATTTTTAGAAATTAAATTTGACTACTAGTGCCATAATGACATTTGATATAAATGATGTATACTGGGTAGATAAACTACGCTTAGTATATAAGTGTTTGTTTTACTGACCCGCAAAAATTTTCTTATATGTAAGATATTATTAAAATATAAGTAAAAAATAGACAAAACCTGCGCTTGAACTCAATATACTGTATTAAGTAGCTACTAACACAATTGTATATATATATATATATATATATATATATATATATATATATATAGTATATATGTCATATATACCTCCATTACTACTGCTTGGTGCAGAGTTCTACAGAGAACATTAAGTGGGACCTGCAACGCAAGTAATTTCCACCGCCCAGGTACATAAAACGTGCTTGGCATCGCTTAGCCGCGCCCCTGACGACATCTTATGATGATGAAACGCATAGGGAGAGCTTTGGCGTGGGACGTCATCACGTTCCGGAATGGAGAGGAGTGCGGCCATTTTCTTGGTTGGAAACGTTTTCAATCCAAATATTACGCTGTTAAGCGTAAGTGTTACTTTTATTTTTAATAAATACAAAGTTTATAAGCTTACTACATACACCATGAGAGGGCTTTATTTCTTCCCTTGAGGTATACCTTTTGGGAGACCACTGTTCTATACCATCTGACCATCCCAGCCTGGAGGGGCTTTAAGCCGAGTCTATTAGCTGACAGATTGGATTCTCTACAAGCCATAACTGGGGCATAATTGTGTGTTTTGTAGGAGGTGGCGGATCTCTCTGGGTCACATGTTGATTTCATCCTATTAATTATTGCATGTGGACAAAGAATGGACTTTATATTCACTTTGGTGTGATTTTACTAAGCAGCGCTACACTTCTCTATTTTATTCACTGGTGGCCCATCCATTAGGGACACACGGGGGCCCTGCCCCCCCTATCCATGCATCCGCCCCCCTGATCTACATACAGGGTGCCGGACTTATGGATTCCAATGGCGGGGGGTGTGTTTTTTTTGAAACACGTGATTTGAGCCAGAGACTTTAACAGGCTTCAAAAAAGGGTGAGCTCGGGGCGCAGGACACTGCGCCCTGATCCCACCCAGTTGTGTGACAATAATGAATGAATATTCACTATTTTCACACTGATCCTCCTCCCGGCCAATCAGGAAGCGGGTCATGAGACCTGTTACCTGATTGGCCAAAAGGAGATCCCGCCAGGAGGAGGGGGGAGGAGAGGCTGGGGAACCGAGACCCGCCGGCAGAGGAGCTGCGCTGCCCACAAAATGGGGTAAGTGCTGCCCCTGACTAACTGACTGATCGACAGGGGGGGTCCGCCCATGACCCCCGTGACCCGGGCAGCCGAACGGATATCGGCTTCAGTATTGTTTGTGACCCGACTGCCGCCACTGGTTTTATTATTTAAAAAATGCATGTAAACCCAAAAATAAAAAGTTATTTTCTGTTAGCTTAGTCTTCATTGAACAAAGTGACACTAGTCCTTTTTTGCTTGAGGCTTTGCATCTGCCCTTGGTGTACTTGGTAATCCAGCCAGCTAGCACCTGGAAATGTGTTTCCTGCCATAGAGTGACAAGACTTAAAGTAGAACTATATGCAAAATGATTTTTTCATTTTGGATAGAGCATGGAAGGGTTATAATCTCTATAAGGCTTATGTTTGCCATCTGTGTCCCATTGGGGAGATTTATCATCACTTACTGTTCCATAGTCAAACAATAAGTGATAGGAAATCCCTGCTAATTAAGGGAATCTCTTGCGGACCCCCAGGTCACCAGAGATAGTGTCCCCATTGGAATATTACCCATCTATTACTTTTCTGGAGACAACCCAAAATTTGGCATTTTCTTTTACTTTCACTTTCAATGAAACTGGTAAACAGGGAAAATAGAGAGGGTGAATCTTCCTAACAGGGACACCAATAAAAACTGCGAGGGGGTCTAATCCATCTCCACTCTCTCCAAAGCTAAAAAAAAAAAAAAGTTTTGTCTTTAGTTAGGCTACTAGGCCGAAAAAGTGTTAAAACCGCCTGCATTGAGCCGCTGCAGCGGCGCTATACTGCCGGTTTGGCTGCGCTGCCCCATTGTTTTCAATGGGAAGGGGCGCTTTAGGAGCAGTGAATACACAGCTCCTACAGCGCTCCAAAGATGCGGCTTGCAGGACTTTTTGTACCGTCCTGCAAGCGCACCGCTCCAGTGTGAAAGCCCTCATTATACTATGGCATGTTGGCACGGCTGCACGAATCGCCATAGGTGTACGTTGGTTGCTTTAACAGCAATAGCAGGCACGCATCCACGGTGCAACACAATGTACGCCGGCCACCCACGATCGCTCCAAAGAGAGCAAGGATGGGGATCTGTCAATGTAAACAAACAGATCCTCATTCTGACAGGGAAGTAGAGAGAGATCCGCTGTTCCTAGTGATCAGGAACAGCGATCTCTCTCCTCCTCCAGGCAGTCCACTCCCCCCACAGTTAGAAACACCTCCCTAGGGAACACTTAACCCCTTGATCACCCCCTAGTGTTAACCCCTTCCCTGTCAGTGTCATTTATACAGTAATCAGTGGCTATTTTTAGCAGTTTTGATCGCTGTATAAATGTCACTGGTCCCAAAAAAGTGTCCGATCTGTCTTCCACAATGTCGCTGATCACCGCCATTACTAGTGAAAAAAAAAATTATAATAAAAATGCCATAAATATATCCCCTATTTTGTAGATGCTATAACTTTTACGCAAAAAAAAAAAATCAATATACACTTATTACAATTTTATTTACTAAAAAAATGTAGAAGAATACATATTGGCCTAAACTGATGAAGAAATTATTATTTTTTTTGATATTTATTACAGCAAACAGTAAAAAATGTTGTGTTTTTTTCAAACTTGTCAGTCTTTTTTTGTTTATAGCGCAAAATAAAAAACAAACGCAGAGGTGATCAAATACCACCAAAAAAAAGCTCTATTTGTGGAAAAAAAAAAGAACATACATTTTTTTGAGTACAACGTCTGCGCATTTGTCAGTTAAAGCGACACAGTGCCATATCGCAAAATATAGCCTGGTCATTAAGGGGGTAAATCCTTCCAGGGCTGAAGTGATTAATATTGATTTATATAATTGATCATCTCACATGGTTTTGTACTAGATAAATGTTAACAACAAGGATAGTAGATATATATACTACAATACAGTAACACCTTTTAATGCTAAGATAGATGTACACCCTGGAGGACTTTTAGTTTGCTAAAGCACAGTGTCAGAGTGTATCGTTTTAGTAAAGTTATGTTGGATTCAACTTTCATGTCTTATTGAAGATTTGAGCTGCCTGTGGATTCTGCCAATTCAGCACGTGGCCATATTGTTTACATAGACTGGGTCTAAGAGGTTATGTCATTACAGATATTGACATTTGAAATAGAACATCCTCTATATTATTGCATGTGTTATTTTGAAAAGCCAGTATAAAGGAAAAAAAGAGTGGTAGAAAAAAAAAAAAAAAACTTGTATGTTTAACCACATGGGCACACATATGGCAGGGTTGACAGCACAGGACAGGAAATAGGAGGGAGGGGCAGAGGCATGTCTCCTCATAGCAGGATATTCCTATACAATGATTTTCATGGCAGGATCATCAGTTATTAAAAAGATTTCAAATTACTTTAGAAATGTCATTAACATCTTAACCACTTCAGCCCCGGAAGATTTTACCCCCTTCCTGACCTGAGCACTTTTTGCAATTCGGCACTGCGCCGCTTTAATTGACAATTGCGCGGTCGTGCGATGTTGTATCCAAACAAAATCGATGTCCTCTTTTTTCCACAAACAGAGCTTTCTTTTGGTGGTATTTGATCGCCTCTGCGGTTTTTATTTTTTGCGCTATAAACATAAAAAGAGTGTCAATTTTGAAAAAAATTATATTTTTACTTTTTGCTATAATAAATATCCCCCAAAATTTTTTTCCTCAGTTTAGGCCGATATGTATTCTACATATTTTTGGTAAAAAAAAAAATCCCAATAAGCGTATATTGATTGGTTTGTGCAAAATGTATAGTGTCTACAAAATAGGGAATAGTTTTATGGCATTTTTAGTATTATTTTTTTTTTTTATTAGTAATGGTGGCGATCTGCGAATTTTATCGGGACTGCGACATTATGGCGGACACATCGGACACTTTTGACACTATTTTGGGACTACTGTCATTAATACAGCGATCAGTACTATAAAAATGCATTGCTTACTGTGTAAATGACACTGGCAGTGAAGGGGTTAACCACTAGGGGGCGATGAAGGGGTTAAGTGTGTCCTAGGGAGTGATTCTAACTGTGGCAGGGAAGGGCTACACCTCACATGACAGCGATCACTGCTCTCGATAACAGAGAGCAGTGATCTCTGTCCTGCCACTAGGCAGAACGGGGAAATGCTTTGTTTACAAAAGCATCTCCCCGTTCTACCTCTCCGTGACACGGTCCCGGGCACCAAGTCCACGGGACCCGCGGTCACGGTCACAGAGAATTGCAGCGCCGCTTCTTAAAGGGGACGTACCTGTACGCCCTTTTGCCCACCGGTGCCATTCTGCCGACGTATATCGGCGTGCGCTGGTCGGGAAGCGATTCTATGGAGCTGTCAGATGGAAACAGACAACCTGTCCATTTCCTTTTTACTGTCATCTGTTCTGATCCACTATTTTTGGTGGACAGGATCGGATGCCAGGGGCCCGTGTGAAACTAGCCTTCCTATGTATAAAATATCCATACCTGGAATTTTTCTTTAAAGTGGATGTAAACCCACTCTCATCCTTCTAAACTACTGTCATAGTGGTTATCTATAAGGATATACATGCATTTTCTCCTGTGTATTTCTTATGCCCCGTACACACGGTCGGACTTTCCGACGGGAAATGTTGGATGGGAGCTTGTTGTCGGAAAGTCCGACCGTGTGTATGCTCCATCGGACATTTGCTGTCAAACTTTCCACCAACAAATGTTTGAGAGCAGGTTCTCAAATTTTCCGCCAACAAAACGTTGTTTTCGGAAAGTCCGATCGCGTGTACACAAGTCCATCGCACAAAAGTTCACGCATTCTCGGAATCAAGCAATCAAGCAGAAGGAGCCGCACTGGCTATTGAACTTCCTTTTTCTCGGCTCGTCGTTCGTCTTGTACATCACTGTGTTCCCACGTTCGAAACTGTTGGCCAACATTTGTGTGACCGTGTGTATGCAAGACAAGTTTGAGCCAAAAACCTGTCACTCACAGCAAGGGGGAAGAACCGACTCCTATTTCTCTGTGTGTCAGTTTTTATCTTACTGAAAAAAGATAAGAGGATTGCTCAGAGCTGGATTAACTCTTCGTGGCAAGACTGAGCACAGATGACATGAAATCCTATACTGTACAAGGTGCAAGCCTTAATTAAAAAATATTTTTTAGGGGTTTACATCCACTTTAAGATTATTTTTACTGCACACCATCTGCATGTATTATACCAAGGTGCCAGTCATTTGTATCATAAAACCGGACCCCATATATGCACACTTATTATTCTGAGCTCTGGTGACAACTTGATTGCATTACTAAGGCCTCATGTACACTGCTGCTGGTAAACGGACGTTTAGGAGCAGTTGGGCGTATTTTTCAACTCTCCTCTATGTTATCTTATCAGTACATGTATGTACACAGGGTCGATTACAGTAGTTTCTAGGTAATTTTTTGGAACGCACAAAAATGCGTTCAGAGTTTACAAGCATTTCAAGTGCCAAACGCATCTAAACATGGTAACTTTAGCCGCATTTTCTTTTACAGGCATTCTACTTTTTTGTCTATTTGAAAAGAAAAATGAATCTAAACGCAAATGCGGCAAAATTCTGCTAAATGCAGCATGTAAACATGGGAAAACTGACGTTTTAAACGTTGGTTACTGTCTGTCAAGTTAAATGGTTCAGGGGAGGTTGTAAAAACGTTCAGTGTACATGAAGCCTTAGATTGCATGGTTTTCTAAACCACCAGACCAGGCCTTACAGTTATATACACTCACTGGCCACTTTATTAGGTACACCTTGCTCGTACCGGGCTGGACCCACTTTTGCCTTCAGAACTGCCTTAATTCTTCATGCCATAGATTCAACAAGGTGTTGGAAACATTCCTCAGAGATTTTGGTCCATATTGACATGATAGCATCACGCAGTTGCTGCAGGTTTGTCAGCTGCACATCCATGATGCAAATCTCCCGTTCCACCACATCCCAAAGGTGCTCTATTGGATTGAGATCTGGTGACTGTGGAGGCCATTGGAGTACAGTGACCACATTGTCATGTTCAAGAAACCAGTTTGAGGTGATTTGAGCTTTGTGACATGGTGCATTATCCTGCTAGAAGGAGCCATCAGAAGATGAGTACACTGTAGTCATGAAGGGATGGACATGTTCAGCAACAATAATCGGGTAGGCCGTGGTGTTTAAACAATGCTCAATTGGTGCTAAGGGGCCCAAAATGTGCCAATAAAATACCCCCACCCCATTACACCACCAGCCTGAACCATTGATACAAGGCAGTATGGATCCATGCTGTTTACGTCAAATTTTGACTCTACCATCTGAATGTCATAGCTGAAATTGAGACTCATCAGATCAGTCAATGGCCTGAACCGTTGATACAATCTTCTATTGTTCAATTTTGGTGAGCCTGTGCGAATTGTAGCCTCAGTTTCCTGTTCTTAGCTGACAGGAGTGGCACCAGGTGTGGTCTTCTGCTGCTGTAGCCCATCTGCTTCAAGCTTCGATGTGCTGTGCGTCCAGAGATGTTATTCTGCATACCTTGGTTGTAGCGAGTGGGTATTTGAGTTACTGTTGCCTTTACATCATCTCAAACCAGTCTGCCCATTCTCCTCTTACGTCTGACATCAACAAGACATTTTCATCCACACAACTGCCGCTCACTGGATATTTTCTCTTTTTCGGACCATGCACTGTAAACCCTAGGAGGTGGCTTTGCATGAAAATTCCAGTAGATCAGCAGTTTTTGAAATACTCAGACCAGCCCGTCTGGGAACCAACAACCATGCCACGTTCAAAGTCACTTAAATCCCCCTTTCTTCCCCATTCTGATGCTCGGTTTAAACTTCAGCAAGTTGTCTTTGTCACGTCTAGATGCCTAAATGCATTGAGTTGCTGCCATGTGATTGGCTGATTAGCAATTTGTGTTACCAAGCAATTGATCAGGTGTACCTAATAAAGTGGCCGGTGAGTGTATAGTTATAGGTACACATATAGTCATGGTTATATATAGTTATATATCAATTTATCTTTACAGCACAGCAAGGCAGTCCAAAGACCGGCAAAACATTTTATGCGATAGATTTTCTATAAGATTGCATTGTCAGTTTTCAATTTCTCCCTCTGCTGTTCAAATGGAGCACTGCAGCAAAATAAAACCGGCTCCCTGACCATTTCTTAGGTGCGTGTGCTTTATCTTGTTGTGCAAGAGCATGATATATATGTTGCAAATTGTTGCAACCCGCCTCATGATTTTATGCTCAGAGGTTGCAGATGCTTTTTTAAAATCTATGTAAAGCCAACATTTATTTTTGTTTTGGATGCAGTAGGAAAGGATTCATTTTCTATTGGGTTATTTTTGCTGCCTGTGTCCTGCTAGAGAGATTGTCCTTCACTTTTTATCCAACAGGAAATAAGCAAACAAAATTCCAATCTTATGCCGCGTACACACGATCAGACTTTCCGAAAACAAAACCGTGGATTTTGTTTTCCGAAGGATGTTGGCTCAAACTTGTCTTGCATACACACGGTCACACAAATGTTGGCCCAAAATTCCGAACGTGAGAACGCGGTGACGTTCGAGACGTACGACGAGCCGAGAAAAAGGAAGTTCAATAGCCAGTGCGGCTCCTTCTGCTTGATTCAGAGCATGCGTGAGCTTTTGTGTGACGGACTTGTGTACACACGATCGGACTTTCCGACAACAAAGTGAAGCTGGCGGTAAATTTGAGAACCTGCTCTCAAACATTTGTGGCCGGAAATTCCGACAGAAAATGTTCGATGGAGCATACACACGGTCGGACTTTCCGACAACAAGCTCACATCGAACATTTCCCATCGGAAAGCCTGACCGTGTGTATGCGGCATTAAAGTGTTATCCAAGTAACGTGTCCCAAATGGAGGATTAATGCCGCATACACACAATCGGAGTTCTCGTCGGAAAAAACTCTGACGGTTTTTCCGACGGAATTCCGACGGAATTCCACTCAAGCTGTGTTGCCTACACACGGTCACACCAAATTCCGACGGTCAATAACACAGCGGCATAATACACGTTCGATAGCACTATAAAAGGGAAGTTTAATGCTTCCGAGCATGCGTCGAATTGTTTCCGAGCATGCGTCGGAATTTTGCGTGTCGGAATTGCATACACACGATCGGAAAATCCGATAGAAAGGTTTTCCGTCGGAAAAATTGAGAACAGGTTCTCAATTCAAAGTCCGTCGGAAATTCCGACAGAAAAAGACCGTTGGGCATACACACGGTCGGAAAATCCGATGAAAAGCTCCCATCGGACTGTTTCCATTGGAAATTCCGACCGCGTGTACGCCGCATAAGCCTCACTTCTTGCTCTGGTGACAACTCTTTAGGACAGTGATCACTGGGACAAACAGAGGGATTAATCGCCTCAGCAGCAACAAAAAACGGACAGGGGGTCTAACCCTTCCCCACCCTATTCACAATTAAAAAATGTATTTGCTTTTACATACATTTTAACTAAAAAACAGGCATATAGTTGATACATTCTAAGAAATGGAAGGATTCAATATTAGGTTTAAATCATAGATACATGATAAATAATGCAAACCATACTTTTACCTTGTATAATGAGCTTTTGCCATGGTTAGCATGGGGTGCATAAATCAATGGGCTTTGGCCCTAATGAAAGTAAATATATTCCAGCTTTGTTGTTTGAGCCTCTGCATCTTGTTCCTTTAGGATCGAGGCCCAGGAGACCCATTCAAGGGAGAACCTCTACTTACTAAATGGATGGTAGAATTGAAAAACAACCATCTGCACATCAGGTACTATGACATTTCTAATTTATATCAAAATAAATGAATGCAGCTTAGTAGAGGGCAAGAAGTTTTGCTCTTTAATTTCTCTTATCGCATAAAGGAGGATCATAAAACAAGCTGCACTTTCTACTGCTCTGTGTACCTCTTTTACATGAAGCTTTTATGTAATTTCCAAAGATTTATTTATTCCACTGTGTTTAGCATTATCGTCATGTTCCTCCATGAACTTTTCTGCCATATCTGAACTATGGACGCTCATAAAAAGCACAACTCTTGCAGTTTTCGAAGACTTAAACAAGCCAAATAGAAAAATAAACAGGCTGTAAAATGGTGTCTCCTTTATGACTGTGGCTTACCTCTACGGTGCTTAAAAGGTGAAAGGTTTAGAAGACACAAAGAGGCGCACGCATTGCCTTTGAAATTGGGATGGGGGAGCCTTGTTAGAGATCATTTTCCAGCTGTCACTTTGTAATATCGATCTGGCTTAAATCTGGTTCTTCTAAGCATGGCCACCTATAGCGTCATATAAATCCCTTTAACGCGTGTATTATTGAGGGTCAGGAATGGTATTGCTCAGCAATAGGCTTAAAACCCCAAAAAAAGTCTCAAGAGCAGGGGACACGCCTTTCAGTGGCTACACTTTTATCAAAGCCGAATACTTATATTCATGAGACAGCACTATGCTGCAGAACAAAACTTGTTTATCTTGCAACAACTTAAGTAAAGTAACTAGTATGAACATTATTTATGTCTATGAACCATCTCCGGTTGTTTATATTTACTGCTTGAATTAGTTCAAATGAATAGGGTTAGTATTCCAAAAAAAAAAAAAAAACACCAAAATGTATAAACCTATCCAAGTCATACACAAGAGCACAAGAGTACTTAAAGTGATGTTGTCACCAAAAAAAAAAGAAATTGGCTTACAAATCATCAAAAAATGTAAAAAAAAATAATTGGAAAAATAAAAAATGTTACTCACCTCTAAATGCCTGTTGCTAGGGGGTCCCTCGTAGTCTACCACCTTCAGTGCCCAGCAACTTACGTCACTTCCCCTAGGCGCCGCACAGTCATCTGGGACCTGTCACGTGTCCCAGATGAGTGAGCGTCGAATCACAGCGCACGGCGCCGCTCGCACATTTGCAGTGGGTGCCCGGCTGTGAAGCCACAGCCGGGTGCCCACATTATGAATGCCGGTGCCGCGAGCGGAGCGGTGAACGAGGGGGGGCCTCGTTCCCTCGCATCGCTGGACCCTGGGACAGGTAAGTGTCCGATTATTAAAAGGCAGCAGCTGCAGTATTTGTAGCTGCTGACTTTTAATTTTTTTTTTTTTTGTGGGCCCTCTTCTTTAATATGCCCTTCAAAAATCACAGTTGAAAAACCCCACCACTGGATCTAGCAGGGAGATGGTAAATGTGGTATACACTATATACAATCACCCGACACTAGTTAGTTTCCACAATCCATGACTTAACTTCACAGTTCACAAATATGTTTTAAATTCAAACTGTAGCACTGACGTAAGAATTTTTTTTCCACAGTAGCGTGACAATCCCTCCACCTCCGGTCTAACTAATCACTCTCACCTTATGGCATGGACCCCTGTGCAAACAGGTGGTCATGCAAGCGGGTATCAAAAGGGATAACACGGACCATAAACTTCTCTCACGTCTCCTTACATCTCAGCAAGGACGCCAGGTCATGGGTAGAAGGAAAAGATCGAAGTGCTCACCGCTTAAGTATAAGATTAAATTTTTGTGTTCAAAACACAAACTACTCACATAAAGATGATAAAAACACAGCATGTAAAGCCAACAATCAAGTTAGTTCCCTAGTGCAGCAGCGGGTGACGTCATGCGTAGCTCCTCCCCCATACGCGTTACGTTCAATCAGAACTTCGACGTCACCGGACTGCTCCCCCTTCCCTTCATTAGCAGATGGAGGCACTTGGGGAAGGGGGGAGGAGTCCAGTGGCGTCAATGTCTGTGACGTCACCGGATCTCCAACGGAACTCCCTGAAGACGGCGGAGAGGTGAGTACCGATCAAAAGAATTTTGATCAATCAAAAAAATGAATCGATTAATCAAGGAATCAATCTTTAATTTCCACAGCCCTAATATATATATATTTTTTTTTATATTATTATTTTTTTTTTAACCTTTATTCATATAAAGTGCCTTGCAACCTTACAAAAAAAACTCTCTTTCCATAGCAGCTTACATAGAGGGAAACAAATCTCAAACTTGTTAAAGCGTATGTTGTATATAAGAATCAATTAGCCAAAGAATAATAGAAATCAACATTTATAATATAAAGAACGGCTAAAAACTTTAATTGTATCATAGGTATTCTCTACAATTTCAATTCCCGTTTACAGTAAAATGCAACCCCCTATAACTGAAATCATTAAAACTCCATATTTCATAATCAGCTATTAGTTCACCAAGCACAGTCTAGTTCATGTGTTCCATATTGTTTTTTTTTTTTTTTTAAAGTGAAAATAAACTTGTAAAACCACATCCATTATTGTTTACTATAGTAGAAATAAGTAATTCCTGGACACCTCTGTTTTCATAAATCAATTTATAATATGAAATAGCAGCATTTATCATGGTGAACCATTCACAGATGGTGGTATGCTTGCCATTTTAAGTATATGGAGCCATCCACAACATCCAGATATATCCTACTGCATTATCAGAGAGAATGCCTGTATAAAAAGAATCAAGGTAGTGGTCCACACAGACCTTTGCATTCTGACCCCCATATAGAACTGTAAATAGATCCTCCAGTATGGCTACCAGGCTTATCATGGTGACCCAGGGATAACCAATTATCTCTTCTGCTAAACATTGTGCAGTGGTATATGTTTGTATAGAACAGCAGGTCTTCTCAAGATTATTCACGGCATGTAGCATGTTAAGGGATTCTCTTATTAAAAACCAAACACCACCACCAAGCTTCAAATAATTTTGTCAGCAGGAAAGTTTATTTCATGGGGGTATCCGCATCTGGCTCCAAACAAGGATCTGAGAGTTAAGTATTGTTCAAGTATGTGAAAAAGTGTGTCACAATTAAAGTGGACCTTCACCTTTGAAAATTAAGTTACTCTCTCTTTCCCCCACTCTTCCTTCTTACACAATGGCAGATCATTTGTTCATGTTAAGCAGAGAAAATACCTTTAATACTGCGGTCTGCCATTTCCTGATTCCTCACTTAGGCGAGGATGATGTAGGGGTTGCCCACCTGCTGACATCCCAGGAGGTAGTGTCCAATGATGGATAAAGTATTTGTGAGTGTCCAATGTGTGAGCATGTGTGAGATCACGTGGAACGCATACACATGAAAATCAGTAAGAAAGAGTCGCCCTGGGAGTTTAAAAATGGTGGAGTGGAAGCAGAGTCGAGCAAGGAGAACTTTGGCTATAAAGCCTCATACACACGATCGGACTTTGTACCAACTTTCCCGTGGATTTTTGTACCAAGGGCGTTGCCGGTAAACTTGTATTGCATACACACGGCAGGACTTTTTAGGCAACAAACATAGTGACGTGGCGTTTCAACGTACTGACGACACTTCAAAAGAGGATGTTCAATTACTCCAAGGCCACCCTTTGGTCAACTTCTGTATTGTTGTCTGATCTTTTGCATTGGTTCTGAGCATGCGTGTTTGTACTTTGTACAAAAGTCCAATGGTTTTGTGTACACACAGTCGGACTTTGCTCCATCTGACTTTTGTTGCCGGAAAGTTTGTCAGTTCGCACAGCCAACAAAAGTCAGATGAAAAAGTTTGTCCGATGGAGCGTACACACGATTGGATGTTGCCTTAAAACAGCTAATTTGCATGTTTGTTGTCAAAAAGTCAGATCGTGTGTATGGGCCTTTAAGGAAGACGGCACTGGACTCCATTGACTATTAAGTATGTTGTTTTTTTAACAAATAGGAACACTTTTTTAGAGAGATAGAGTTTAGCTTTATCTAGATAAAGTGAAGTTTCTCTTTAACTATCTAATTTTTGAAAATCCATTCTTCATCATGTCCACCTGTGAACGCTGCACCATGGCCACCTGTACATGATAGACTTTCCTTGGCTCACAAAAATGTGTCCTTATCATGAAAGGGAAAATTGGTTGTGTTTTCTCCAAGGTCAGAGGTTCTTGAATTAACTGGGTTTAAATCAACATTTATTATGGACTGTAGTGATGAGAAAATCCGAAGGAGCAGGATGGAAGATGTTTCCCGAATGAAAGAAATTCAGTGTATGTCGTTTCCGGTCAAAAAGCCCCTTCATTCCAAAACTAAATGTTAAAAACAAACAAAATTTTGAATTTTAAACAACTTTCTTCAAGTCATCAAATGTACTGAGAAGTTTTCTATGAATTTTTCTATGAACGTTCGTTTGAAAATCTACTAGTGTAGTGGTCTCCAAACTGTGGCCCAGGGGCCAGATGTGACCCATTGCTTGCTTTTACTCGGCCCTTGGAGCACTATTTCATCCACTGACCCCAATGAATGGACACAATTCCTCCGACGGACACCAACGATGAGGCACAATTCCTCTCACTGACACCAAAAATGGGGCATTGTTTTTTTCCCATTGATGTCAGGATCTTTTCTACTGCCAGTGGCCACAGTGCAGCCCCCCTAAAGTCTGAGGGGACAGTAAACTAGCCCTTTGTTTAGAAAGTTTGGGGACCCCCGTACTAGTGTAGGCCAGCTTAATTCCCATCTCTGTGAATACAGCTTGAAATATTACATATAAAAGATCTGCTAAACCTGTGGCAGCTACTTAATTTCTGAGGAATATTCCTGTAGGCTTCTTTCACATGAACAGCCAGGAAGGGGAGGGGGTGGGGGTGAGCGCGGGGGGGGGGGGGTGTTGGAGCTAAAGGCTAAACAACAGCCAGAGGAGGCTCATATGCTGCGGCTGCCATGCCTTGCGTTGCAGCCACAGTAAATTTAACGCAACATGTTGAGTTGACAGGCGGCATCATTCAAGTCAATGGGACTGTTCTGAGCCAGCGGTTGTGCTTAGCCCCATTATAAACTGGCGTATGGCAGAAAAAAAAAAAAAAACATTCATGAGATGCCAGGATTGTACCTTACAGTGACTAAGCCACTTAGCCAACCACGGATCACTTTTCAGAGCATTGGCTGTGAACCTAGCCTACAGGGCACATTTATTATTTAATTTACCGCTTTAAAACCAATCGTACAAATGATGTTTGTGCTTTTAAAAAATATTTCTACGTATTAAAATCGTTGCTGCCAGCGTTTACATTTTTTTTTTTTTTTTTTACGTTAGCCGTTAAGGGGTTAAAATTCTCCACAGCAGCAAATAATTTAAAATAAAAGGATGAAAGCTTATTCCCCCAACAAAATAGAGGGTGCATTTAAAGTAATCCTGCCATCCGATCTGCCTGCCCTTCCAAAGAGGCCTGTGCTGCCTTTGATGTGTCAGCCTCTAAGCACGCTTCAGAGATGCACAATAGAGGTGCCACTGACCAGAGAGCATTGAAATGCATTCTGAGTCACAACAGCAGTGATAGCAGCACAACAGCAGTCCAGGCCTAGCAGAGTAATAGGCCAGCTGTTACCTGATTTAACACCCCAGCAGCTGCACTCCCTGACTTGACAGAAAAAAGCGCCCTTTCCACCGCTCCTGCCAATATTACCTTTCAGCCAGCTAGACATATGTCACCTTTTTTTTTACTTTAAAATACAATGTTTCACATTAGGAAGCAAAGAGGGCCAGGAGATGTATGTGCGCTAGGAGCAGAAAGAGAGGGAAAGCTTTATGAAAAGTTACCTGACTCCTAAATTATACTGCACTGAAAGAATGCAATCTGTTCTGAGGACAGCTCCCTTTACATACATGTCAATATGATTAGACTGCTGGCAGAATGCTTGCTAAAAAAAAACTTCTTAGCAACCATTTTGATACCACAAAGATTTCTGATTGGTGGTTGTGTTAGATGACCATTGAATGTTCTTGGCCTCGTTAAAGGGTAACTCCACTTTCGTGGGGAGAAAAAAAGCAAATAAAGAAAAAATAATATAGCGTTTATATATGCGACACTAATCATTTTGTAATTGAATGTTATTAAAAATTACCTTTCCTTTTCAATCTGTAATTTTCTGAGAATACATTGCAAGATGGCTACCTGGAGTTGTTCTGTACACAGAGTGTGTACTGACCACCCCCCAGAAACATCATTTTGCTGCTTGTGTGATTGGCTCACCAATTTTCCCAGAAGCCTGCCTAAGATACAAGTCAGATTTCAGGCATCCCCTGCAACAAAAATGAAATTTTTTTGAGAGATACTTTCAATAGGAACCCGTCTAAAGGGATGCAGGCCCAGCAGATTTCCTCATTAGTGCCCTGTAGCTCCAAACCTGACAGTTATTTATGAAACCACTCCCACTAGACCCACCCAGAACAGAGGCACAGAGAAACACACAGGGATTTCTTCAAAATAATAAAAGGCAGGAATCTGCAACAAATTTTGTTAGAATCCTTGTAATGTACATAGAACACCCAGAGGGGAATGTTTTTTTCTCAACAAACCTCTTGACGTCTGCGCTATAGCCGAATGACGGCCACAGCGTGGACCTGAATTTCCGTGAGGCCGTCATATGACGACGGCCTCCCCTGTGCACGCTCCCTGCGCGTGCTGTGATCACAGAGTCACTGAGACTCGGGTGATCACCGATCCGAGTAAGGGGCCGGTCCCAGCCCCTTACCATGTGATCAGCTGTCAGCCAATGACAGCTGATCACATGATCAAAACAAAAGCTCTGTGGTCGTTTTTTTTTCCTCCTCACGCTGACAGCGGAGGAGAAAAAAAAAGCCGATCACCGGCTCATCTGCAAGGGACATCGTTCCCGAAGACGAAGAGGCAATTATACCTCATCTATGCCACCTGCCATTGCCACCTGACAGTGCCCACAGTGCCCACAAGTGCCACCTATCAATGCCCACAAGTTCCACCTATCAATGCCCACAGGTGCCACCTATCAGTGCCCAGCAGTGCTGCCTATCAGTGTAACCGATCAGTGCCCCATCACTGCCACTCATCAGTGCCCATCACTGCCACCCATCAGTGCCCATCACTGCCACCTATCGGTGCCCATCAGCGTACATCGATGACGGAGAGAAATTACCTGTTTTAAAATTTTATAACAAAAAAAAAATATATATATTTTTTTTAAATTCGGTCTTTTTAAAAAATTTTAACAAAAATAAAAACCGCAGAGGTGATCAAATACCACCAAAAGAAAGCTCTATTTGTGGGGAAAAAATTATAAAAAATGTATTTGGGTACAGTGTTGTATGACCGCGCAATTGTCATTCAAAGTGCATCAGCGCTGAAAGCTGAAAATTGGTCTGGATAGGAGGGGGGTTTAAGTGCCCAGTAAGCAAGTGGTTAAAGTAGTTGTGAACCCTTACATATACCCAACCAAGTTACTGGCTTCCGTTTATACACAGAGATTAAACAAATCCTCCTGATGGGTTTTACTTCCTCTTTTTTCCCCTACTTTCCCCTGCAAAGTAAAAGCATAATCATACTAGCCCATTATGTGGCACTTACCTGCAAACGAAGCCCGCGATGTCCCCGCTGGTGGCCACATCCATCTCCACCCCTCTTCCTTCCGGGGCCACGGACTCCGGCTCTGTGACTGGCCAGAGTTGCGTGACATGCGCACGGGAGCCTTCAGTCGCAGCACTTGCTAGTTAAGAAACACCACAGAGGGCCGTTTCTTCACAGCACATGCGCCGATGACGTCGGTGCAAGCGTACATGGTAAATTTCTCCTAAACTGTGCAGGTTTAGGAGATATTTACAGTACCTACAGGTAAGCCTTATTATAGGGTTACCTGTAGGTACAAGTGGTGTAACTAGGTTTACAACCACTTTAATTTGTACCTGTTTTGCGGTCTTGTCTTTTCTACATTAGTTCAAAGTCCAAAATGTATACAGCTTGTTTGAGCTTTTAAAAAGAAGTGGGCAGGGAGCTAAAGTTACACTCTGCAGAGCTCAGTGAGAGCTGATTGGAGGTAAGGGAAACACCCTCATTTACACAGCACATAGGAACAGAGCTGAGGCTGTTAATCACAGGCTGTGCTGGAGTTCCCCCACCTGCCACCTTTTTCGGCTTGGTGTCAGGAAAACTTGTCGGAAGTTACTCATGATGATAGCAAATGAAGGAAGCAGCAGAGAGAAATTACACTGATGCCCCATACACACGGTCGGAAATTCCGACCACAAAATCCGTCAGATTTTGTCCGACACTGGTGTTGCATACACACGGTCAGACAAAGTTGTCGGAAAATCCAATCATTCTGAACGTGGTGACGTTTGTTGCGTACAACGGAACTACGTAGAGGCTAGTAGCCAATAGCTTTGGTCTTGTAATTTGATCTGAGCATGCGTGGCACTTTGTCCGTCGGAATTCGCTACACACACTTTTTCTGATCGTAGTGCGAGCAGTCCTCCACATTCTACCTAGACCCCAGGAGCCAGGCGCGTTTGACGTTGCGTGTTTTGCTGCAATTTTTTACGCCTTTTGTCGCACGACAATCGTGGCAAAATTGCACCCCGTTTGGGATACCATTAATGCCGCGTACACACAATTGAAAATGCCACCAGCAAAACTCAGATGAGAGCTTTTTGTCGCAAAATGCGACCGTGTGTATACTCCATCGGTCTTTTGCTGGCGGAATTCCAGCCAGCAAAAGATTGAGAGCAGGTTCTCTATTTTTCGGTCGGGAAAAGTTCCCATCCGAAAATGCGATCGTCTGTATGCAATTCGGACATGCAAAAAATCACACATGCTCGGAAACCATTTAACGCATGCTCGGAAGCATTGAACTTAATTTTCTCGGCTCGTCATAGTGTTGTACGTCACCGCGTTCTTGACGGTCGAAAGTTCAGAGAACTTTTGTTTGACCGCGTGTATGCATGACAAGCTTGAGCGGAATTCTATCGGAAAAAACATCCAAGATTTTTCGGACGGAAATTCCGCTTGTGTGTACGCGGCATAAAAAATAATGGCACCACAAGCGCGTCACATATTTTATTGCAATTTTGGAATCGCAGGCAGAATCATGCAATTCTGCCCACGATTACAATATGCTCAGATGAGAACAGGCCTAAGAGGGAGAGAGAGCGCTGTGCATAGGTGGATTTTGAACCTGGCAGAGTGTTCCTTCCTGCCATGCTGGTGGTGTACAGCATGTCCTGGCATCTGGACAGAATGAGGAGGTTTACTTACAATCTGAGTTTTTTTTAACAGGCTTGGCAGATGCCACGCAAGGCCTACAGGTAAAGCATTTTATTGAAGCTCTCTTTTTAAAATCTACAGTTTTTTTTATTCTACTGGGAACACTTGAATACATTGAAACTTTGAAAGGTGAACTTAGCTTTTAAGTTATTAAGCTGTTTATCGCAAGTTATTATAATCATTTTAATTACTAAAGCGCATCCCCAGGCAAAATATGACCCCCCTCCTTCTAATTTATCTGGCATGAATCAGGATATACTCAACTAAGTCAACTGTCCAGGTCCATCACTGGCTCCATTTTGGAGACCGCTTATCCAGCACTGCAGATGTGCCCATGGCTGGTCACTAAAGTCACTTCCCTTCTTGATTTTAAGAGGATCTTGATGCTGAACAGCCATTAGGAAGTGTCTATGTCACTCAAGATGTGATGTGGGCACCTGAAGAAAGACCCTGTCTGTGTTAAAGAAAAGAGGAGAGAAGACTTGGAGCTGGAGCATCGCGTTACCACAACTTTAGGTAAGTAAAATGGGCAGTGGGAGAGAAGGGGGTTAGCATATCCTTGGCAATGAGCTTTGAAGTGACACTAAACAATATCCTTTTTCTCCAAAACAAATCTATTCACATCCACTACCTAATGGCCTGTAATCTTTTTCATGGCATTGTTTCTTAATGTGTTTTTCTGCCCCCTTTAATGTCCTCTGTGAGCTCCTGAACCTCTCTATTTCCCCTTCATTTACTCTTGTTTAAAACAAGCAGTGCACGTTAGTTGTGATCATGAGCACTGCTATATGAACACTACATATTGCATAGTCCCTAGTCCATCAAGAACAAGCAAGAGAGGGTGGTTGTGTTTCTACATACAGTAGGGCCATGGAGAACGAATGTAGCAATTCGTTAACATAAAGCTGGATCACAGTAGCCAAACAAAAGGATATGGAGGAGGTTGAGAGCAATAGAAAATACTCTTCTGTGTTATGAATACAAACTTGAATAGATTTTTTTTAAATCAGAGTTTAGTGTCACATTAAATCAATAATTTAAGAAGCTACTGCAAGTATAAAGTGGAAATGCCTAGAGGTGTCTACAAAATATGGGATGATTCCCAAGTATTTCGGTCAATAATTTGTGATTTGGTAAAATCTTTTTTTTATGCTTAAGTAGAATTCAAATTTATGAACTGGTTATATGAGCTCTGGTTACAAGCTAAAAGTGGGGTGCCCCCTAGAAAAAAAAAATGTAAAAGTCAGCAGCTACAAATACTGCAGCTGCTGACTTTTAATAATCGGACACTTACCTGTCCCAGGGTCCAGCGATGCGGGGGAACGAAGCCCCCCCTCATTCCCCACTCTGCTCTTATGTTCCCCGCTCCGCTCTTATACCCACTGCGCATGCGCGAGCGGCACCGCGCGCCGTGATACACCGCGCAGTCATCTGGGACCTGTCACGTGTACCAGATGACTGACTGCGCCGAGGGGAAGTGATGTCAGTGCCCGGGCACTGAAGGAGGCAGACTACGAGGGACCCCCTAGCAACAGGCATTTAGAGGTGAGTAAATTTTTTTTTTTTCCAATTATTTTATTTTTAATTTTTTTTATGAAATTTAAGCAAATTTTTTTTTTTGGTGGAAACACCACTTTAAAGGACAATTCCATCATACATGGCAAAAAATCATACAGCGGTGCAAATTGTTACATTACAAAATTGCCATCCATATTGATACCTCTGCCATCCATATTGTCTACACATACCTACAGCAGATCCACAAACAAACAAACAAGGGATGACAGAGGTTCTGCCTCTTCCTCACTCTATGCAAAACTAGAAAGAAAATGTTTGGCTGGAGTTACACTTTAGAAAGCGAACCCGTGAGGAGACAATAGAACTGCTGCAAATATAATGGTATAAGTGGAAGCACATAGAATACTGGAATACCAGGCCATTATGACAGGTAAAGCTGGGTCTGGGTAGTTTGCCTCTGCCTTCTGCCCTCACACATTTCTACAGGCCTACAGTCAGCCATAGACGATTTGAATCTCAGCCAGTTCCTGGGGATTCGAACCATGTATGGGCAGGCTGAATGCACCCAAGTTGATAGATCGATCAACTTGGGTACAACCCACCTGCCGGATTTTACATGCGATTATCACTAGCGGCTGGTATAGCCGCTAGCAATAATCACTGTGTTCTCCTGTCAGGGATGGCTTCCCCCAAAAACAGTTCAGAAGGAGGTCAACTGCAGGTCAAACACACCTGTCAGTAAATTCTGAATGATCTCAGAAGTGTCTTAAAATGATGTCATCTACATAATTCCAAAGCCCATCGGCATAGGCCCACAGGGAGTTCCAGAGCTTTGAATAACATCCCAGCATTTCACTAATGAGCAGTCATCTCAAGGGCTTGCACCTTACACCTACAAGTTTTTCCCCTGACTAGGTCTCTTTAGGTGTAATTAGACAAAACTGTTTTTCTAATCTGGCTTGTTTCCTTGTTAGGAAAATGTCACACTTCCTGTCCTTGTAAGGAAACAGGAAGTATGAAAAATATTCCACTAATCCCACAAATTGAAGTGCTTTTATTGCTGCCTGTATCCCTGTTAAGCCCCATACACACGGTCGGACTTTTTCATGGATTCTGTCCGATCGGACAAGGTTGTTGAAAAATCAGACCGTGTGTATGCACCATCGGACAGTGTTCGTCGGTTTGACCGGCGGACAAAGTCTTATCTCCTGCTGGAAAGATTTGCCGTCAACACGGTCCGATCACACCAAATCCGATCGTGTGTACGGTTGTCCGACCGGACAAAGTGCTACGCATGCTCAGATCACATTACAAGACCAAAGCTATTGGCTACTAGCCTCTACGTAGTCCCGTCGTAGGCAACAAACGTCACCACGTTCAGAATGATCGAATTTTCCAACAACTTTGTCCGACCGTGTGTACGCAAAACCAACATCGGACAAAGTACGACGGACATGATCCGACGGACCTGGTCCGCGGATTGTCCGACCGTGTGTATGGGGCTTTAGAAAGATCCTCTTTGCTTCCTGGTGCCGGTAACCAAGTTAGTGGGAACAGAACAATAAAAACAGGAACAAACTTGCAAAATCCTTTCTCCTGCTTTCCAAAGTTGCAAGGGTTCTTCTAGAAGGTTGCTTCTATTTTATTTCTTGGATCTAGCTTCTCTGGCACCACTGCCAATAAATACTAAATCTACATGCAGGATTTCATACTTGGCATTTGTAGTTAATGTAATCTTTATGCACTACAGCAGTGGCGGCCGGTGCTATAAATTTTTTTGGGGGGGGCGCAAACAAACCCCTCCAGGTCCGCACTCACCTAGAGTACGCTGGTCTTTACCCGAAGGCTTCCATGCTTCCTCTTCAGCCTCCTGATTGGCCGGGACAAGAAGGCGGAAGTGACGCCATGGCAAATATTGATTCGCTAAAATCCAAAGTGGGAGGACAACATAAGACAAGCCAATTAAAGTCTCAGGCTCTAATCACATGCTTGTCAAACTTTGACGGACATCATAGAAGCAGATTAGTCCAGCGCCCCGCACAGTGCAGTGAGTGCACACACATAGAATGATTTATTTTTAAATAAATCATAATATGACTAACATTTTTTTACTTTAAGATGTTAAAAAATGTTAGTCATATTATCATTTATTTAAAGAGAAAATCGTTCTATGATTATCTTTCTTTATAGGCAAACTAACTGGGGGGCAGAGCCCCTGCACTCCTTATGGACTGGCTGCCACCGCACTACAGATTCTCCTTGGGTATCCCAGGCCCTCTATAACTTTGCCAAATTAACCTGAATTTCAAAAAACATTTACATATCATTCATAATGATGTGAATATGTCTAGTGTTGCTTTTAACGGATTCAGAACTTTTTACATCTCAGTGGACACCTGTCATGGGAGAAACATGGAGGTGGTTGTTATGCTGACCCCTTTATTTCAATACTTGGAGTCACTGACCTGGGACAAGCATGCATATGAGCACTGCATATGTATTTAGGTCACTGGTTTAGAAAATACTGAAACCAATTGGTCAGGCAACTAGCATTTACACAATGGGGTTATCAACCGTACTCAAAACATACTTAAAAAACAATAGGCCAATATAGGGGGTCCTAAGGATCCCGTTGGTTGCTCACTCACCTAAATTAGGGTGTGGCTCCGAGGGTCAATCAAACATTATTTTTTTTTTGGTTATCAACGGTAGCCATCAAATTACTCTCATTACAGGTTATTTTTGAGCCGACCAATGTATTTATGCTTACATTGAAATTACACTTGAATAAAAATTTTATTTTAATTTAGATTTTTTTCTACAATAGATTAAGTTTGAAAATGTGCAATTTAGGACTTTAAACATCACTTCAAACAAGTACTCTTAGCACAATGATTTTTCATCTGATGTATAATTTCTTAGGAAGGTGAGCTATTAGTTTGTGATCTACATCACATCAAATGACTACAGCAGAATGCCACTAATCTGATTCTCTGCTGTCGAGGTCCTTCTCATGCAGCTCCCCACAGCTGTGAGAGCGATGTGAACTACTGGAGGTGTCTAAACCAATTCTTTACCATTCGGTAGAAGACTACTGAAAAGGCTATAAAGATTAATGTCCCTCCTTGTCAATAAGCATGACAAGCCTTCGTTGTGGATGCGTACATCTTGAACTTTCCCATAAGAAACTTGAAGGTCCTCGGCTGGAGGCTGGGGTCATCGCGTGTTCTGCGCTTTCCTATTGTGCACTAGGGGTTGAATGAATGAGTTCAGTCAGAAACATTACACCTTGGTCTAGGTTAAGTATTTGGGCTACGGTGTATTGCTGGTCAAAAATATGTTGCAAACACTAAAGAACAAAATGAAGAAAACTAAAAAAAAGAACAAATGGAATAACAATGTACCTTAATAGGGTCTTGTTATATAACTCTGTAATCTGATCTGATTAGGCAAAATACAAATAAAAGGCATAACTTAAGTAAATGTGAAAACATATTCAATGGAGGAGGGTGGGCTGGTAAGGACAGTGTTTTCATGCTACTTTGTGCCTTTGTTGTCGGCATCTCTTAGCCGTCACTATCCGACTTATTCAGTAAGACAGTGCAAAGTGGTGATGATGTACAGAAAAAGAGGAAACAACCAAAGTGAATCATTCAGGGAAATATGCTGCGTATGCACAGGTAAATGTTCATATAAAGACAATAGGTGCTTACATGAGTCCATACAATGTACTAGCACTTGTACGCAACACCTGTGGCTCGCCAATTTTACACTTGAGGAGTTAAATGTCCATGCCTAAGTCTTAAAAAATGTGTCTGTAAAAAAAAAATTATATATATATATATAGATATAGATATAGATATACCGTATTTGCCGGCGTATAAGACGACTGGGTGTACAAGACGACCCCCTATTTTTCCAGTGAAAACTTAGGTTTGGGGCTATACTCGCCATATAAAAGACTACCCCCCTTCCGAGGCAACACCATTTACAAAAAACCATCAAAAAAAAAAAAAAACACACAGACTTAACATCAGGAAAAGGAAACTGGTGAACAACAAGTCCCAGAGATCCCACAATTGGTAGCAGCAACAATGAATCCTCTCCTACAAAGCACCATAAATCATACCTTTATTTTAGGGGAGATCTGGAGCTGGATGTGCAGTACAGGATGCTTTGTTAATACGTAGAGCACCAAGTACACACAGTATATGATGCTGTGTTAGTACAGTAGCACCAGGTACACTTCAGAATACAGTGTGCATTGCTGAGCCAATCACGGAAGGCATTGTATTTTACTAATCTGTTGATGGATACAAAGCCTGCTCGGATTGGCAGAGGCTGCGACATCAGCCCGCGCCGCTCTGACTCATGTAGCCTGCTCGGATTGGCAGAGGTTTTTACCCAATCCGAGCAGGCTTAGCAGGCTCTGTATTCAGAGTGCATCGCCCGCCGGGATTGGCTGAGCGGCGCATACATATTACAATTTTACAGAGTGCCCGGCGGACTGATATCCATCTGGCGGCTTCTTCACCCGGCGTATAAGACGACCCCCGCTTTTTGGCTGTGTAATTTCGGTGTAAAAGGTAGTCTTATACGCCAGAAAATACAGTAGATATATAGATATAGATATATATATGGAACCCATTACTGGTGGTTTTGGATGTCAGGCTTTCAAAAATAGAAGTATTGCCAACCATCTCCCTATGACTAACCTATTTGTAACATCTAACTTTAAAGCGGCTGTATAGTCAGAACCCCCCCCCCCCCCCAAAAAAAACCTATAGGACATTATGAAACACTTACCTTAGAACGAAGCCCCTGCACGTCTCCCGGTCACCGCTGAGGAAGCTGACATTTTGCCTCTGCAATTCTTCCAGGTTTAGAAAAAAATGATTTTACCTACAGGTAAGCCTTATTATAGGCTTGCCCGTATGTAAAAATGTGCTAAAGGGGTATACAACACTTAACTTTCCCCTAACACTTAAAATTAACCGTTAACTTAAAGGTGTTGTAAAGGTTCGTGTTTTTTTTTTTTTTAAAACAACAAACATGTTATACTTACCTCCTCTGTGCAAGGGTTTTGCACAGAGGGGCCCCGGCACTCCTGGCTTCTCCTCTTCTCGAGTGCCCCCACGGAGAACCACTTTCCATGGGGGTACTCGTGCCGACGCGCTCCCGAGTCCTGCTCCTGGGTCCAATGACACAGACAGCAGGACTCGATGACCCCGTGTCATTGGATTTGATTGACAGCAGCGGGAACCAAAGGCTCCCGCTGCTATCAATCTATCCAATGAGGACCTGAGAAAGCGACTGAAGCTGCAGTGCTAGTGCCCGTCCCTGGAAAGATCGGGTTCAGGTAAGTACGAGGGGGGCTCTGGGGGGGCTGCTGCACTACAGAAGGTTTTACACCTTTTTACACCTTTAACCCTGAAGCTTAAAGGGTAACTCCAATTTTGTGGGAAAAAAATTACAAAATATATATATATATATATATATATATATATATATATATATACATATATATATATATACATACACACATATAATTGAATGCTTTTTTTTTTTAATGACCTTTCCTTTTCAATCTGCAGGGCTGTAATTTTCTGGAAATGCAATGAAATATGGCTACCTGGAGGTATTCTGTACACAGATGGAAAAACGTAATTTCCTGCTTGAGTGATTGGTTCACTGATTTTCCCAGAAGTCTGCACTAAGATACAAATTTTTCAGCATCCCCTGCAAACAAATTGTAATTTTTGGTGAGATAACTTCTAAAGGGATGCAGACCTTGCAAATTTCCTAATTAGAGCCCTGCAGGTGCAGTAGCTGATTGATGATTATAAAACCACTCCCATACAGATTCACACAGGGACACAATCTGTTATACATCCCCTGAGACTTCATAGATGTCACATCGTGTGAAGCATTGGTGATCACTTTTGAAGCAGGGACCTGTCCTATTTACCATAAAGCCAATCACTACTTGAGAGGTATATGCCTTTTGGTGGTGGTGCTGCCAACATTCCCCTTTTTTCGAGCACTTTTTGTTTTCATCACTTGACTACACGGAAGCAGTTATTTACTGTTTGCACTGACTGATTTCCCCACTTTTTCAAACTTTCTAGTGTTATTTAATGTTAAGGGTCCTTACGGGATTTCTATTAGTTATTAATTTTTTTATATAAGATTGTTCACTTTGCACTTTATGTGACTTCTTACTTTATAGTTTTCACAGGTACGCATATATAACTTTAGCGCAATATTCTTTTTTTTGTATATTCTACTTTTAGCCGTTTGTCCTTTGGTGATCTTTGCAGCTTTATTTATATGAGTTTTTGGTCATAGCGCAGTATTTACCCCAATTTTTCATATTGGGATGGCAGGCTGAATGAAATAAATCTATGCATGTATGGCCAGCCTAAGGAAAAACAAAGGCAGATGCATTCTTAAATAAGTGCTGCAGCACATTTTTGCTTTGAATGGTAGACCAAAGATCTACTTTAACTCCTAACATTAACTGAAGCCCTAAAATGTAATGTAATTACTAGGCTTGTGCAATTCGTTTTGTAACGAATTGAAATTCGGACGAATTTTGCATCTTTCGGACATTCGGATGCATCCGAATGTCCGTATAAAAAAATAACGAATTTCAACGAATACGAAAGAAATTATAGCGCATATAAAGAATGAATTCGTCATGATCCGATAATTCGTTAAAGATCTAATGAAACAACAAAAGGTCAACTCAAAGTAAAAATCTTAAATCTTACAGTCCAATGAGCTGATTAATTTTGTGCTGGAGGTTGGATTACTGACAGTGCATTCCTGAGAACTGAGTGAGAAGGGTGTTGTATTGTATTTGAGCAGAGGAGAAGAGATATTGTCATTGTGTGTGTTAAAAGATTCAATAAACAAACGACTTTCCAAACTACGAATCATTATCACGAATATATATATACATACATAAATATCGAATTTCAACTAATACGAACGTAATTATAGCACATATAACGAATGAATTCGACATGATTCGAGATTCAGTATAACGAATAGCGACACTCTACAGAAATAACAAATTATCCGAAAACTTATTAACGTAACATAACGAATATAACAGAACGAAATTATTTATTTTACGAATGACAACGAAACTAAACAAAATTTTCTAGTAATTACCCTCTAAACCTTAATGTGGTTGTAAAGGCTGAAGGTTTTTTTTACCTTCATGCATTCTATACATGAAGGTAAAAAACCTTCTGTGTGCTGTTCACCCCACAGCCCCCCTAATACTCCCCTGAGCCCCCTCCCGATCCAGCGAAGTGCACATGAGCCTCAGCTGTTCTGGGTCTCTCTCTCCTCATTGGCTGAGACACTGTCAATCACAGCTAGTGAGAAAATAAGACAAGAATAGGGGGTGGGGGCAGAGCCACAGCTCTATGTGCCTTATGGACACATAGAGCTGGGCTCAGGAGCGAGCACGCACCAGTGCCTCCATAGCAAGCAGCTTGCTATTGGGAATACTGGTCAAGGGGAGGAGCCAGGAACCCCAGCAGGGGACCCGAGAAGAATAAGATCGAGGCTACTCTGTGCAAACCCACCACACAAAGTAGATACGTATGACATGTTTATTTATTTACTTTTTAAAAATTAATCTTCAGAATCACTTTAACCCACAATTTGAACCCTTGATTGTAAAATGAGAACTAACTCTAAAGTGTATATAAAGTCAAAATCTCTTTTTTCTAGTTTTGGATACATTTCAAAATGGTTAGACCTTCTGTTTTTCTTTTCTAGATGTCTTTGTGGCCCCACTGTGGAGATTCAATCTTTCTTTTTGTCCCTGGGACCAGTAGTGTATTTAGGTTTTGTACTGCCCTAAGCCCGACTAAACACATGCAACCCCTAATTTAAATATGACCCACCCCTTCCTGTCAAGGGCACACCTCTTGCTGTTTAAGACCCGCCATGAAATTTTCGAGTGGGGACACTTGTTCTGAGGGCCTGGGGAGGGGGAGCAATACTTTCCCTTAATTTGCATAGATTTCCTCTCACTTCATGTTTGGCTATGGTGCAGGAAGTGAAGGGAAATCTTTGCAATGGGACAGGGATGTTAAAAAACAAACTGACAGGGGCTATAACCCTCCCTTACTCTATCCAAAATGAAAGAAAAAAGTGTTGCCTAGTTCTACTTTAAGCACAAATGTCTGATAAATTTATGGAGAGGACTAAGAAGATATAACCATGCCAATGGTGCAGCAGAAAACATATAGCTCAGTGAGGAAGGTTTGTGGTCCAGGATAATAGGACAGTCAAAATTAGAAGCGGCGACGCCCCCCCCCACAGTTGCGAAATGCCGGCCGCCCGCATACCGGAAGCAGTGCAGCCGATTTATAGAGGCGCTAGACTAGTTTGCCTCTCAGCTCAGTCCGCCCCACAAGACTGGCGCTACACTAACAGTGTAGCGCAAGCTGGCGGGACTCTTTCCGTGCTGCCCCCCTGCAAAGTGCTGTCCTAGGCCTGGGCCTTGTCGGCCTAGGCCAGGATACAGCATTGCCTGGGACAATAAGTATTGGGAAATCCAAACATTTACAGGACATCTGAACAGGGGGGTTAAAGCTTGAGTGAGGTTCTAGCCTTCCCAAAAATGGTTCCAATCTAAACATGGTAAACAATTAAATATGTACTTGTTGTATTCCTAAATAGTAGGACATGCCGTGTACACCTTTTTCTACCCAGCACTGAGAGGTACTTGGGAACTTTTGAAAATGTCAGCCAATCATCCCCTTTTAGCATACATGCTACCTTACAGTAACAGACTGTGGGTCAAATTGAATAGTAAGGAACCTTCTTCAACGTACCGCTCTTTCTCCTTTTAGTGAAGCTTGCCTTTTAACTAGAGTCATTACTACAATGATACAGTGAATAGGTTTAAAAACAATTGTCATAGTATAGCAAAAGCATTCATTATCTAGAGGTCAGTAGTGTAATTTGAACTCAGCGAGACCTCCCGTCATACTAATGAGTCCACATAGCAGGATATAACATCCTACCACAGCACAACATAGCAGAGCAGGGTAGGGTGATATTGTACAAAAGGGGTATATTCATATAGTAAACTAGATACTCTTATCTATTACATTGCAACAATACCCATACAGCAGATGGAGCCCTAGAGAACTACATCCATAACCAGCTTACATCTTATAGATATATCAAATAGTTCACTACCACAGCTAGTTATATTTGTTGTTATCTAGGATTTTTTTATATATATATATATATTAGCACGTTCTTGCATTTTTAATGTATATTTAATAACACAATAGAGTTTTCAATTTATCACAGTCAAAACTTCATCGTATCCCATCAAATAACGTGGTTTAACATTTCAAACAGAAAGAAAAAAAAAATACTACTACTTAAAAAAAAAAGGAGAAACAAAGTTAATAGTGAGTCCATTCTTTGAAATGCATTCAGCATTGTGAGACCCTTTTCAGAAGAGTGACAGCAGCGTACCTAACCCGAGGCTGTGGCTCAGATTGCAACGAGCCAATCATTTAATAAAAGACCTGACTCTGAGAAACCCTGGGCCGCTGCACAGGACCCGCTTTTCAAGGCAGCATCTGTGCACAGCATATGGCAACTATTTATTATAGCTTCTGCATAGAGAAACAGGAGTTCCCAGGATAACTGCTTCTCATATATCAAGATGTCTTGCTCACTGTTTCGCATAACAGTCTGCCTGGTGTGTTTGTGTGTGTTTGAGTGTGGGGGGCAAAACACTACTACAGGACACAGTTGTTTTTGTAAGATCATAATTGCATACGTTTTTACTGTATTTAAATCTATATCGGGCCAGAGGAAGTGAGAAGGGCTCTAAGGGACAAATTTTCTTCAATTTATTACATTCAGTAAAATAAAGAAAAAAACATCTGCACCTTGTTTAATACAGCGGGCTGTTATGGTTTTCTATTATCTATATACATGTACCTATAGACGTGTGTAAAAGAAAATAAACATGTTGAATCTCTGCTTAATCCACACAGGAATTTAATTAATACAGGAGTTATACAGGTATTTAATAAGAATCCTAGATTATTACTTTAAAGGGTCAATCCAACCAAAAAAATATATTTTAGATAGAAGTGGAGTTTGGTGGGCCAAGTCAGCCTCTGGTTTCTTTATCGTTTCTCCTTTACATAATTCTCGTCTCTGTCCATTTGAAAGATTAAGGTCTTCCTGACAACCTTTGCTTGTCCCAGCACCTTCTGTTCAAACAACTATAAAATCTAATAGGTTGAGTAGGAACCTCTTATAAGAGCCACAGATGGTGTGCAGATCCAGGAACCCAAGAGCGGAGATATCACCAAGAGATATAAGTAATTGTCAGGTGTACTAAAAAAACTGAAATATCAGTTCTAGGTAGGCTAGCCCTTTTGGGAGCTAGTGGAGTGCAATATTCCACTTGATGTGATGAAAATCTGAACAACGCTTGAGTTATATGGCTATAGTGGAACTGGAAAACAACCAATAGTAAGCATAAAGTAGAAGCATTGAAGCAATAATCTATACCAACTGTTACAGAAATAATAAGTCAGGCTTACTGCTTAGGTAAGAAGATCTATTCATGTACTGTCAGGCAGAAGAGGCCATTTTACCATTGGGACTAAATTTTCCAGTATGTTTTCCATAGCTTCAAGAACAAAGGATAATTGGCCAGTATTTGGTTTATGAACAACTGCAACATAATCATAATAATAAAATAATATCCAATCAATATTTGTTGTTAACTTTAAACTTTGCGTATTGATGCTTTTAGCATTACTTATTACTATTAACGTTACCGTTAATGTTATTATTAATTTTGATAAAAACTATATTACAAAAAAATAATATTAATTAATTTCATTATTGAAATATATTATCAATTTTAATATTACTTATTACTATGTGAATAACATTACTGTTCAGATTTAAAAAGAAAAAAAAAAAAATTTTTTTTTTGTTACCCAACATTGTTTGATATGTATGATCATTTTTTTTTGACAACTTTAAACACCTAAACAAGCAACTGAGATATTTTAATAATAATTTCCATTAAGCCCACTTGACCATTTCATGTGAAAACACTTGTGCTGTTCTCAAATCCTTAGAAAATCATTCTTTAGGAGTAACTTACATTAGTATTCATTTTTAAAACTTTACATCCAAGATATAAAAGCATAAATGTCTACAGATGCCTTACTATTCTTAATATTAAAAAAAATAAAAGTTTTTCTCTTTTTAAAATAAATGAAGCAACTTTTTTAAAAGTATATAGAATATCTGTAGGGTGAGACCCAGGACCTGTTAGTGCAAGGTGGGGGAGGAAATGAAGCATAATGAATTTGATGTGGAGGGAGGTAAAGTAGGATGAAAGGCAACTGGGGAGGGCTGCACTGATTATTGAGTCTTCTCTCAGCACTGAATTGTAAAGTGTGTATCAAACTGTTTGAGGGCCCCTTTCAGAAAACAATAGCTCTTCCCCTCAACCTGCTACTCGTTTACACATCTGTCAAGCGCGTGTCCTTGTTTGAGAGCTTGTGCAACCTGCATTAGCCAAGCATTTAAATTGTAATTAAGAGAGCTGGGGTGATAGCCTTTCAATATGTACAATAATATCTTTCATTTCATATTCAGCCACAGACAGAAGATGCAATAACAATGGTTCATTTACTAAAATGCTTAATTTATTTTGAGGTAGAGGCTGAATTATTTTTGGACAGTTGTATTTACCGTCACATAAAGCTTAGGTGCAATGCAGTTGAAAAGAATAAACAATTACATGAATACTGAGTGCTTAGAGAAGAACTGTAGGCAAAACAAAATCAAAACTTTAGGCAGATATTAAAGACACACCTTAATGCAGATTTGTAATCAATAAAGTGATATTAACCACTTCAATACTGGTGCCCAGTATTGAAGTTTACCCCTTTCCTTTACAGGCCAATTCTCAGCTTTCAGCGCTCTTGCACTTTCAATAAGAATTGCGCGGTCATGCAACACCACATGTACCCAAATTACATTTTTATCATTTTGTTCACACAAATTCTTTTGTTGGTCTTTATTCACAAATCATTTTTTTTTTTATTTTTTGTGATATAAGCAGAAAAAAAGAGCGGTTAAAAAAGTAAAAAAAAAATCTACTTTCTGTTTTAAAAGAAATCCAATAAAATCGAATTTTGTCATAAATTTAAGCCAAAATGTATTCTGCTACATGTCTTTGGTAAAAAAAATCTTGTTAAGTGTATAATAATTGCTTTGTGTGATCACGTACAGATGTGCGCACATGATGACGGACATATGTGTGCTGATGATCATTGGGACATATCATTTTACTGTTACATATGTGGGGGACAGGTGTTTTTTACTGTGTGGGGACAGTGTTTTGGGGACACTATATTGGGAATATTTTGATTTTACATTGGGTGTGGGGACGTGTGTGGGGACACTGGGCCGGTGATCAGTGTGTAAAAAGCTGTAAAAAAACAGCTCATACTCACTGATCACCGTCTGGCTTCAGCGATCCGCTATCCTCTCCTCACTGACAACTTCCGTGTGAGGAGAGGAGAGCCGATGGCCTAGCAACAGGCTCTCTATTTACGTCACAGCCGTCATGTGATCAGGAGGGCCAATCACAGAGCCATCCTGCCGATCGGAGATGCGCCGTGTCCGGGTGACACGAGCACATCGGGATTGTGCCGCTGCGCAGGCACTCGCGTGATCCCCCTCCTTCTGAGGGACATTCCTGAACGTCCACTCAGAAGGAGAAAGCGCCCACCTGGCCGTATATATGTGCAGTGGCCGGGTGGGAGGTGGTTAAAGGCAGATACAAAAAAAAAAATAACAAACATGTTATACTTACCACCTCTGTGCAGTTGGTTTTGCATAGAGCAGCCCTGATCCTCTTCTTCTCAGGTCCCTTGTAGGCGCTTCTGGCCTCTCCCTCCTATCGAGTGCCCCCCATAGCACACAGTTTGCTATGGGTGCACCCGGGCAGGCTCGCTCCCGACCTGCTGCTCTGTGTTTCCACTCACACACGGAGCGTGGCTCAGCCCCGCCCCCACTTTCTCCTCATTGGTTGTAATTGACAGTAGTGGGAGGCAATGGCTCCCGCTGCTGTGTCAGCCAATGAGGAGGAAGAGACATGGGAGAGCCGCTGCTCTCGTGCACATCGCTGCGTCAAGATGGGGCTTAGGTAAATATTGGGGGGCTGCTGCACACAGAAGGTGTTTTTACCTTCATAAAATGCATGAAGGTAAAAAAACCTTGAGCCTTTACAATAACTTTAATATATCATTAAATGTATTCTTAAATGCCGGACCTGTAAGTACCTGAATTTGACCTGGTGTCATCCTTTTGCAGTCCCTATATATTAGAGCTGGCCTCAAAATTTCAAGTACTGAGCCACTAGCCAGGCCTTAAGAGTTACCCACCACCACTTGCCCCACCCAACCCCTACCCTGCCCTGCCACTAAACATGCTCTCATAAAAACATGGTGTCACCCCCCAGTCCCTGGGATCAGTAATGCATAATGGCTGACAGGCCCTCTTACCAGACCAGCGAAACAGCAGCAGTGATCTCTCCGGCTGGATGTTCGCTCACCCTGTGTTGTGTAGCGCTCTCTCTGGTGGTGTGGGCAGCGTGGCTCTCTCTGGTGGTGATGGGCAGCGTGTCGCTCTCTCTGGCTTCCCCCAGCACAGTACTCTCTTTCTTTTTCCTGTCTCCTGTAACTGGCTGCTACAGTATAGCACTCACCCCCTCAGCTTGTTCCTGGGATCTCTCTCTCTCTTCCCCCAGCAGAGTGCATGCTGGGGGTGTAGCCGGCTCCCTCTGAAGAACAATGTCCCATGATGCTCCCCTAGTCTCTTTTGATTGGCCTCCACTGTGGCCAATGTGGAGGGGAAAAAAACAGGCAGGAAGCTGTCCCTTATCCTGCGCAGCTGACAGGAAAAGCGTGGGGTAAGTGGGGGAAACCTTCTGACAACCCGCCTCTCACCAATGTCACCGCATCACAACTGGGGGGGGGGGGCTCGACAGCACCCGCCACTACAACTGCTTCCTGGAGGGTGTCACCGGAGCATTCCGCCACCCACACCCATAGCGACGCCCCTACCTGGGGGTTCCCCACATCCTCCTTGCTCTCCTCCTCTGGACAAAGACAGACTCCAGCTTGGGAAGGAGTTGCAATGTGTAAGGATGCCAGTGGAGGAGGGTAGGCAGAGCCTTAAGCTCCACCTCCACCAGTTGCATGGCCAGTCATTGACAGCTCTATCGGGGCTCTAGTCCCTCCCCCCCACCTGGCCAAGTACGCTCCATACTCATACTGCCCATAACAAGTGCTGCGCTACAGCAAGCCGCCGGGGACTGTGCAAGGTGGGATTTGGGAGGACGGGTTGGGGGGGGCTTTTTTGTGCGGGCAGATTTTTTGCCGCCCCTGCAAAGTGCGGCCCTAGGCCTGGGCCTTGTCGGCCCATACCAAGAGACAGCACTGCCTCAATTACTCATCCCATGGTGAAAAGGGCTGGGAAGAAATTTCGACACTGTCACAAAACTAAAACAGTATAAAATCTTACCCTTTAAAAAAAGAAATATTATACTTGCATGTCTGGTTTCTGGTGCTGAAGAATCCTCTTCATCTGCCACATGTCTGGGAGGGTCAAAGTCTTGATCCATCGCCAAGCGCTGGGGTTCCCTTGGCTGACTCCTACATCGCTACTATGTCCTGCAGCGACTAAGGGCCAGTGGTAGAAAGCAAGGGACAAAGAATCAGACACTCCCAAGGCTGTGTTTGATTAAGATGATTCTTGGGGCACCTTAGCTCTTAAAATAGGGAAGATAGGTGGAATGGGTGATAAAACAAGCAAGTATAGTATAATATTTCTTCATTGCAGAGTAAAATTATTATTATTATGTTCTGTTTTACAGATTGTCTAAAGATTTGGCCTCAACTGGGCTAGTCTTTACAGGGACTGGCTCTGCTGCCCACAAGCTGCAACAAACTGTCACTTCCAATATCAATAACCATAGGAGAAGATCACAAGTCAAACATTAGAGTTTTTTTTGGAAGACCAATAAGCCCACATCAGTGTTTCAATAAACAACGCGGCCCACTTAGCTACCAAACTACTGAGACAGTACCACTGTTCTCCCACGCCAATATTCTGAAATGCGTGGACATCCTGTAGAAAGGTAAGTAGAGCTTGAAAAAAAAAAAAAACATGGCTTGGAGACAAGGCACTCCATCTCTGAATCTTCCAAGAGGATCTGGAAAATTGTAAAAGAAAACAGAACTTTAGGATCGGTGCATATGAGATTTAGTAAGAGTGGTTGATTTAAAGCTTTATCTGAAAGACCTTTTTGCCTCCATCTCCCCACAAACAGAAATGGTAGCAGTGGTACGTGGACAGAGCTCATAGGACCCCAAAATTCTAAATATCCAAGCTCTCTGAAAGGTGAAGTAGTCAGAAAGCAGTACTATGAGGTAATATAAACAACATATCAACTGTGAAAAAGAACTCCCTATTAATTTAGGCAGGAATTACCGATCTTACTTTTTTAAGTCAATGTAATGTTCAGCTCTTAATCATTTATTTCCAGTCCTATACATAAGGTCTGGTAAAGGTCATTTCAAGCTGACACATAGAGGACCACAGAAAACAAGCAACCCACTAATTGATTATGCCTGCAACAGACAGTCTTGTTTGGCCCTCACTGCCCTGCCTTTCCACCTCATCCAATCAGAGAATGTTTTGGAGTCTCAGCACAGGACTCCGAAGCACATGGAGTTTACTGAGCATCTGTATCTACTTCAATTATTTCCAGCTTCCAGCTGGATAGGCCAAACCTAAGCTGGACCAGTGTAACTATGTAAAAATATACCATGCCTGGAATTCTTCTTAAAATTTTCCCTTGACCTAAGTCTCAAAATTCTGACACTAGGCAGGGATGCTAATTTTAATTGTTTGTCATCTCTGTAGAATCACTAGCTTCCAGAGCGAATCCTGATATTACAGGCTTGACAATTGATAAAACCTTTTACAAAACATCGTGCGCATGCGCGGGAGTGACGCCATCACCGCTCCAGCAAATGACAGCGCTGGAGCGGCGAGACCCGGAAGTCACTCCGGGTTTGATGGCGGCGCAGAAGATCGTGGATACTAGCTCATTATGCCTTTGCCTTGCAGGTTCCGTTTTTTTTTTTTTTAAATCGGCTTTACTTCCTCTTTAACAATATGTCTGGTGCTGAACAGAAGGGCAGTTGCCTTGCATCATCTAACCAAGACATATAACTGAGCCCTCTGAATTTCAAACAGCAGTTGTTTCACCACTCCTTTTTCTTCTAAGGTTCTCAAAAAACTAAACGTTACACTCTAGTGTTTCTTCATTATTCTCTAGACAATAATTTTATATACAAAGACTGGAAACACCTTTCAAACAATTCTTTGCTCCTAAACAGTTCTTGGTGCAGAGGATATTCTATTCTTTTGCAGAGGATATTGTCATGAAAAAGACTACTCCTCCCACACTCAGCCCTCCAGTGTCTGTCCTCAACAAAGCCATTACTACAGTGCCTTGAAAAAGTAAAACTAAGTTTTTCACATTTTTACACTTTGTTACAACCAAAAACGTAAATGTTTGTTATTGGGGTTTTATGTGATAGACCAACACAAAGTGGCACATAATTGTGAAGTGGAAGGAAAATGATAAATGGTTTTCATTTTTTTTTTACAAATAAATATGTGAAAAGTGTGGCGTGCATTTGTATTCAGCCCCCCTGAGTTGATACTTTCTAAAACCACCTTTCACTGCAATTTTCACTGACATTTTTGCCCATTCTTCTTTGCAAAATAGCTTAAGCTCTGTCAGATTGGATGGAGAGGGTCTGAACAGCAATTTTCAAGACTTGCCACAGATTCTAAATTGGATTTAGGTCTGGACTTTGACTGGGCCATTTTAACACATGAATATGCTTTGATCTAAACCATTCCATTGTAGCTCTGGCTGTATGTTTAGGGTCGTTGTCCTGCTGGAAGGTGAACCTCCACCCCAGTCTCAAGTTTAAAGCCCCATACACACGATCGTACTTCCTTCTGACTTTTCCGTGGATTCTGGTCCAAATGGGCGTTGGCTGTGAACTTGTTCTGCATAGACACGGCAGAACATTTTAAGCCAACTTTCACCAAATCACGTGTTTTTTCAGCTCTTTACCGCCACCCATTGGGCAACTTCTGCTATTGTTGGCTAATGTCTAGCATTTGTTCTGAGCATACATGTTTGTACTTTGGATTTTAGTCCGATGGACTTGTGTACCCACGATCGGATTATCCTCCATCGTACATTTGTTGTCAAAAAGTTTGAGAGCATGCACAGCGAACATTTGTCCGTTGAAAAAGCAACAACAATTGTCTGATGGAGCATACAGACAGTCGGATTGTCCGATAAAACAGGTCCGTCGGACCGTTGTTGTCGAAAAGTCTGATGGTGTGTATGGGCCTTTATGCAGACTCTTTTGACAACAATGGTCCGACGGACCTGTTTTATCGGACAATCCAACTGTGTGTATGCTCCATCGGAAAATTGTTTTTGTTTTTTCAACAGACAAATGTTCGCTGTGCATGCTCTCAAACTTTCTGGCAACAAATGTCCGATAGAGGATAATCCGATCGTTTCATAGTTTCATAGTTTGTAAGGTTGAATAAAGACATCAGTCCATCCAGTTCAACCTGAGTGAGTGTCTACAATTGTCCCTATCCCTGTACATTGCACACTCACATCGGTCCCTACCCTCAAGGAGCCCACAATCCAAGGTCCCCATTCATATACTAGGGCCAATTTTGGACAGAAGCCAATTAACCTACCTGCACGTCTTTGGATTGTGGGAGGAAACCGGAGTACCCGGAGGAAACCCACACAGGCACAGGGAGAACATGCAAACTCCAGGCAGGTAGTGTCGTGGTTGGGATTCGAACCAGCGACCCTTCTTACTGCTAGGTGAGAGTGCTAACCACTACACCACTGTGCTGCCCCTAAATCGTGTGTACACAAGTCCACAGGACTAAAGTCCAAAGTACAAACACGCATTCTCAGAACCAATGCTAAAGATCAGACAACAATTTTAGAAGTTGCCCAAAGGGTGGCAGTAAAGAGCTGAAAAAACACGTGATTTGGGCAATATTGGCTGAAAAGGTTCTGCCGTGTGTATGCAGAACAAGTTCACGGCCAATGCCCTTCGGACCAAAATCCACAGAAAAGTCTGATGGAAGTCTGATCGTGTGTATGAGGCTTAAGATTGGCCTATATTTTGCTCCATCCATATTCCCATCAACTCTGATCTCAAATTAGCCATACCCACACGTAAATTAGGACCAAAGTTTATTGGTCCTTTCAAGATCAAACGGAAGATTAATCCTGTAGCTTTTGAGCTTTCCTTACCAGACTCGTACAGGATACACCCGGTGTTCCACGCTTCCCTCCTGAAGCCTGTCACTCCTAGTCCTTTTCCCAGCAATGTCAGGACAATTCACAAGTGAGCGCTGCGCGCCGATTGCCTGTGCGCATGCGCGGCAGAACGGCACTCCGGCGCATGCGCACTCGGGGCTCAGCGCTCCGACGTACGCACATGCGCACTAGCGCACGTTTGAGCGTCCCAGGGCGTGACAGCGTCACATGACCACTTACAGGTCCTATTTAAGGAAGTGGTTCAGATTAGTCCAGCGCTGGCTTGTCTTCAGCTTCCTGCCAAAGCTCTGTTCCTGCTTCCTGTATCCTGTTTGCCTGATTACCTGTTTTGACCCGGATTTGCCTTATTGACCTTGCTGCCTTCTGTTGCCCTTGACCTTTGGACTGTATACTGGACTTACCGCTTGCTTGCCTCTGGCCCTTGGAACCTCTGCTTGTGACCCGGACTTGCCTGCTGTCTCCTGCCCTGAATACCTGCCTGTGACCCGGACCTGCCTGTCTTCAGTCCTGTACCCGCACCAGTGTTCTGGAACCTCTCAGTACTTCCCGGACCCCAGCACCTGGCTCCGATCCTCTGGTCCTCTGGTTGGGTAGCCTGTGCCTCTTTGTGCCATTCACCCCCTGTCTCACCTCCAGGGGGCGGACTGCGCTCAGTTGCAAGGGTGAACCACTCTCGGCATTTCGGCCTCGGTAAGTACGCACCTGACAGTATGAGGCTTAAGATTGGCCTATATTTGGCTCCATCCATATTCCCATCAACTCTGACCAGCTTCCCTGCCCCTTCTGAAGAAAAGCATCTACACAACATAATGCTGCCACTACCATGTTTCACATTGGGGATGGTATGTTCAGGGTGATATGCAGTGTTAGTTTTCCACTATGCATAGAGTTTTGCTTTTAGCCCAAAAAGTAACATTTTGGTCTCATCTGACCAAAGGACCTTCATCCGTATGTTTGCTGTGCCCCCCACATGTCTTCTTGCAAACTGCAAACAGGACTTCTTGTGGCTTTCTTTCAACAATGGCTTTCTTCTTGACACTCCATAAAGGCCATATTTGTGGAGTGCACGACTAATAGTTATCCTGTGGACAGATTCTCCTACCTGAGCTGTGAATCTCTGCAGCTGCTTCAGAGTTACCATGGGCCTCTTGGCTGCTTCTCTGATTAATGCTCTCTTTGCCAGGTCTGTCAGTTTAGATGGACAGCCATGTCTTGGTAGGTTTGCAGTTGTGCCATACCCTTTCCTTTTTCAGATGATGGATTTAACAGTGCTCCCTGAGATGTTCAACGCTTGGGATATTTTGTTTATAACCTAACCCTGCTTTAAACTTCTCCACAACTTTATCCCTGACCTGTCTGGTGTGTTCATTGGCCTTCATGATGCTGTTTGTTCACTAAGATTCTCTAACAAACCTCTGAGTACTTCACAGAACAGCTGTATTTATAATGAGATTAAATTACACACCAGTGAACTCTATTTAATAATTAGGCAACTTCTGAAGGTAAATTGGTTCCACTAGATTTGAGTTAGGGGTATCAGAGTAAGGGGGGCTGAATACAAATGCACGCCACACTTTTCAGATATTTATTTGTAAAAGAAAATGAAAACCATTTATCATTTTCCTTCCACTTCACAATTATGTGCCACTTTGTGTTGGTCTATCACATAAAATCCCAATAAAATACATTTATGTTTTTGATTGTAACATAACAAAATGTGGAAAATTTCAAGGGCTATGAATACTTTTTCAAGGCACTGTATTCCTATAAAAGATGCTCTGTTCTTTAAAAGATCCACGTTTGAACCTATTTGGTGCATTTCCTTGACTTTGTAATCCCAATAAGTAGACATTTTGTGGTCAACATTGAGTTATCAGCATTGTCCTGTAAGGCTTTGCTTTGAGACTAAAGATCTCTTTTTTGTCCAAAGAGGTCTCTGCTTTTAACCTAATAAGGATATTGTGTCCATCACCAGTTCACCCTTAGGAGATCTTTCTCCACTGTCATGAGGGAAGTACAAGAACACTAAATTTCAAAAGAGACAACTTTTCTAAACTGCGCTCAATGCTGCAGGATATTAAGTGGGACCAAATCCTTGAAACATTGAACACAGAGGAAAAATTGTAATGCTTTAGGAATATATTAAATAAATGTATCACCAAGTACATTCCAAGGGGTAATAAATATGGAAGAACAAAGGTTAAACCTGGGTGGCTAAACCAAAAAGTAAAATGTTATATGAAGGACAAAAAAATGGCTTTTAAAAAGTACAACGCGGAGGGGTCAGTGTCAGCATTCAAACAATACAAGAATTGCAATGTGAGGTGTAAAAATGCAATCAGGGCGGCTAAAAATAATATGAGAGACACATAGTGGAGGAGAGTAAAAATAATCTTAAGAAGTTTTTTAAATATATAAACAGTATAGGACGGAACACATAGACCCCATAAAGGACGAGGAAGGAAAGGTGGTTACAGATGACGAGAAGGCAGCTGTGTTAAATGTTTTCTTCTCCTCAGTCTTCACACAGGAAAAGGAGGGGTATACCGACCACGACAGTATTGTTAGCAACACACCACAGGAGCTACACTTGTGGTGAACAGAGGCCAGAATCCAGAAAGGATTAGAGAAATTTAACATAAATAAATCACCAGGACTAGATGGCTTACAACCAAGAGTCCTTAATGAACTCAGTCAGGTTATAGTCAGATCGCTATTCCTAATCTTCATGGACAGCTCACTGACAGGATTGGTACCAGCTGATTGGCAAAAAGCCCACGTGGTACCAATATTCAAAAAAGGGCAGAGATCTATTCCTTGGAACTATAGGCCTGTCAGTCTAAGGTCGTTAGTTTGTAAACTATTTGAGGGGACGATAAGGGACCATATCCTGGAATTTTCGGATGAAAATCAGCACGGGTTTACGAAAAGTCGCTCTTGCCAAACCAACCTATTAACATTCTACGAGGAAGTGAGCTGCCATCTGGACAAAGGTAGGCCAGTGGATGTGGTGTATCTGGATTTTGCAAAAGCATTTGATACAGTTCTCCAAAAATGCTTAATCTACAAGCTGAGGTCTGTAGGCATGGACCAAAGGGTTTGTACCTGGATACGGGAGCGGGTCCAAAGGCTTGTGATAAATAACATATACTTAGAATGGACTAGAGTGGTTAGTGGGGTACCCCAGGGCTCTATCCTGGGACCAATTCTGTTAAATTTATTTATAAATGATATAGAGGATGGAATAAATAGCTTGATCTCAGTGTTTGCTGACAACAGAAAAATATGCAGGGAATAACAACACAGCTGGATATAGAAACTTTACAAAAGGACCTGAATAAATTCATGGAGTGGGCTACTACATGGCAAATTAAGTTTAATACTGGTAAGTGTAAGGTAATGCACTTGGGGGGTAAAAATATAAATGCAAGTTACTCTTTAGGGGCAGAACCCCTAGGGGCTTCCAGGATGGAGAATGTATCTAGAATCTAGGGGTCCTAGTAGAAGACAGACTGAGAAATAGCATGCAGTGCAAGCTGTGGTTACCAAAGCCAGCAGAATATGAGCATGTATTAAAAAGGGAATTTAGTCCACAGAGAAGACAATTATTCTGGCACTTTATAAAACTCTGGTTCGGGGCGCATCTGGAGTATTCTGTCCAGTTCTGGTCACCAATCCTCAGAAAGGATGTGCTGGAGCCGGAGAGAGTCCAGAGAAGGGCAACTAAATTAATATGGGGACCTCAATTATGAGAAACGACTACAAGCACTAAATTTATTTTCTCTGGAGAAGAGACGCCTCCTCAAGAGGAGATATGATTGCGATATACAAATATCGCAACAGTGATCCCAACTTAAGTATGAAACTTTTCAGTCCCAGGGAGTGTAATGCCACGTACACACGACTGGACTTTTCGATCGAACTGGTCCGACGGAACGAATCCGTCAGACAATTCGACCATGTGTGGGCTTCATTGGACCTTCAGTGGACCTTTTCTGTCGAAAATCAGACAGACTTTAGATTTAGAACATGTTTTAAATCTTTCCGACGGACTCAAGTCCGGTCCAAAAATCCATTCATCTGTATGCTAGTCCGACGGACAAAAAACGATGCTAGGGCAGCTATTGGCTACTGGCTATAAACTTCCTTATTCTAGTCCAGTCGTACGTCATCACGGTCAAATCCGTCGGACTTTGGTGTGATTGTGTGTAGACAAGTGCGATTCAACAGAAGTCCATGGAAACTCAGTTGAAAAGTCTGACGGAATTCAGTCCGTCAAAGTCCGGTCGTGTGTACACGGCATAAGAGGACAAGGGGCCACACGATGAGACTGGAAGAGAAGTGGTTTAACCTTAAGGTGCGTAGGGGGGTTTTCACTGTCAGGGCGGTAAGGATGTGGAACTCAATCCACAATCCACAATCCTCATCCACAATCGGTGGTGTCGGCAAGTATGGATAGTTTTAATAGACTCTTGGAAATGCATCTTAACGAAAACAATTTAAGGGGATATGGGAAAAAAAAAATTCTACACACACTTACGCAGGTTCAACTGGATGGACTGTTGTCTTTATTCAACCACACCAACTATGTTACTATGTTACTATGCCTGGATGTGGTAAGGGCTATTAGGGTTTACCTATCAGTCTCTGCTTTCTTTAGGTAGACCGATTCAATCTTTGTAATTCCAGGAAGTCCTAAAATAGGTTCTTTAGCTTCCATATTTACTTTTTCTATGTGGATTCGACAGGTTGTTGTACAGGCTTATAAATTGCTATATGAAATTTTTCCTTTTCCCATTAAAGCGGTTCTGCACACATTTCATTTAGTAAATCTCTTTGCCTTCCAAATCAGGCAAAGAGTACTAAATGAAATGTGTTTTTTTTTTTTTTTTTTTCACTTACCTTGATAATCGCTGACTTCCTGTCCTCTGTCTCTGCGGCGGTGGGCGGGGTCTGTGCGGGGATCCTCGTCACGCCGCACTGTCTCCTGGGATCTGGTGTCATTGTTCCCAGGAGTCAGTGCGGACATCTTCCGAAATCTCGCGAGATTTCGGCCACATCTTCCGAAATCTCGCGAGATGTCGGCCACATCTTCCGAAATCTCGCGAGATGTCGGCCACATCTTCCGAAATCTCGCGAGATGTCGGCAGATGTGCCGACATCTCGTGAGATTTCGGAGAACGTGAGCTGCACTTCGCCGTTACTGCGCACGCGCGAGATCGGCGCAGTAACGGCGGTGCATGCTGGGCCATCTGGAGTGCCTGTGTGGGTTCAAATGCCCACAGGCAAGATGGCCCCCAGCATGAACAAATTTCTAGAAATCTGCAATCTTTTTGAAAGTAGCTGCTGCCGATTTACATCAAAGGACACGTGAGTACCTAAACTGCATTGCATAAGCCATTGCATTGCAGTAAAAAAAAAAAAAAAACATAAAGACAGTGCAGAACCGCTTTAAAGCAAACTCCACTAAAGCAGTAAATGCTTCTAAGGCTTTTTGACATCAGGCCTTTGTGTCTCAGATATGAAAAGTTGCGACTTGGTCTTGTGTTCCTATGTTACATACTACACGGTGGATGTATTTGCCTCTGCAGATGCTAGTTTTGGCCCAAGTTCTTCAAGTGGCTATTTAATGCCCTTGGTTTCCCTTTTGTTTTGGCTTTATCTTGTTGGTCTAATTTGCCTGTGTTGCCCTGGTGTTCCTGCCGCTCAGTTGGGACTGTTTTTGGACATCCATAGTTTGCTTATTATTATCAAAGCTAAGACCCTCACTGGAAGATAGAAAAATAGGGCCATTTCTAGCACTCCGACTCAACCCGATTATAGGTAAACTGATCCACAAGGACCAAGTGGGGTTCATCCCCAAGCGACAGGCTAGCGATAATATTAGACGTGTCAGTCTTCTACAGCATCTAGCAAAATCTCGTAACATACCCATGCATCTCCTGTCTCTTGATATTAGAAAAGCTTTTGACACGGTTTCCTGGTCCTACCTAGACTTTATCCTGAAGCGCTGGGGTTTTGGCCCTCACTTTCTCCAGTGGATCAAAGCTCTCTACACGAATCCCCAAGCTTTTGTGAAGTACTCAGGGTTTCGCTCTGAAAGCTTCCCAATACAGAGGGGGACGAGACAGGGTTGTCCCCTTTCCCCCTTAGTTTTTGCCCTGGCAATTGAACCCCTAGCCGAACTAATACGAACAGACCCCAATATTCGGGGCCTAGAGATAGCCTCAGTCACCCACAAACTATGCTTATTTGTCACCTCCCCCCATACCACACTGCCAAATCTCTTACAACTCTTAGACAAGTTTGCTTGGATTTCAGGTTTAGAAGTTAATCAGTCAAAATCTAAAGCTCTGAATGTGTCCCTGCCAACATCCACTCTCACTCAGCTACAACATAATTTCTCTTTCCAATGGTCCACCTCATCCTTACCCTACTTAGGAATAAAACTCACTAGCAACCCGTCAGATCTATTTCAAACAAACTATCTTCCCATGCTGGCTCACCTCACTTCACTTCTCAGCGCGTGGCGTCCCCTATGTATATCCTGGTTGGGCCGCATAGCTGCGGTCAAGATGTCGCTGCTCCCCAAACTGCTTTATTTATACAGAGTGCTGCCTATTTTAGTGCCTCCCTATTTTCATAGAATTATCCAGAACCGAGTGTTCAAATATATATGGAGACCTAGGGTCTCCAGAATGATTTTGCTCCGTAACAAGACCTCTGGTGGTTTGGGAGTACCGAATTTTCTCAAGTATTACCATGCGGCCCAATTAGCACAAATTACATTATACCACGCCAAAGACGAGATCCCGATCTTGGTGAGTCTGGAGGAATTACACCCTACCCTTATCTCCAATGTCCTATGGTTACCAGCCTCATTGTGAGGGCCCATATCTAACCCCGTTACCCTCCACTCTTTAAGACTCTGGGATAGATTACGAACCTCATTCAAATTGATATCTCCCCATTCCCCGCTTCTCTCCCTCCTAGATTACCCCCAATTTTACCCAGCCTCCTCCGAACCGACCTCTTTCCAAACCTGGAAGCGCCTGGGCCTGAGTCGCATATGTGACCTAACTGAAGGGAACACTATAAAAATGTTTGTATCCCTCCAATCTATAACGCAACTTCCCAATAGGGAATGTTTCCGTTACCTACAAGTAATTCACTTCCTACAGACAATCTTAGGGTCTGGCTTTGTGTTAGGCCCCTTATCTGTATTCGAGAAGATATGTGACTCGGACCCACATGCCCCAGGTATTATATCTGACTTTTACTCTTATCTCACCTCTACTCCTGGTGCTCTCCCACCCTATGCCCAACAATGGTCCAACGACCTCTCTAAAGATCTAGATGCGGATGAGTGGTCCACCATCTGGTCCAATACCAAGATATCGTCCCAAAATATTGTTGCACTTGAAGCCAGCTACAAGGTCCTGATGCGGTGGTACCTGGTCCCGGCCAGGATTGCCAAGTTCCTCCCATCATCTCCTAACTGCTTCAGAAATTGCGGTGAACGAGGCACTCATGCACATATGGTGGACATGTCCTATAGTGAAATGCTTCTGGGCAACAATATTTCAGATGATCTCTACACTAACTCAGGAAGAACTCTCCCCAGACCCCTTTCTAGCTCTTCTAAATTTTCTCCCAAATCGCTTCACTAAGGCACAAACCCGGCTCACACTGCAACTTACTACAGCTGCCAAGCAAACCATTGCAAAAGCCTGGAAAACCCCTACACTCCATATAACTGAAACTAAAAATAGGGTCACCCAAGCAATGATTCATAGCAAAATTGAGGCCACCATCTTAGACAATATCCCCAGACACCTAAAAATTTGGCATCCTTGGATTAACCATTTCCTACCACAAGATTTCGACAATAGTCTAATGGAACCGTAACTCCCCACAAATACCCTTAATCACCAGGCTTACTTACTCGCCCGACCCACCTCTCCCTTCTTATCCTCCTTCTACCTATTTCTTCCTTCCCTATACTACTTCTATACTTCTCCCTCACTAGCCTCCTCCTCTTTTCTCCTCCCTAAACTCAAGGTAACGTTTTGTTTTGTTATGACTTGTTTGGCTGACAGCCTATCTCCACTCTCATAGAGTACTACCCCCAGTTCATACATCCTGTTACTGTGGGCTCTGGCCCAATTTTGTTTACAATTTTGTAACTGCCTATTTCCATACGTGCACTTATGCTCTCCCTGCCTGAGCACATTTTATTGTACTATTGCGTCATCTCTATGCACATTATTGAGTACTCTGTATGCACTTACTTAGATAGCTAAACTGTTATTGTTTATGTATCGCACTTGTTTGTTACCAATAAAAACTTTGAAAAGAAAAATAGGGCCATTTCTAAAAAAATAAAAATGGCTGTTATTTATGATATTTATGATAAATGCTGAGCTGCTTAAGCAAACTAAATGTTATTTGGTTCAGGTTTACATCTACTTTAAAGAAATCCTATCACAAAAAAATGTTACCTGTAACAGTAGACAGTAAATACTCACCTTTTGCAGTCAAACACCACTTTGATGCAGTGAATTCTCCTCCTGAAGTCCACCGGGAAACCAAAGAACTCCACACTCTTTGAATGTCAATCTCCAGGTTACCCTGCAGCTGTCACTGGATTCTTTCTCCGACTTCACATTACTGTACGATGTGGGGACCCAAGTGATCAATACTTCCAGACATGTTGCTTTTCCAGTGGACTTTGGGGTGGGTTTACAGCATCAGCTCAGTGTCCAAAAGCATAAGCACTGAGAAAGGTAAGTATTTACTGCCTTCTTTTACAAGTAACAAGGCTTGTGTACTTTCATTATTTATTGTAGTGTATGACCTAAGCCAGCGCTGCTCCATTGTCCATGCCCTCTGACACATTTCGTCCGCCCACTATCATGCTACAGTGGGCCATACATTACTACAAGAATCGAGTTGGTTGAGTGGCGACCTGCCTTCCTCATGCTGACAATCCTAGATTAGTGTAATCAGACGTCCACTCCCTCATTCTGAGTACCAGCAAGAAAATCGTCCATACCTCCATTTTCAAGCGGTGCTGTATGTCTTTTCAGCTAATTTTTTGGCTACAGCCATTGTTCTGTGGGAATGTTATTATATTCTTCCTTTACTTGTATTTTCATGATGTGGGAGAGGAAAGTATTTACGCACTTTTTTGTTAAGTTAAATCTGTTATTTAAAGTTACATTTTTGCAGTGAAATCACTTCAAAGCCAAACTCTAGCCAAAAGGTCTTTTTTTGGATAGAGTGGAAAATGGTTACTACTTCTGCACAGTTTATTGCAGTCTGTCTGCTCCATGATGCTGGACAGGATGAGAATAAATTGGGTTCATCCACAGGATAATCAAAGCACCTACAACAATGTGCCATGTCATGAAAACTGCTGAGTAAGATACAATAATCTGGAATTTGTTGTTTCTTGGTCTTGAAATCGTTTTTATTACTAATGACTGAATTTGTTTCTTTAGGGTACAGATCTAATTTTAAAATATCTGTTGTATCTGCTATATGTACCCTGGTAGCCCTGTATATATTTAAAATTGTAATAATTGCTGCTTATATGATCCAGCAAATTCCACTTCATTACAACTTATAGTACAGATGTGGCGTACATAATTTTTCTTTATTCTCTGATAATGCATTCAGAGCTGTTTAGTCTCCTTCCTTCACATATGTTTTATTCATACCATAGATCTGAAAATTCTTGTATGCTAATGTTCCTTTTTTTTTTTTTTACAGGAAACCTCTTTAGTTTATTACATTGCAGGATGTCTAAAATGTAAAAGCAGTGCGATCTGTGTTTTCTCAAACTGTGCCAGCCTCTGAATCCAAAAATGCATTAAATTTATCCACAGTTGGCATCCACAGGCAGCAGTAATTTAGTTAGCCATGCCAATCAGGGCAACCGGATATTCTGAAACTTACAACAAATTCTGTCAATATTCAAGTGATCTCCTAAGGTCAGCCCTAGACTGGTGAACATAAACACAGTCCCGGTAAATAACTCAAGTGTCAGTTTTAGTAAAGCTGAATCTTTAGTAAATGCTAAGAAATAATATGCTAGTGTTGCAATTTTACTCCAGAAAGACAGCAAGGTAGTAAAAAAAAAAAAAAAAAATTTGCCTCTTAGTATAGACCTTTGTTTTAAGTTTTGCTAAAATTTCATAAAGGAAAGTTAGTGCAGGTGTAAAGACAACTTTGTAAAACTGATGGTATTGGGCAACATTTGACCCTTTTTTCCCCTCTTTGCCGTCTGTGGCCAGTTTATTTATTTATTACAGGTACTTATACAGTGCTGTAAATTTACACAGCGCTTTACACAATTTAAATTGATATAGAGTTCCAAGCTGTTTTGCCTACACCTCCTATTTTTGAGGTTGAAAAAAATGGTCCCTTATGGGGATAACCTATTTTACACATCACCTATATATTTTATGGTAATAGCCAACTGGATGTAATATGTTTGCAAATAAATGGGTGTCCATGGGTGAACAAAACAATTATGCTGATAACAGTACAGTTGTTCTCTCAAAGTTAGGGGCCCATTTGTACTAGCTATTGGTCCTCATTGTCAGGGCTGGGCTCAGCCATTCCTTCACTGAACTGGCCACTCAGCTGTTGGCTAATTGCCATCTCCTATCTCTCCACAGTTACTCAGCAGGTGATGATCATGCTCGTCAGTCCTGCCTACTTAAGCCGTCCTGTCCAGAGGTTCTCTGCCTTCACCTTGGTCAAGGGAAGCCCCTAGACAACTCAGTCTCAACCAGGCACATGACAGTATCACTCAGCCATACTGGAGTCCAAAAGGGATGCTTCACCAGTAGTGTCTGTACATCAGCAGTTAACCTCTCTTACCAGGCAATGAAGAATCCACAGGAAGGGTATATTCAACTGGAAAGCCACATCCAGTCCTTGTCTGCTACACCTCTTTTGACTACTACCTCTTCATTGGCAACTAAACCTGTCATGGCTTAGCTGCTCTAGCAACAGTCCACTTCTGCACCTACAGTGGTCATTCCCCACCAAGAACCCTGACAACAAGCTTTAAGCATTTTAAAATGCCTGTCAGTTGTATTTTGCTTTACAACTACAAACTTTTGAATCTACAAAAGGAACCATGAATCTGCAGTAAAAATCACACCTTTCAATATAGTGGTAAAAATTGTAAAAATAGTAAACGTAGTCAAAACATAGCCAGGGTTCGGTAATTAAAGCGGGTAGTCAGTACAAAACAGTAAATCAGGAAGCCAGAGATCAGCATAGTCGGAGACAGCAAACAGGATCAGGAACCAGAAGGAACGTCAGCCAGGCAAGTCTTTAACAGGAACACAGCAGAGAACATACAGATATGTTGACCAAGGCGAGGGCATGGGAGAAATGAATCAGGCAGTTTAAAATAGCCAGAAGGGTTTTAAGAAGGAAACATGAAATACATTTGAAATTTGCATGTTAGAAGGAGGGTCTAATGCATAAGCAACTGTGTTGATCTTACGGAGAATACGGAAAGGCCCAATAAATTGTGGTGCCAGTTTCAGCTAGGGAACATGGAGTCTGAGGTTCTGAGATGACAGCCAGACCCTCTCCCCAACCTGGTAGGCATCTGCGGTCAGCATGGAGTCTGTACCTATCACTGGCACATTGCAAGGACTCTTGGACCTGTAACCAAGTGGAACGAAGACCACGGAGATTCTTTGAGGAGCTGAGGAGCAAATGAGTCAGATAACATGGATGGTTGGAAATCATAATTCGCCAAAAACTGAGACAAGCGGTATTGACGACACTATTGTGAGCAAACTCCGCCCAAGGTAAGAGATCTGACCAGTTGTTATGGTGGTCAGAAATATAGCAGCGTAGAAACTGCTGCAAGGCTTGGTTGGCTCGTTCTACGGCCCCATTGAACTGTGGGTGATACGCAGAGGAGAAGGAAAGCTGAATTCCCAACTGTGCACAAAAGGCTTGACAAAATCTGGAGACAAACTGGCTACCCCTGTCCGAGATGATAACATTGGGTAGCCCATGTAATCAAAAGATCTCCCGAGCAAAAATGGATGCCAGTTCTTTGGATGTGGGCAACTTCTTAAGTGGAATACAATGTGACATTTTCGAGAACCTATCAACCACCATAAGAATAACTGTTTCCCTGGGAGTTGGGTAACTCCACAATAAAATCCAAAGACAGGTGGGTCCAAGGCCTCTCTCCATTAGGTAGGGGTTGTAGGAGACCCACTGGAAGGTGTCGTGGTGTGTTACACTGAGCACACTTGGAACAAGGGGCTATGAAGGCGACTACATCCGCGCAGAGACTAGGCCACCAGAATTGTTGCATATTTGGCCCAAATTAGTTGATTCTTCCCTGGGTGGCCAGCTGCCTTGGGAGAATGGTAAGTCTGGAGCAAAGCCGCATGGAGACTCTCAGAGACAAAGCAGCGGTCGCAAGGTTTCTCGGGAGGAGAGTGGTTCTGAGCGGCAAGAATTCTCTCGCCCAAGGGTGAAGTGAGACTGGCTACAAACAGTTGCCAGAATACGAATCGTAAGGTATCACAGGAACCAACTCCATCTTGAAAGCAAAAGAAAACTGTTGCGACAATGCATCAGCCCTTACATTCTTGGTACCGGGTAAGAATGAGACTATGTAACTGAAGCTTGACAGAAAAAAAGCCCATTGTGCCCTCCTGGGAGATAAACGTTTTGCCTCAGACAAGAATGTGAGATTCTTGTGGTCAGTCAAAATGAGAACCGGCACAGTCGTACCGTCGAGGAGATGCCTCCATTCTTTTGGACCTAAAATGATCACTAACAGCTCTTTCTCCCCAATCTCGTAATTACATTCCACAGGAGACAATATATTGGAGAAGTAGCCACAAGGATGCAAAATGCTCTCAGAGGTAGGACGTTGAGACAGAAGGGCACCAACTCCAGTCTCAGATGCATCAACCTCAGATGCATTACCCAGTTACCCAGTTTCCCTGACACAGGAAGTCGCTAGCTTGGCACAGACTGATCAGGGAACACTTTGCATTTTCTCAATGAATGCAAAGTGTTCTCTAATTGGACAAGGTGAAGAGGCGAGGTGATGACATCACAATCTCCACCTCATCCAATCAGGAAACACTTTGCATTCATTGAGAAAATGCAAAGTGTTCACTGCTTACACCAGTAAGCAGCAGAGCAGCCACTTGACACAGGACCCAGTAGAGATCATTGTAGTCGTGATTTCTACTTCAGGGATTTCCAGATTCCACAGGAATCCCACAGGTATGACACTTACATAGTTAAATTGGTCCAAGCTGGGCAAATGTAACTGTAAAAATTGTCATACATAAACTGCTTTAACATTGTTAAATTATCTGTTAAATCCAGTGAAATGGCCATGCCCAGGGTTGGGTCTTCTTCTCCCGCGCCTGTCTTTTGCTATGATTGGACGCCTAGCGTCCAATCACAGCGCCTGTGACTTCAGCCAATCAGGTTACAGGTAACAGACCTGGCAACCTGATTGGCTGAGAGGCGGGTCTGTGTTAGGGAAGCGATGTATTCGCTTCTCTAACACAATTGTGCCAAGTGCATCTGCTGAAGCAATTTACACAACTGAATGAGAATCCAGTTGCTGCTTGTAAGGGGTGTGTGGGTGGAAATACTTCCCTATATTATGACACTAGGGCAGCTGAAGAAGTACACTTTTAACTAAAAGTTGAAATTCAGTTTAAATAAGGATTTAAAATTAGATCATGTCATATAAAATTAATTAGAGCCCATTCATTACAGAATGTCAGAGACAAATTTCCACCCTTCTGTTGCTCGTACAATTTCCATACTCATAAATCATTGCCAGTACTTAGCAGCACATACAACTGAAAGAATATTTTCATTCATGCAATTTTCCCATGCTTACGTAGGAGTGAGTTAGGCGGATAAAACACAGAGCTACCACGATGCAGAATATTTACGCCCTTACGCCATAGCTTCTATGGTCTTATTGTTGTTTATTTTGGCAACAGCTTCTTCTCTGTACCAGGAAAAGTTTGGGAATTTTGTGTACTCCAAATATACAGAATATATATATATATATATATATATATATATATATATATATACAGTATCTCACAAAAGTGAGTATACCCCTCACATTTTTGTAAATATTTTATTATAACACTGGAAGTTCAACATGGCACCTCATGGCAAAGAACTCTCTGAGGATCTGAAAAAAAAGAATTGTTGCTCTACATAAAGATGGCATAGGCTATACGAAGTTTACTAAGACCCTGAAACTGAGCTGCGGCATGGTGGCCAAGACCATACAGCAGTTTAACAGGACAGGTTCCACTCAGAACTGGCCCCCCATGGTCGACCAAAGAAGTTGAGTGCACGTGCTCAGCGTCATATCCAGAGGTTGTCTTTGGGAAATAGACGTATGAGCGCTGCCAGCATTGCTGCAGAGGTTGAAGGGTGGGGGTCAGCCTGTCAGTGCTCAGACCATATGCCGCACACTGCATCAAATTGGTCTGCTTGACTGTCATCCCAGAAGGAAGTCTCTTCTAAAGATGATGCATAAGAAAGCCTGCAAACAGTTTGCTGAAGACAAACAGACCAAGGATATGGATTACTGGAACCATATCCTGTGGTCTGATGAGACCAAGATAAACGTATTTGGTTCAGATGGTGTCAAGAGTGTGTGGTGGTAACCAGGTAAGGAGTACAAAGACAAGTATGTCTTGCCTACAGTCAAGCATGGTGGTGGGAGTGTCATGGTCTGGGGCTGCATGAGTGCTACCAGCACTGGGGAGCTACAGTTTATTGAGGGAACCATGAAAGCCAACATGTACTGTGACATACTGAAGAAGAGCATGATCCCCTGCCTTTGGAGACTGGGCCGCAGGGCAGTATTCCAACATAATAACAACCCCAAACACCAACCTCCAAGACTACCACTGCCTTGCTAAAGAAGCTGAGGGTAAAGGTAATGGACTGGCCAAGCATGTCGCCAGACCAAAACCCTATTAAGCATCTATGGGGCATCCTCAAACGGAAGGTGGAGGAGCACAAGGTCTCTAACATCCACCAGCTCCGTGATGTCGTCATGGAGGAGTGTAATGCCGCGTACACACGATCAGACTTTTTGACGGACTAGGTCCGACAGTCTTTCCGACGGACTTTGCAGCGGAGGTCCGCCGGACTTTAAAACAAATGGACTTGCCCACACACGATCACTCCAAAAGTCAGACGGATTTGAACGTGATGACGTGCAACCGGACTAGAATAAGGAAGTTCATAACCAGTAGCCAATAGCTGCCCTAGCGTCGGTTTTCATCCGTCGGACTAACATACAGATGACCAGAACTCGAATCTGTCGGAAAGATTTGAAACATGTTTTATTTCTAGGTCCGTCTGACTTTTGGGAAAGAAAAGTCTGCTGGAGCCCACACACGATTGAATTTTCCGATGAATTCAGACGGATTCCGGAAAGTCTGATCATGTGTACGTGGCATAAGAGGACTCCAGTGGCAACCTGTGAAGCTCTGGTGAACTCCATGCCCAAGAGGGTTAAGGCAGGGCTGGAAACTAATGGTGGTCACACAAAATATTGACACTTTAGGCCCAATTTGGACATTTTCACTTAGGGGTGTACTCACTTTTGTTGCTGGCGGTTTAGACATTATTGGCTGCGTGTTGCGTTATTTTGAGGGGACAGCAAATTTACACTGTTATACAAGCTATACACTCACTACTTTACATTGTAGCAAAGTGTAATTTCTTCGGTGTTGTCACATGAAAAGATATAATAAAATATTTTCAAAAATGTGAGGGGTGTACTCACTTTTGTGAGATACTGTGTGTGTGTATATATATATATATATATATATATATATATATATATATATTTATATTTATACAATATTGTCAAAAGTATTGGAACGTCTGCCTTTACACACACATAAAATTTAATGGCATCTCAGTCATAGGGTTAAATATTGAGTTGGCCCACCCTATGGCCCCTTTCACACTTATACGACTTGTTCCACGATTTGGGACCGCAAAGTAGCATGACAAGTCGTTTCCCATGATTTCCAATGACAGACATTCATATTAGTACAACTTCAAGTCGATCCGACTTCAAAGTAGTCTCTAAACTACTTTGGTCCGATTTTGATGCCACAGGCATTCCTTGAAATCGTGGCAAAATCGCGGCAAAAATCGCAGCAAAATCACGGCCGCGAATCGCGGGAAAATCACAGTGAAGTCGCACAAGTGTGAAAGGGGCCTATAACAGCTTTAACTCTTCTAGGAAGGCTGTCCACAAGGTTTAGAAGTGTGTCTATGGGAATTTTTGACCATTCTTTCAGAAGCGCATTTGTGAGGTCAGGCACTGATGTCTGACGGGAAGGTCCAACATCAAGGTCCATAAAGCAAGGTCCATAAAGACATGGATGAGCGAGTTTGGGGTGGAGGAACTTGACTGGCCTGCACAGATTTCTGACCTCAACCCAATAGAACACCTTTGGGATGAATTAGAATGGAAACTGCGAGCCAGGCCTTCTGGAAGAATGGTCAAACATTCCCATAGACACGCTCCTTAAACTTGTGGACAGCCTTACCACAAGAGTTGAAGCTGTTATAGCTGCAAAGGGTTGTCCAACTCAATATGGAACCCTACGGACTACGACTGGGAGGCCATTAAAGTTCGTGAAAAGGCAGGTGTCTCAATACTTTTTACAATATAGTATAGTATAATATATATATATATATATATATATATATATATATATAATCATATGTATCATGTATTTTATGTTTTATAAAGAATCAGACGAAGATGGATCAGGTGCCATGATGTGCTGTTAGCTGTCTAAAGATTCAGAAGATAAGACTGATGAGGTAGCATTGTACTTTGTATAGAGACGCTGTACCCTACCCAAAAATGCAAAGGGAACTTTACTTTACTTGCCTTGCCTGATAGCATCTTGAGTGATTTCCGTGACATAGCAGAACAGTCAATCACTTTGTCTGCTTACATTAGCTTTGGTCTGATTCTACACTGTTGAAATGTGTAGAGACAGACATGGTGCATTGTAAACAGCAGCTCCTAGGTAAGATATTCCATCACTGTCAGTATAAATTACTCGCTCAGACAGGTAACAGCAAAATTGAATGAATTGTTTTGCTCCCAAGCAGAATCAGGTGACTCCTATCTCGTAATATACCAAGACAACACTTATGTCTCGCTCTTCCCACTCCTTATCAACTGGTACTGGAAGAAGAGAGGTAAGAGTGATGGGAAATCTCTTGCCTTTTTTTGATCCATCATCCTAAGATCTCATGCTAGTTACTTCTGGAAACAATCCTAATCCAAACCCTTCAGCCTGGGTGTCAGGGATTCCTCATAGATGTCTGTAGAGCAGAAGAGCTCTAGCGCTGTCATCCTCATCCTTGCTTCACTATTTAGTGAGTCCCTAACCCAGGACATGGAGCAGTCTGAAATATTTGAACATTATTAGAAAAACCTTATCAGTCCGATCTAACTATAGTCCTTATCCATATATACATCCATACGAGTCCTCCTTCTATCTCAGATCAAATTCTAGCTTTACATGACAATACAAGGATGCATGTGAAACTTGGAGACAAAGAGTAAATAACAGAAAGATTACCAATCTGGCGCAGTCACTTTATTTAACAATTAAAACAACTGTGGTAATTGTACTCACATTCTATCAGTGGGAAGGGTTCTTACTACACAAAGTCATGCAAAGGGAGAAGCAATCACTGTGGCCAGCAGTTGTTACTAGATGCCAGCTTAGTCCTCCTCACCTTGAACCAGGCTCTTGCCACTGTTACTGTAGAACCCAAGCATAGAGTGCTGTACAGTCATGGTGAAGTGCCATCTTGGATCCTAGCTGTCAGTAGTCTGGAGGTGGAGGAGGGAACTGAGCCGTCATTTAGCAGGAAAAGCTGGCTCCTTGGCTGGGGAAATGGGAGCTGTTTATAAATTGGGAACCTGTCACTTTAAGATCTTTTTAGAGGGTTTTATTCCTTGCATTAATGCATAGGAAATGGGGTAAGAAGTTCAGTCCACCCTTAGACCCATACACACTATAAGATCTTCTGCTGTGTTTTGTCTTCAGATTTACCAAAACCATATAATATGGGGTCAAACCTTAAAGTGGATGTAACCCAATTATGTCATAATGTAGGGAATAAGATTTCCTTTCATTTGAGCCCAGTCTTGCCACACAGATTTACTTCAGCCCTGAGAAATCCTCTTTTATTATTCAGTTAGAAAGATCTTGACAAAGTGCTGAAAACTTTGTCAAAAAACACCCCCTTGCTGTGAGTGACAGGTGATTTACATATTTCATGCACTAGCCTGAGACAGGCACAGACCACAGATCCACAGACCAGAGTGAAAATAAATGTATTCTCGGGTGAACAGCAAGAAGAATATAGGGGAGATGTATGTAGTCAGAGCTGGGCAGAATAGAACATCCAGTGATCTGATGATTGTTATAGTGCAGTGTGTGTGTCTGAGGATACATTGATCACAGGATTTGTTATGTGGGGGAGGGGTGGATTTCTCACTTTTTATAATTACACAGGATGTGCCTCTTTTAGGCTAGTGCATGAGATATGTAAATCACCTGTCACTCACAGCAAGGGGGCGTTTTTGACAAAGTTTTTAGCACTTTGTCAAGATCTTTCTAAATGAACAATAAAAGAGGATTTCTCAGGGCTGGAGTAAATCCGTGTGGCAAGACTGGGCTTAAATGAAAGGAAATCTTATTCTCTACATTATGACATCTACTTTAAGAGTTTCAATTTGTATGCAATCAGGCAGGCCCTTGCACTACATGGTTTTGGTAAATCTGAAGACAAAAATATGCAGAAAATCTAATAGTGTGTATGGGCCCTTACCCTTAACCTCCCTGGTGGTATGATTATGTCAGATTTTGCGTCTCAAAGCGGTACAATTATTTTGCATAGAAATTTGGCGTTTTATTTTGTAGGCCTGTAATTCTTAGCAATAACACTCTTAAATCTCAAGTTTCCAGGCAGAAAGAACAGTATTATGTAATATAAAACTGCATGCAGGGCACAGGACAAAGCACTGGGAACAAAAGGGATGTGAAATAATTTCATACAGTAATGTAATCTGTAAGATTACAGTGTACTGTATGTATTATGATTTTTCACTTTTTTGAATTTGCCGCCGGGCTCCGCCCCCGTGGGTCGCGACACTCACAGGGATCGGAGCTCGGCACAGAGAGGCTTTGGGTGGAGGACAGAGCCCACGGACAACGGGGAGGGACATTGCAGGATCCTGGGGACAAGGTAAGTATACCGCACCAGGATCCTCCAATGCAATCCAGAGTGTGCCTCGGGGTTACCGCTAATGGTACTGAAATTTAACTCCGAGCCACACTCTGGAAAACCGCCAGGGAGGTTAAGCTGGCCTTAGATGATTTTTATTTTTTTTTCCGTTCAGCCAGACTGCTGAACAAAACAAAAATGCATGGTTTCCTCCATCCACACAGACAAGGTGGATGGAGGAATCCTCCCTGCCAGGACATTATATTCTGACAGCAGGATTCTCCGCTATCGGAATACACTGATCGACAAAAGTTTGCCAATATCTCTGTTTGGGGTCGCGGCTTAGCACCATTGTATGTGTGTATGGACTCACACAACCTAGCTCGGGACCATGCATGCACGGGTACGCCTTAACACCCGGCTTGCTACAGGAGGCACCTGAAGGAGGGAAGAGCCAATAGTGTTGGCAGGGACTGTCAGAAGAGGAGTAAAGAATCCTTTCTGTGCAATATCATTGCACTGAGCAGATACATATAACCTCTTTTTTTTTGCCTTTAGTATCACTTTAAATCTCACTACAGGCAAAAAAGTGCTTTAAACTGAAACCAGGAACCTGTACCTTTTCCAGAAGTAGCAGCATCTCTAGTAGCAGCAACCAGTGTTAATTTTGATATCAAATTTCAATTTAGTTTTTAGTGATATGCCCCGTACACATGACCGGACTTTCCGGCAGACTAGGTCCGACGGGATTAGTCCGTCGGACAATCCGATCGCGTGTGTGCTAATCCGATAATTTTTCGGTAAAAAAAATCAGACGGACCTAGAAATAGAACATGTTTCAAATCTGTCCGACGCACTCAATTCCTATCGGGAAAACCATTTGTCTGTATGCTGGTCCGACGGACCAAATACGACGCAAGGTAAGCTATTGGCTACTGGCTATTGAACTTCCTTTTTTAGTCCCGTTTACGTCATCACGTTCGTGTGTGGCAAAGTCCGTTCGTTTTGGATAGTCCGTTGGAACTCTGCCGAAAGTCCGTCGGGAAGACCGTCGAACCTAGTCTGCCGGAAAGTCCGTCATGTGTACGTGGTAATAGTCTTTTGACTAAAATGCCATTTTAGTTTTAGTTGTATTTTAGTCTTTTGACTAAATTGCCATTTTAGTTTTAGTCACATTTTAGTCATCAGAATTGTTTTAGTTTTATTCCTATTTTAGTCGACTAAAATCTCCAGTATATTTTAGTCGTCTAAAATCGAATAGGTTTAGTTACATTTTAATGCATTATTTAAGCATTTCTTGAGAATTGCCAAACTCATTATATACATTACTCCTGGAGTAAAAATCTAATAATATGTTACTATTTATGCCGGTTTGAACATGCACTACAGACACAGATTTAGCCGTGGCGATATATAACGTCTTTATAAATAAAACCTAGTTTTATAAACAAAAAAATATATTGCTCTTTGACAAACAGAAGTACAACTTGAAAATATAAAAAAAAAAAAAATCTGTAAACTCTATTGGCTGTAGTGGCATTTCACATATTACCTAAATATATTACCACCATTAGATATTAAGAAAAAAAAAAAAGCCTTTTTCTTATTTTTTTTGTTTTGTTTTACCAGCTTAGTACTTATTCTTATGTTGTAGTGCAGTATTACCTTTGGCATCAAATTTCAATTTAGCTTTAGTCATTTACTCGTATTTTAGTCTTTTGACTAAAATGCCATTTTAGTTTTAGTCGTATTTTAGTCATCTTAATTGTTTTAGTCATATTTTAGTAGACTAAAATAGTATTTATTTAGACGACAAAAATATTTTTAGTTAACAAAATTAACACTGGCAGCAACAGCCTCAGCAATTCTCTTGCTAATCCTGCTTATTCCCAACACATTCATGAGTTCCTTGTCCCAACAGCAGAGTCCCCCTTTTTTTTATTTCGCCCAAATCTTTTTTTTTTTATTTCGCCCTTTCTTGGTGGTGACAATGGTCACCAGTACAAGTTGTGGGGCAAGTCTTCCCAAGGGGGACACAGACAGCAATACAAACTTAAAGTGTTACTAAACCTAGTACCCTGTTTTCACTATATCTGGTATCCCACAGTACACAGAACATGGAAATGCAATTGTTTTAGTAAATATACATCCCCATCAACTCATTCCCCACATCTATTACCTTTTGTACCCCCCCCCCCCCCCCCCCTTTAGAATGTAAGCTCTACGAGCAGGGCCCTCCTGTCCCTTCTGTATTGAACTGTACTGTAATTGTGCTGTCCCCCTCTATATTGTAAAGTGCTGTGTAAAACTGTTGGCGCTATATAAATTGTGTATAATAATAATAATAATATACACTGCATCAGCAGTATATAGCAGTCTTATGACTTCTATCAGTGTCTGGCCGAGTACTGGTCAAAGCTTGTAGGAGGAGTTTTTATTATCCTTCGACTGTCCTATAAAGCTGCAGGACCCCTGACCCCCTGACCCTCTGTCTGGACAGTGCTGATTGGCCCTGTGCTGATCACATGCACCCTACCAAGAAAAAACTCTCTAGCAATACACACCAAACTGAGCATGTGCAGCTTGTCCCCAATGCTCTGTTCTATCAGGAGATGGTTTGGGACTGTGGAAGAATAGGAGGATCAGAGAAAACAGGATCAAACAGCCTTTTTACACAATGAAGAAGATTAACCCCTTAGGTTCCACGGTGAGTATAACAAGCATAACCAGCATGCTTTACTGCATATACAGAATTGTATTGTTGTGAGTTTAGTAACACTTAAACATAGCGTTTTATCACTCCCTACTCTTTCTAAAATTAAAAGAAAAAGAAGGTTTTCACCTAGAGATGTATTTTAAGGCCTAGCTCTGCCCAGAGCTGCATGCAAGCAGCCTATCTAAGGAAAAGCAGATACAGTGAGGGAAAAAATATTTGATCCCCTGCTGATTTTGTATGTTGGCTCACTGACAAAGAAATTATCAGTCTATACTTTTAATGGTGGGTTTATTTTAACAGTTAGAAACAGAATAACAACAACAAAAAAACAGAAAAGCACATTTCAAAAAAGTTATAAATTGATTTGCATTTTATTGAGTGAAATAAGTATTTGATCCCCTATCAATCAGCAAGAATTCTGGCTCCCAGGTGTCTTCTATAAAGGGAAAGGGCTGAGATTATGAGCACTCTCTTAAAGGGAGTGCTCCTAATCTCAGCTTGTTACCTGTATAAAAGACACCTGTCCACAGAAACAATCAATCAATCAGATTTAAAACTCTCGACCATGACCAAGACCAAAGTGCTGTCCAAGGATGTCAGGGACAAGATTGTAGATCTACCCAAGGCTGGAATGGGCTACAAGACCATTGCCAGTCAACTTGGTGAGAGGGTGGCAACAGTTGGTGCGATTATTCGCAAATGGAAGAAACAGAAAATAACTGTCAATCTCCCTCAGTCTGGGGCTCCATGCAAGATCTCACCTCGTGGAGTTTCAATAATCACGCCAGAGAATCTTGTCAATGATCTCAAGACAGCTGGGACCACAGTAACCAAGAAAACAATTGGTAACACTACGCCGTGAAGGACTGAAATCCTGCAGCTCCTGCAAGGTCCCCCTGCTCAAAAAAGCACATTTACAGGCCTGTCTGAAGTTTGATAATGAACATCTGAATGATTCAGAGGAGACCTGGGTGAAAGTGTTGTGGTCAGATGAGACCAAAATCAAACTTTTTGGCATCAACTTGCCGTGTTTGGAGGAGGAGGAATGCTGCTTATGACCCCAAGAACACCATCCCCAATGTCAAACATGGAGGTGGAAACCTTATGCTTTGGGGGTGTTTTTCTGCTAAGGGGACAGGACAACTTCACTGCATCAAAGGGACGATGGACGGGGCCATGTACTGTCGAATCTTGGGTGAGAACCTCCTTCCTTCAGGGCATTGAAAATGGGTCGTGGATGGGTATTCCAGCATGACAATGACCCAAAACACACGGTCAAGGCAACAAAGGAGTGGCTCAAGAAGAAGCACATTAAGTACATCCTGGAGTGGCCTAGCCAGTCTCCAGACCTTAATCCCATAGAAAATATGTAGAGGGAGCTGAAGGTTCGAGTTACCAAACATCAGCCTTGAAACCTTAATGACTTGGAGAGGATCTGCAACGAGGAGTGGGACAAAATCCCTCCTGAGATGTGTGCAAACCTGGTGGCCAACTACAAGAAACGTCTGACCTCTGATTGCCAACAAGGGTTTTGCCACCAAGTACTAAGTCATGTTTTGCGAAGGGGTCAAATACTTATTTCATGACTTTCATAACTTTTTTGAAATGCGTTTTTATGGATTTTTATGTTTTTATTCTGTCTCTCGCTGTTAAAATAAACCTACCAATAAAATTATAGACTGATCATTTGTTTGTCAGTGGGCAAATGTACAAAATCAGCAGGGGATCAAATACTTTTTTCCCTTACTGTATAGCTGCCACGCAGTATCATCCACACAGCCAAGTGTAAGCAAGGATGGGTGCGAGGCCCGAACGCACACTGTCTGCATTCAGGGCCGTGCACTCACTGTTGCGCGCATGTTAAAGTCGCTACAGCTCTGTGTCTGCACTCACCTACATAGGCTGCCGGAAAGCAGCTCCAGGCGGTGAAAAGCGCACAAACGGACCTCTGTACAAGTGCCAATTATATTGACCTTTAAGTGGATGGTTTTTATGTTTTTATATAAAAATGCGCACTATAAGGTTACAGTGATCCCAAGACCACTACAAACCTATTACATTTTAAAACAGTTTCTAATATAGACATCTATTTATTTTCTTTCAAAGCAGGAAATTCTAATATTAGTTTCCACAGGACATTGACATCTAATAGCACTGCATATGTTTGTGAAAGGTCTGTTTGTGAAACTGCTAACGTGTGAACATTGACACCTTCCACAGCTACACATGGCGACCTCATCACATTCAGGAGGTAGTTGGACAGCTAATTGGAGGAATTTACTAAGGCACAGGGGGAAAATGACTTCTAAACAGCTCATTAGCAATTGATTGCTTGCTTTAAAGGAGCCAAGTCCCACAGTAATAAAATGGCTGGGGTAATGACCACCCCAATACAATATATTGGGGGTTCTTCGGACTATGGTGGTCAACTATGCTACTTGCATGGTAAACAGTATCTTAAATTCGGTATATGGCAAAAACAGATGGTTAGCCTTTAATGCAATTGTTTTATGTTTTTACTGCTAGGCATGTAAAGTATAACGTTGCATGGTTTTATTTAACCTCCCTGGCAGTATGATTATTTCAGATTTTTGGTGCTGAAAGCGGTACAATTATTTTGCATGGAAATTTGGCATTTTATATTGTAGGCCTGTAATTGTTAGGAATAACTCACTTAAATCTGTCTAAACCAAAGTCTAGTAGACATCTCGGGTATGATAAAGTTTGAAACACAAAATCATAAATTATAATATAATAAATAACTATAAATAATTATACCAAATAATAATATAATAATAATAAAAATTATTCAATAATGTAATTAAATCAAAAACACTGAAATGTGCTCATTTGCAGAATTGTCGCTGTCATTACTTTTCCCCACAAATCACTATCGCTCAATTCGGCGAGTGATTCTAATTTATTATCGCGGTTTTCTAGCTGGTCTAAAACCCCTTTTGATGTAAAGGGACGGTTTTGGTTTCTATGGACAATCTCTAGTTTCCAGGCAGAAAGAACAGTATTTATAATATAAAACTGCATGCAGGGCACAGGACAAACCACTAGGGACAAAATGGATGTGAAATTATTTCATACAGTAATGTAATCTGTAAGATTACAGTGTACTGTACTTCACTTTTTGAATTTGGCGCCGTTCTTCGTCCCCATGCATCGCAACGCTCACAGGGAACGGAGCCCGGCTCCGTGATGAATCAAGCGGAGGACGAGCTGCTCACACTGCGGGGAGGACATCGCAGGATCCAGGGGACAAGGTAAGTAAGCTCTTCCTGGATCCTGCGATGCGATCCCGAGTCTGGCTCGGGGTTACCGCTTTTGGTTCTGAAATTCCACCCCGAGCCAGACTCGGGAATACCGCCAGGGAGGTTAACATGGTACAGGTAAAATGGGGGAAACACTGCGCTAACCCAAAAGATAATATATAGTGATAAAATGAAATATCAAAATATACAGTGATAAAATGAAATATATCGTGAAAATATATATGAAAGCAGCCAACACCCTAACAAACAAAGTCAAATAAACAAGTGAAAACCAATGTGTAGCGCTAACAAAAAAGTGAATAAATAGTGGAACTAAATAATTCACAAAAAACAAATAAATAATGTGCAAAAAGTCCAATATTGTGCAATAGAACTAAACACAATATTATATGTAAGTGATAAAGTCCTTGCTCAAAGGCGACTAATCATGTGACATAGGACATCCTTTCATGTGCAATGTGGGGTATAGGAGGTAGTACAAAAGGGAATTATCCCATGCAGTACAGAGCATATAAAAATATGAATTAAAATAAAAACAGACTAAAAGCAATATGGGGGTCTCAAAATCAGCAAAGCCCTTTTGTACTACCTCCTATACCCCACATTCAATAAAAGTAGTGGCGGACTTACACCATTGGAGATTTCCTTTTCTTTTCCCTGTTCCCCTTTTTTTGGGTTTTTCCTGGTGCCACATGTCATTGTGGACCATTCTGGATGACATGCCAGTGTCGTTTCGGAGGATTTCGGAATATCAACTTGGGAATCCATCCTAGATCCGGAGGTGTGCTGTCTGAATCCAATCTTTGGTCTTCCCGGTGCCATCTACAGGAATTACCCTAAAGCCCCATACACACGCGCGGATTATCCGAGGACCAGGTCCGTCGGATCCTGTCCGTCGTACTTTGTCCGATGTTGGTGTTGCGTACACACGGTCGGACAAAGTTGTCGGAAAATCCGATCATTCTGAACGTGGTGACATTTGTTGCCTACGACAGGACTACGTAGCGGCTAGTAGCCAATAGATTTGGTCTTGTAATGTGATCTGAGCATGCGTAGCACTTTGTCCGTCGGACTACGCTACACACGATCGGATTTGGTGTGATCGGACCTTGTTGTCAAAAAATCTATCCAGCAGGAGATAGGACTTTGTCCGTCGGACAATCCGACGTACACTGTCCGATGGTGCCTACACACGGTCGGATTTTTCGACAACATTGTCCGATAGGACAGAATCCATGCGAAAATCCGACCGTGTGTATGGGGCTTAAGCCTAACCGACCCACTGCCGCATGGTAGGTGGGTCCAACATCGCTGGTAAGTGTACTCATTTCATATCCGTTGGAGGGCCATCATATCCGTGTGTATACATACCAGAATCTGTGCCCCCAGTGATCCTTCAATATCATAACATTCCACATGAAAGGATGTCCTATGTCACATGATTAGTCGCCTTTGAGCAAGGACTTTATCACTTACATATAATATTGTGTTTAGTTCTATTGCACAATATTGGACTTTTTGCACATTATTTATTTGTTTTTTGTGAATTATTTAGTTCCACTATTTATTCACTTTTTTTGTTAGCGCTACACATTGGTTTTCAACATGGTACAGGTCACTAAAGTTCTGTGTATGTATCGTTTCTTACAGCACAGTCCTAAATAATGACTTTTTTCATAAACTATAACCTTCCATTAGTTGTATGCTAAAACTGTATTCAAACAATAACAATTAATAACATGTTCCTGAATTCGATTAAAGTGGTGTTAAACCCAAAAGCAACAATGTATTTTAATGCAGTTTACCATTTCTTAGATGTGATGGCTGCATCAATTTTCTTTTTTAGGTTTTCTTTCTTCTATTTTCATCCCGTGATTCAGCCAGCAAGTCTGTTCTTTTAAAAAAAAAAATAAAAAAAACCTAGCTCTCCAGCTGAATGTATCAGTTACAGAGATGAGACAAACCATTTCACACTTGCAGGGGTGCTTACAATGATCTGTTTTTATTTATTCATGTAAAACCTTTATCCCAAAAGGAAAAAAAAGCAGTTTATTATAACTGCTTATAAGGCAGACCATAGTTGGTGCAAATTTTTTACGGTTGCAGGAAAGATATTAGCATGATTCCCCCATCAACACAGACCAAGACCAGACCAGATCAACATCAAACAACCCCGTAACACCAGAATCCCTCCTGCCAAGCAATCGAAAATTCAAATCAAATAAACACAAAGCATCTCAAATTTTTAAGTAGGACTCCACGTGGTTCCCCTAGAGGGTATGATACCATGTATTTGTATAACAATTCATTCAATGGGTCCACATGTATATTCCTCATGATTAGGGTTACCACTTGTCCTCCTAATGTAAAAGAGTTCTGCACAAAGCAAGGTCCATAAAGACATGGATGAGCGAGTTTGGGGTGGAGGAACTTGACTGGCCTGCACCGAGTCCTGACCTTAATCCTAAAGAACACCTTTGGGATGAATTAGAGAGGAGACTGCGAGCCAGGTGTACTCGTCCAACATCAGTGCCTGACCTCACAAATGCGCTTCTAGAAGAATGATTAAACATTCCCATAGACACACTCTTAAACCTTGTAGACAGCCTTCCCAGAAGAGTTGAAGATGTTATAGCTGCAAAGGGTGGGCCAACTCAATATTGAACCCTACAGACTAATGCCCCGTACACACGGTCGGAAAATCCGACCACAAAATCCATCGGATTTTTTCAGACGGATTTTGTCCGACACTGGTGTTGCATACACACGGTCGGACAAAGTTGTCGGAAAATCCGATCATTCTGAACGTGGTGACGTTTGTTGCCTACGACGGGACTACGTAGAGGCTAGTAGCCAATAGCTTTGGTCTTGTAATGTGATCTGAGCATGCGTGGCACTTCGGAATTCGCTACACACGATCGGAAAAAGTCTGATCGGACTTTGTTGTCAGAAAATTTGAGAGCAGGAGATAAAACTTTGTCCGCCGGAAAATCCGACGGAAAAAGTCAGATGGAGCCTACACATGGTCGGAATTTCAGACAACATTGTCCGATAGGACATTTTCCGTCGGAAAATCCGACCGTGTGTACGGGGCATAAGACTGTGATGTCACTAAAGTTCATGTGCGTTAAAGGCAGGTGTCCCAATACTTTTGGTGATTAAGTGTTTATCTAAACTAAAGGAGGACATGGTTCAAGGAACATAAGTTAAAAGTTACCTATTAATACATGTCACATTATAATGCTTTTGGAATAGGTTACATAAACACTACTAAATTGCGGTGTTTGCTCATTTAACTTAGTCAGAATATAATTATTCCACAACATGTGTGTTTACAGTGATAACAGACAGGTGTTGAGGTGTAAATGTACACAAAACAAGATACTCTCTGTGTTTTGCAACCATTCATCACATACGTTATATAATAATACAAAGCAATAAAGTTGAAAAATAATAGAATCATTTTAGAGACTAGAGTAGTAAAGCTAAATATATGTTTGGTTTCTGAAATCTGAATTCAAGTTAACTTTCCTATGAGATAAATTCCTGACATTTATCTGCAAAATCAAAAATTGCTATACATTTGATATACACTACAGCACAACTAATTGTCTCAAGGCGCTGCCCCTCCAGTCTGAGCTCTGCTGTACAGGCTGACGCCAAGGTACTTACACTACCTTAATTAATATATATACTATATACTGTATATATATATATATATATATATATATATATATATATATATATATATATATACAGTATCTCATAAAAGTGAGTACACCCCTCACATCTTTGTAAATATTTTATTTTATCTTTTCATGTGACAACACTGAAGAAATTACACTTTGCTACAATGTAAAGTAGTGAGTGTACAGCTTGTATAACAGTGTCAATTTGCTGTCCCCTCAAAATAACTCAACACACAACCATTAATGTATAAACTGTTGGCAACAAAAGTGAGTACACCCCTAAGTGAAAATGTCCAAATTGGGCCCAATTAGCCGTTTTCCTTCCCAGGTGTCATGTGATTTGTTAGTGTTACAAGGTCTCAGGTGTGAATGGGGATCAGGTGTGTTAAATTTGGTGTTATCACTCTCACTCTCTGGAAGTTCAACATGGCACTTCATGGCAAAGAACTGCAAGGGTTTTGCACAGAGCAGCTCCGATCCTTCTCTTCTGAGGTGCCCCGCTGGCGCTCCTGGTTCCTGCCCTTCATCGGGTGCCCCATGGAGAGACCCGTGCGGGCACGCTCCAGAGTCCCGCTGCCTTGTCACTGACTTTGGTTGACAATGGCTCCTGCTGCTATCAATCTATCCAATGAGGAAAGAGACAGCGGCTGGAGTCGCTGGGCTTGTGCACATCGCTGGAACGAATGGGCTCAGGTAAGGAAAAGGGGGGCTCTGGGGGCAGCTGCAGCAAAGAAGGTTTTTCACCTTAATGCATTAAATGCATTAAGGTGAAAAACCTTGAGACTTTACAACTCATTTAATTTATTTATTTTATTCAGTTGTAATGTTTAGGGTTGTTTTTCCTGTAAACCTGTCTTCTGTGCTTGGAAAAAGCCAGCTATGTTTCTACAGGAATGTATGCCGTACTATAGTAAAAAAAAAATCATATTTGCTTGTCTACTGAATGCATTCCCCACACATGCTTTGCTGATCATTGTGCACATATAAATCTGTGGCACTGCCCATTAGACATGTGCACAATAGAAAAATTTGTTTATTTTCGTTTTGTTTCTTTTGTTTACGTTGATTCGTAACGATTCGTAATTCCGTAAGTCGTCGGTGTTCGTATTCGTAACGATTCGTATTTTCGTAAGTAATTTTTTCGTTGATTCGTTTTTCCGTTAGTTTAATTTTCGTTTATTCGAAATTCGTACGCATTCGTATTTTCGTAGATTTAGTTACATTCGTACTTTCGTAACATTGTTTTCGTAGATTCGTAATCGGAGCATAATTCATAATTTTATGTAATGTGTATGCTATTATTACATTTTAAGAGACACAGAAAATTACGAATCGAAAAAAAAAGTTACGAATGTACGAATTTTTTCGTTCAATCCATTCGAAGCACGTTAAGCAGCGCCATTGTAAGAGACACGGAAAATTACGAATCGAAAAAAAAAAAAAAAAGTTACGAATGTACGAATTTTTTCGTTCAATCCATTTGAAGCACGTTAAGCAGCGCCATTGTAAGAGACACGGAAAATTGCGAATCGAAAAAAAAAAAAAAAAAAAAGTTACGAATGTACGAATTTTTTTGTTCAATCCATTCGAAGCACGTTAAGCAGCGCCATTGTAAGGGACACGGAAAATTACGTATTTCAACAAAAAAAAAAAGTTACGAATGTACGAATTTTTTCGTTCATTTTGATTTTCGTTGTTCCTGTTTTCGTTTTTCGGATTTTCTTCTTTCGTAGTTTCGTTGTTTCTAATTTGGTTATTTCGGATTTTTGTTGTTTTTCGTATTCGTTCGATTCGAACATTCGTTATTCGTTAAATTTTTTAGCGAATCGTTCGTTCATTCGTACGATAACGAATGAATGAATATAACGAATTTTAACGAAAAACGAAAAAAAACGAAACGAATTGCACATGTCTACTGCCCATGTTTGAAGCACTGGGAGATGGACATAGGCCTTTATTGTCTATTATTTGTTATATTATCATCATCTTTCCAAAAGAACCTTTCTCCAGAGCACCAGAATGTAACATATGTTATTACATGTTACCAACACATCCTTTCATATGTCCTTTATTGTAACACATTAGAGACCTTCAGGCTAGGGCAGATTTATAAAAAATTGAGCAAAGGCAAAAGGCGCAATAGTGAAGGAGATGATTTAGAGATTACTCGGGTTATATTTCAGTTAAAGCAAGGAATCAGATTGGTCTGCTTTAGTTTACTCCAGTTTTTGTATAAGTAGATCATAGAAGCAATATTCATTTATTTAAAATTACAGTTAATATGTACTTGATTGTATAAAGTCAAAATTTCACCCTCACAAGAAAGACTATTTAGGAACTATTTGAATCCTGAATTGGTTGATGCACTCTGTACTGACATCTGCTGGACACAAGATACAGGGGTTACATCGTTTTACTGACGTAGAAGAATATAAGTGTATTCAAACTAGCCAAACTATAATGCGGCGTACACACGGTCGGAATTTCCGATGGAAACAGTCCGATGGGAGCTTTTCATCGGATTTTCCGACCGTGTGTATGCCCAGCGGTCTTTTTCTGTCGGAATTTCGGACGGACTTTAAATTGAGAACCTGTTCTTTTATAGTGCTGTCGAACGTGTTTTATGCCGCTGTGTTATTGACCGTCGGAATTTGGTGTGATCGTGTGTAGGCAACACAGCTTGAGCGGAATTCCGTCGGAAAAACCGTCAGAGTTTTTTTCGACGAGAATTCCGATCGCGTGTACGCGGCATTAAGGCTGTCACAGTTGATCTCCTTCAACAAAATTTTTGCTGTCTGACTGTTATGTTAACACTCTAGCTACACAATTTTCAGAGTCACTGAACAAGTAGTCAGACCAAGTCAGGGTCATGTGTCCTTAAACACGTCCTTAAACCATACTATTAAAACATTAAGGAACAGCATAACAGGTCAGGCAGAAAGAAAGGTCCACAAAATCAGACTCCATATTTTTTAAATGACAGGTTTTCATTTAGATGCAAATGCAATCTGTCACAAAGCAAAACATTTGTATTAGAAGCCTCTAATAGAAGCAGCCTATCCCAAAATAATGCTAGTTCTGGAGCAGTGAGCTAACTCCCTATGAGCCTGTATAGTAATGTCTTCTCTGCACCAGAAAGATGATGCAGTAAGCAATAAGCAGGCCTATGGCTGCTATAATCACAGGCTTCCGAGACAGGTGTTTTCATTTGTGACAAGTTACTTTAAAATTAACTTTGCTTTTCTGATGCAGAGTCCACTTTAATAAATGCCTCACCAACAGCACATACAGCATTTACCTTCCCTTTAAAGGAGAAGTACAGCCAAAGATCGTTCTGCCAAAGCCCGCTGTTGGCTGCCATCACAGAACCGGTCTAGGTTCGGGCAAGATCGCAACCATATGGTCGGGATCAGTCCACATGCCTGGACCGGAACCCGGCTCAGCCTCTCAGCGAGCCAGTAAGAGCCTGAGCCAGCTGCTCCCGACCCCTCCATAGCCCAGCGCTCCGGTAAGCGTAATGCTGCATCCAGCTAAAATCCTATACTTCTCTTTTACTGAAGGCCCACCAACAGCACATACAGTATCTCACAAAAGTGAGTACACCCCTCACATTTTTGTAAATATTTTATTATATCTTTTCATGTGACAACACTGAAGAAATGACACTTGTAAAGTATTGAGTATACAGCTTGTATAAAAGTGTAAATTTGCTGTCCCCTCAAAATAACTCAACACACAGCCAATAATGTCTAGGCCGCTGGCAACAAAAGTGTAAGTGAAAATGTCCAAATTGGCCCAATCTGTCAATATTTTGTGTGGCCACTATTATTTTCCAGCACTGCCTTAACCCTCTTGGGCATGGAGTTCACCAGAGCTTCACAGGTTGTCACTGGAGTCCTCTTCCACTCCTCCATGATGACATCATGGAGCTGGTGGATGTTAGAGACCTTGCGCTCCTCCACCTTCCGTTTGAGGATGCCCCACAGATGTTCAATAGGGTTAAGGTCTGGAGACATGCTTGGCCAGTCCATCACCTTTACCCTCAGCTTCTTTAGCAAGGCAGTGGTCGTCTTGGAGTTGTGTTTGGGGTCACTATCATGTTGTAATATTGCCCCGTGGTCCAATCTCCAAAGGGAGGGGATCATGCTCTGCTTCAGTGTGTCACAGTACATGTTGGCATTCATGGTTCCCTCAATGAACTGTAGTTTCCCAGTACCGACAGCACTCATGCAGCCCCAGACCATGACACTCCCACCACCATGCTTGAATGTAGGCAAGACACACTTGTCTTTATACTCCTCACCTGGTTTCCACAACACACGCTTGACACCCTCTGAACCAAATAAGTTTATCTTGGTCTCATCAGACCACAGGACATGGTTCCAGTAATCCATGTCCTTCGTTTTCTTGTCTTCAGCAAACTGATCTTGCACTGGGAGTTGACTAGGAGTTCCCCGTTGTGTGCGCTGCCTCTCTTCAAACTTACCTGAAAACCTTTTTTTTTAGTTTTAGATAGAGTGGAGAGGAATTAGGACGCTTGACAGTTATTACTGTCTGTACCCCCGTTAAGCCCCATACACACGGTCGGACAATCCGCGGACCAGGTCCGTCGGACCATGTCCGTCATACTTTGTCCGACGTTGGTTTTGCGTACACACGGTCGGACAAAGTTGTCGGAAAATCCGATCATTCTGAACGTGGTGACGTTTGTTGCCTACGACGGGACTACGTAGAGGCTAGTAGCCAATAGCTTTGGTCTTGTAATGTGATCTGAGCATGCGTAGCACTTTGTCTGGTCGGACAACCGTACACACGATCGGATTTGGTGTGATCGGACCGTGTTGACGGCAAATCTTTCCAGCAGGAGATAAGACTTTGTCCGTCGGACAAACCGACGTACACTGTCCGATGGTGCATACACACGGTCTGATTTTTCAACAACATTGTCCGATCGGACAGAATCCATGAAAAAGTCCGACCGTGTGTATGGGGCTTTAGGGGGATTTACCCTCTCTATTTGTCCTGTTTAGCATTATCATTGAAAGTGAAAGTACACTGTCCCCATAAAAGTAAAAGAGGGGGACATCTTCCAATGGGGACCCTAGTTCTGGTGATCTAGGGGTTCCCAAGGAATTCTCTTAATTTGCAGGGATTTCCTCTGACTTCCGGTTTGGCTATTGGACAGGAAATTAAGGGAAATTTCAGCAATGGGGCACAGAAAGGGGGGGGGGAATCTATAACCCTACCTTGCGCAATCAAGAAAAAAGAAAAAAAGTTTTGCCTATAGCTCTACTTTAAGGCTCCACTAACAGCACATACAGTATTCATCTTCCCTTTACTTAAGACCCCACTAACAGCACATCCAGTATTCACCTTTCATTTAATGAGGGCCCTCTAGCAGCACATATAGTATTCAACTTTCCTTCATTGAAGGTCTCACCAGTAGCACATACAGTACTCTCCTTCCCTTTATTGAAGACCCAATCAGCAGCACATACAGTACTCTCCTTCACTTTACTGAAGACTCCATTAGCAACACATACAGTATCACCTTCCCTTTACTGAAGACCCCATTAGCAGCACAAGCAGTATTCCCTTTAATGGAAGCCCCACCAGCAGCACATACAGTATCACCTTTCCTTTACTCCTCCGTGGCTCAGTTGGCACACTGGGACCGAAGAAAAATATGGGGTATTGGGGTTATCTGACTTACTCCTCTTTCCTTTTGTAACAGTCTTTGTGCTTGTTGATTGGTTGCTCAGGAACCCAACGCTATCACATTTGGGTGTACAGAACTCCTCACCTCTGTGTATGATGCAGCTTGGTGCTTACACAGGTCTCCCTAGCTCCCAGGGCGAACTATAGTGGAGGGGAGTGGTGAGAAGGTACAGTAAGTGTGTGCTGCTGGTGGGTTCACCATTAAGGTGAACATTTACATATAGCCTGACTGAAGGCTGCATTTACATTTCTGCATTTTTCACAAATCCCTGCAGAACATTAGCCCTTTGAGCAGTGGCGGCCGGTGTTATTAATTTTTTTTGGGGGGGCTGGCGGCAAACAGTGCACAGCCAGCCACATCAGCCTCATCGGGTCACCCGCACCCCCCCCCCCAGGTCGGGTAGTAACCGATCCTCAACATTTACCCCGTGCTTCCCTCTGGGTGACCAGCTTCCCCTGCGTCTTCTCCCCCTCCACCCTCCACCCGGCGGCCAGCGCAGCTTCTCCTTTTGGCCAATCAGAAAACGAGTCTCAGGACCTGCTTCCTGATTGGCCGGGAGGAGAATTAGTGTGACACTAGCGAATAATTATTCGCTAGTGGTACACACCTGGGTGGGCTCTGCGCCCTGAGCCCACCCTGTTTCCCTATTTTGAAGCCTATTAGAGCCTCTAATCATGTGCTTAACCCCCCCCCATTGGAATCCATGCATCCGGCGCCTTGCATGTAGATTAGGGGCCTGGATGCATGATAAGGGGGGGGCGCCGCCTTGTGGATTTTTCATAGACTTTTCTTTGAGCCAAGGAAAGACTATAAAGATCCACGTGGAATTTAGGAAAAGATAGACAAATCTCTCATCTATAAATACTGGAGATAATGACCATTTTTCTTTGTGGGAAAATGAAGGTGGGCTGGATTCAACTTAGAACATCTTTTACCCTAGACCAGGACACACTGGTCTTGAAAACAAAACTGGGTATGGTCATCTAACGCAACACTGTCTGCGTCTACTGACAGATGAGGTTCCTGGGGATCATATGTCTGTCTGTTACTGCAAGCTAGACTTCACTATGGGCCTGCTTTTGACATCAGTTTTAGATGCTGAGATCATTCAGAATTCATTGCAAGTGTACCAAATTAGATTGTGAATGGATCCATCTCATTAGGAAGGTGCCACTTTCCTGCTATAGATAAACCATAAAGAAAATTTGGATGGGACTTTAGAGACTTTAAATTAAAAATGATAACACTTTTTCATACAAAAGATTAAAAAGTTGTTTACAGATCTGTGCCACGACTTAAATACATTAAATCAGTTCAAAAGAACATTCAAAAATGATCATGATATGGTCTCAAACGGAAAATATATCCTGATGTGTTTCAACTCCAAAAGAGTATTTTTCAGGGGATAGGTAGCAGTATGACCACTATAATACTATCGTACCGGGTCATACATTAGCAAACAGATCAGGAACAGATGCGGTGCCTGGAGCAGAGTCAAGGTACAGGCTAAGTCGGTAACAGGCGGACAACGAGGTAAGCAGGGAAGAGACAGGAGCAGAGTCAGGACAAGCTGGGATCAGATGTAGGCGGATAGTCAGGAACAAGCCAAGAGTCTACTGGAACAGGTTTTCAGGATAACAGGTAGCAAGGGTCACAGGGAACCCTGTAGACCAGACAGCATTGGACCTGGGCATCAGTCTCCTTTAAAAAGCGCATCTCAAGCCAAAAACTGTCACAACGCGCACACGCGCATCGTCATTTGCGCATCTGCACATGTGTGCATGCCATGCGGCTCTTCTCGTTGGGAAATGGGGCACAGGCGATCTTCTGCGGCTGACATTTTTTTTTTTTTTTAAATTTCAATCTTTATTCATTTTTTCCACAGTTGTTTAACACTTCATAAGAAAAAAAAGCACAGCATTTAACATACTCGTAACAATTATAAAAAGTGCATATTAGCTAAATCTTAAACTTTTATTTATCCCCCCGCCCCCCACCCCCACATATTCATACATAGGTTCTTATGCACCTATTCCCAGTCTTATCTATTCCTCTTCCGTCCTGGGTAGAGTGCCGTTATGATTAGGCCCTCTGCTCCAGGACATTCATTTTTACCATCCAGGGGTGCCACATCTTCTTAAACTCTTTGAGGTTACCTCTCTTTATGTAGACTGTTCTTTCTTTACATAGGGTCTCATTTATTATCCTAATCCAATTGTCTACTGTAGGGGGATCCCTTGACTGCCATTTAATTGCAATAAATTTCCTGGCCTGAAACAAGCATCTTACGATTGCTACTGTTTCACTTTTTTTCTCTCCTATTTCCATTCTATGTCCCAGTATACACACCTTAGCTTCTCTCTCAAGCTTGACCCCAAATACCTCTTTTATGTTATTAACCACTCCTGACCAGTAACGGTGCAATTTAGGACATTTCCACAGCATATGCAGAAGATCGCCAGTCCCTTGGCATCTGGGACAGCTGTCGTCAATCCTCCTCCCAAATTGAAACAACCGTTTCGGGGTATAGTAGGCTCTATTTAACAGCATCAAATGGGATATCCTCTGCGGGGGGGATACTGAGACCATCGAATCCATCTCAAGAATTCTCTTCCACTGCACACTAGTTATTGCCCCTATACAGGGGGTCCCCGACTTACGAACACCCAACCTACGAACAACCCCTACTTACGAACGGGGTGCTGCGGGGACCCTCCGCCATTTTTTGGTGGTTTTCGGCGTCTTTCGGCCGTTCTGCGCATGCGCGGCCATACGGAGCGTCGAAAAATGCCGGAAATGTCCGTAATTTGCCGCGCATGCGCAGAACGGCAACAGACGGAACATCGGAAATGTCCGGAAATCTCCGTATTTGTCGGTCTGCGCATGCGCGCCGACTTACGAACATTTCCGACTTCCGTACACGGGGCCAGTCCCTAACGAGTTCGTAACTCGGGGACCCCCTGTATCCTCTTCCCATCTTGCCTTTACCTTTTGGAGTTTCTCTCCTTCGTTCGCTACTTGACCTATTTGCCCATATATCTCAGATATTAACCCTTTAGTAGAGCCGACTTCTAGTATCTTTTTAAAGAGGGGGGTTTCTATCCATATCAACTGTTGTTCCGCAAATTGGGCCTCTAAGGCATGGGTTATTTGTAAGTATGCATAAGCCGTATATTGCGGTATTTTAAACTCTCGTTTCAGGTCTGAAAAACTTTTTAGCGCGTTGCCTCTATACAGTTGTTTCAGTCTAGTGATACCTTGTTTTTCCCATACTTTAATTTTTCCTACCTGGAGAACTTCATTTAGATTTTTGTTGTTCCATAGAGGGAAATACTCAGTGTCCATATTTTAATTATCATTTTTATTGTGGGACACTTATAGCGGAAAGAGTCCGCTTCAAGGGTTTCTATCATTGTATTATGCCCAGCTTCCAACAACATTATTCTTCCACTTGGGGAGCCCCCCCCGGAACACCACATCCTATTAATTGCTGCAGTTGAGATGCCAGGAAATAACGTTCCGGGTTGGGCACCGCAAGGCCCCCTTCCTTCACTGGAAGTTGTAGGGTTCGAAGCCGAATTCTGGCTTGCCCCCCCCTCCAAACTAGTTCCCTAAAAAGTGACTTGATTTTTTTGAACCACTTCCTGCCTATCCACACCGGCGAATTATGCAATATATACAATAATTGTGGCATCCAGATCATTTTAATCAGCCCACACCTTCCCACCACTGATAATGGAAAACGTTTCCAAATATCTATCTTTTTTTTAAACTTTACTAGTAAAGGTTCAAGATTTTTACTTATGAATTGGCTGGGATTCTTCGTCAAAACTATCCCCAGATATTTCAATGAGTCAACTACTGCAAGATGAGGCATCCCTGGTATTCGCACTTCAGCGGTGGAATCTATTGGTAATAGTTCAGACTTCTCCCAATTTATTTCTAATCCTGTGAACCCACCAAATTCCTCTACTATATTCATTGCTTTACTTAGTGACTGGCCTGTATCTCCCAGAAAAAGTAGCACATCATCCGCATATAGCGATATTTTTTCTACCCTTCCCAGCTTCCTCTGAAATCCTAGTATCTCAGGGCTAGATCTTATAGCAATAGCGAGAGGTTCCATTGCAAGGGCAAAGAGGAGGGGTGATAATGGGCACCTCTAGCGGTAGGCCTATCATATAATATCTTTATCCATCTAGTAAAGGAGGGTCCAATTCCAAACTTCTCTAGGATTCTCCATATATATCCCCATTCCACGGTATCAAATGCTTTAGATACATCCAATGAGAGCATGGCTTTTGGATCCTCCTTCACTACAGGGCTCTGTAGATTTAGGTATGCTCTTCTGATATTAATACTTGTGGATCTGTCTGCTATAAATCCTGTCTGATCCGGGTGAATTACTTTTGAAATAACTTTGTTCAACCTGACTGCTAGCACTTTGGCCATGATTTTGGCATCGGTGCATAACAGAGATATTGGCCTATACACTGCAACATCTAACGGATCCTTTCCTTCCTTCCAAGGACTATAATAGTTACCTCTACCATTGATGTGGGAAGCCGCCCTTCCCTACCCGCATCTTCTAGTGTCTTTAATAATTCCGGTAGTAAGATCCCTCCATAGTATTTATAAACCTCTACTGGAAGCCCATCTGGGCCGGGGGATTTTTGGTTTGACATGCTATTCACTGCTTGCTGAAGCTCTATAAGGGTTATTGGGGCCTCTAATTCCTCCCTTTCTATGGGTGAGATAGTTGGAATCTCCAGGTTTCCAAGAAAGTCCTCCATTGCACCCTCTACGCCAATTTTCTTAGATGTATAAAGATTTTTCTAAAAATCCCTAAAAGTCTGGACTATCTTTGTGGTGTTGGATGTAATCTCTCCTCCCTCGGCTCTAATAGTCTGAATAGCAGATGGTGGAGAGTTAGACCTTACGAGCTGCGCTAGCATCCTGCCAACATTTTCTCCTTCTGCGAAGGTGGCGTGCCGCTGGAAAAGACTTCTAGTCTCCACCTTCTTCATAATAATTAACTTGTACTCTTGTTGCTTCTCCAGCAATATTTTTTCCCTCGCCTCAGTTGGATCTATTGTATATTGGTTTACATTTTGATTGCTTGCCCTTCCTGACATGTACTCTATTGTATGATCTTACATCCTTCAATTTAGGGTGGTTGTGTAAATCTAGGCCAGTCCCCTTGCACATGAGGAATGAACCAACATTTCTGAATAGGTTACTTGCACTATTCATTATACTTATTTTTTCCTTTTCCAGCCTCTTCGCTGTAGTTTGCGTCCCTTGCATTCATTCTTCATGTGCAAGGGGACTGGTCTGGATTGACACAACCACCTTAAAATGAAGGATGAAAAATCTTGGTGCAATAGAGTACGACATTTTTCAATTATTATTGGAATTTTGAAGTTTTCAAAATGAAGTTTATATGAGTTTTCTGTTCTTGTTTGTTAGCTGATATTATGTCTGTATTATAGTGGCCATCCTTCTACTTATCCCCTGAAAAAGACTCTCTTGGAGTTGAAACGTGTTGGGATATATTTACAGTTTAAGACCATATATGTTTTAAATTTTGTTCTGTTACATTCAGTGTCTCTAAAGTCCATTCAACTTTTTCTTTATGGTTTATTATTGCAAGTGTATTTGACCTGCATTTGACCTCCTTCAGCTACTTATGCATTCTTCCATCCTTATATGGATAGAAAAGAAGTTCTGAAGTGAACAAAAGCCTGTCAACATTGGCCCTTGCCCCCTTGACTCAAGTGGAAGTAGAATCTGCAGTGGCTAGCTTTGTGAATAATAAAGGGGGCAGACGGTATTCCAATTGAAGCTTATAAAAATTAGATGAAGTACTGTTACCGATCCTACTTAAAACATTTAATTCAGCTTTGGTGGAAGGGCGTCTCTCAGTCTCAATGTCCGAAGCCGCGATTATGGTTATCCTGAAAAAAGATAAAGATCCATTATATTCAGAATCGTACCGGCCTATCTCCTTATTATCAACAGAAGTAAAGATACTAGCCAAAGTTTTAGCCAGTAGCATGGGCGTCCGCAGAATTTTTTTCAGGGGGGGCATAATTTTAAGGTCACCCATGCTCTGACCCTTTTCTACAATGTCATTATCACATTATCACGGTCATAGACTGCAGACATAGTACAGGTGATAGTCAGAGACTGCGGACATGGCCCAAGAGACTGTCAGAGACTGCATACATAGCCCAAGAGACTGTCAGTGACTGCATACATGGCTCAAGAGACTGTAAGAGACTGCGCACATGGCACAAGAGATGACCAGAGACTGCATACATGGCCCAAGAGACTGTCAGAAACTGCATACATGTGGGGGGGTGACAGAGAGAGACAGAGGGGGTGACAGAGAGATACGGGGTGACAGAGAGGAGTGTGACAGAGATAGACAGAGGGGGGTGACAGAGAGAAAGGGGGGGGTGAAAAGACAGAGGGGTGAGAGAGAGAGAGAGAGAGAGGGTGACCACTCCTGATCCGATCTCTGATTCCAGAGGGGGGCACTTGCCCCCCCTTAGCCCTACCTGCGGACGCCCATGGCCAGTAGATTGAAAAAGGTGATAACACATATTATTCACCCTGATCAAGCTGGCTTTATCCCTAACATGTCAACAGCTGTTAATATTAGGCAAGCTTATCTTTTTTTTAACAAGAAGATAGGCGAGCTTATCAACTAACCATACCGATCAGGCCTTCCTGGCATTGAATGCCATTAAGGTATTTGACAGTGTAGAATGACCCTATCTTTATGCCGTTCTAGAGAAAGTTGGTCTGGGGGGTACATTCTGTCAATGGGTTCAACTATTATACTTTAGCTCTAGGGCTTGGATTAGGATTAATGTCTTCCTCCTTTATGCTATTTCGTGGCACAAGGCAGGGGTGTCCTTTGTCATCCCTCCTTTTTGCCATTGCTATTGTACCATTGGCATCCCTTCTCCGGGTTTGGTAAGAGGTAATATGGAAGAAAAGGTAGCATTATATGCTGACGATGTTATCCTATTTTTATCTAATTTTCGGTCCTCTGTGCCAGCATTTATGAGCTATTTATGAGCTATATGGATAAGTTTGCTATGTTCTCAGGGCTTGCTGTTAATTGGGAGAAGTCTGTGCTATTGCCGCTGGATACCCTGCGAAGGATTTGCCATTAATATGCCCACAACTTGTAATTGCTTCCTCCGTCAAATATTTGGGAGTTACCATGACCGCATCCCCTTTGTCATATATAGCGGACAATATCGCTCCATTACTGACAAGATTTCAAATTCAAAGTAGGGTTTGGTGTAAACTTCCCCTTTCAGTAATAGGCCGCATAAATTTAATTAAGATGGTCTGGATACCACAACTTTTATATTTTTTACATAATTCCCCAGTTTGGATCCCTTTGAAGAACTTTATTAAGATTAATAGGATATTTCGACATTTAATTTGGGGAAATAAGACCTCCCGTATCAAGCTAGAAATCCTACAATATCCAAAAGGAGGCTGGGGGGTTAGCGACCCCAAACCCGAGGATGTATTTTCTCGCTGCTCGATTACAGAATCTAGTACAGTGGGAATCAGAGGCCTCAACTACTCCTTCATTTTGCTTAGTCTCTTTTGGTTTTTGAGGACACCGGCCACTATTTGCCCTGGAGAGGGCATCAGGGTGCTCCTCCTTTTCTAATATATCCACCCTGGTACTTATATATAAGGTGTGGGAATCTGTTAAAAGGATAATAGGGGGTTCCTCCCTAACTAAATATACCCCTATTTGGGGCAATGAAAGGCTATCTGAGATATTGACCCTCCAGGACTTTCAGCGATGGGAACAAGTGGGGATTCTTACCCTCTCTCAACTCTATGAGAGGGGTGTACTTAAATCTTTTGATCAGTTTATAAGGGAATTTTCTTTGAACCCTAGATGGTTCTATCAATTTTTTCAGCTGCGACATGCCTTATATGCCAAATTTTCTTCTCCTCCTGTTTTGTTTCCCCCCGGTCCCAGTCTTGGAAAGAGTGGTTCAGACATCTGCTACCAAAGGCCTAATATCTGCTACGTATAAGTCTCTATTACAGTGTACTTCTAATAAGTTTCATTGTCCATCTAGAGAAAAATGGGAGTGCGATATTGGTCCTATCTCTGACTGTGTCTGGGACAGGATTCTTCGGGCTCTTCCTCTTGTATCTCTTTCACCCTCATTTAGATTAAAACAATTTTATATATTGCACAGGGCATATAGGACCCCAGAATTTTTGTTTAATATGGGCTTAACAACTGACTCAGCTTGCTCCAGATGTGGCAATCCGGGGTCATTGATAAATTTACTATGGCGATGCCCGAAACTTCAGAGATATTGGGCAGAGGTTGTGGGTACACTTAATGGGCTCTTAGATTTGAAACTTTCAGTGGATCCTTTAATATGTCTACTGAGATTTAAGTACACCCCTCTCATAGAGTTGAGAGAGGGTAAGAATCCCCACTCGTTCCCATCACTGAAAGCCCTGGAGGGTCCATATCTCAGGTAGACTTTCATTTCCCCAATTAGGGGTATATTTGGTTAGGGAGGAAGCTATCTTGATAGCTCAGTGCTTAAACCACCAAGGTGGTTTACTGTTGCACGAGCGCTCTTTGTGGCTAGGAGACAAATTGCCATTAGGTGGACCTACCCTCATCCTCCCACTATAACTGATTGGATATTTTATCTAAATAGAACCATTTCCTATGAGAGGCATGTTTTCTTTATGAGAAATTTATCGAAGAGGTTTGATACTATTTGGAAACCGTGGCTTGACCATATGGATACGAGCCAGAATATAGACATTTGGAAAAAGAAAATCAGTTTTTTATTTATAGGTTAAAAGGATTGTGTATTGACTTGATAATGGAAGGAGTGGGAAAAGGGGTGGGTTAAAATTGCCTCCCCCTTTTCTTTTTTTTGTTGGCCTTTGTGTATGTTTTTTGTGTTTTGATTTCAATGTTATGTTTGTGTATATGTGGTTGTGGTATAAAAAATTTAAAAAACATTGGCCCTAAAAATGCATAACCACCCCAGCCCAGAATGTCCAGATTGCATTTGACAAATCCAGTGAGTAATTTACTAAAATGTGCTTGGAATATGACCAGTAATACATTGTGGATTTAGAGATGTAGATGTTTTCTAGTCATTCAGTGGGCCTGATTTGGGTGCAGTTACCAATAACAACCAGTACAAATTATTGATTCATATGAAGATTGCTTTGTTTATGTGGTTTGCGATAGATGTGAGACAAATGACTCAATTAGAAAAGCTTTCACACAAGGATATGAATCCTTTTTTTTTTTAAACCCATTTCATTTAGTAAATCTCTTTGCCTTCCAAATCAGGCAAAGAGTACTAAATGAAATGTTTTTTTTTTTTTTTTTTTTTTTACTTACCTTGTAATTGAAGACTTCCGGTCTTCTCTCTCTGAGGCGGCGGGCGGGGTCTCTGCGTCGATCGTCGTCACGCCGCACTGTCTCCTGGGATCTGGTGTCATTGATCCCAGGAGTCAGTGCGGGCATCTTCCGAAATCTCGCGAGATTTCGGCCACATCTTCCGAAATCTCCCGAGATTTCGGCCACATCTGCCGAAATCTCGTGAGATGTCGGCAGATGTGCCGTTACTGCGCACGCGCGAGTAACGGCGGTGCATGCTGGGCCATCAACAGTGCCTGTGGGGTTTCACATGCCCACAGGCAAGATGGACCCCAGCAGACAAGAAGAAGACAAGAAGAAGATGAAGACGAAAACCGGCGGCGATCGAGATGGAACATGGAACAGGTAAGTCCCCCAATTGAGCTATATGCCCTAGGCATATAGCCCAAAAAAAAAAAAAAGTGTGCAGAGTGCAGAACCGCTTTAAGGATCCTTTACGTGTTGTGTTAGCTTTGTCATTTGAATCTAAAGCCAGGTGTGAATGGTTTTGTTTTTTGTAAAATGCTATGAAAAAAGTGCAACATAATGTAGAAAAATAAATGTAAAACTGTTGCGCTGTATAAATTATGTTTATTATTATTAATAATAATAATAATAATAGTATCAAAATTTAGCTTTAGCCTCCATTTCCACTTTAGCATAAGTGATTTCAGGCAATTTTGGAGCTTTTTTTAATGTTTATATTTGTGCAGGCATTTTTCAGGCTTGAGCATTTTTGTTTTTAGCCAATGAAAAGCTAGTTAGCAGGAGGCGGAGAGGAAAGAAATTTTGCATTAAAACGCATGTTTTCAGGCAATTTTCAGGCACTCTCATTAAAGTGGGGCAAGAAATGCATGAGTCTGCCCTAAAGAAGCTTATGTACTTTTTTTTTTTTTTTTTTTAATCAAGCAACAAGATTTAAGTGACAGTGTGCTCCGTTGTGGACAGGCACCATTGAATATATATAATGGGAATCTTGATGTTGCGCATAAAAGGCTTCAAGAAATATGCATTAAAATGCTAAGGTGTGAAGTGGTCTAAGAATGAAAACTTATGCTATTTGTAATAAACAAAAAACACATTTCTGATTCCATCAATGGAATGGTTGGTGGCCAGGTTGTATGCCTTCTGATTTAAATGAGATATCAATTATGGTCCTGCTGTTTGTCAGAGAGGTCTGGATCACAAGAAATCATAAAAATCATGGATCATAAAAAATGACAGATCTTTTGGCAGATAACATAGTTTGCACATACCTACGATCACCCATAACTTTATGACCACTGATAGGTTAAGTGTATAACACTGAGTGCCTCGTTATAATGGCATCTGAATGTCATGGGATATATCACTTGCCGACTGCCTAACTGTAAATTTACGGCATTACTTTGACGTTAAAGTGGTTGTAAACCCTTACAAACCACTTTGACCTACAGGTAAGCCTAGATTAAGGCTTACCTGTAGGTCCAATAAATATCTCCTAAACCTACATGGTTTAGGAGATATTTAGAAAAAAAGAGGCATCGATGTCTACGGCGCATGCACCGCGCAGGCCCACTGAGCATGCCGAGATCACAGCGATATGCCGCTCTCGTGCGCATGCGCGGGAGTGACGTCATCGCCGCTCCAGCGAATGACAGCGCTGGAGCGCTGAGACCCGGAAGTCACTCCGAGATTGATGGCGGCGGCGGAGGTCGTGGACGAGGGTGGCTTCGGGGGCTTCGTTCTCAGGTAAGTTATTCATAATGAGCTAGTATGCTATGCATACTAGCTCATTATGCCTTTGCCTTGCAGGTTCCGTTTTTTTTTTTTTTTTAAAGAGGCTTTACTTCCTCTTTAAATACCGGGGTTATGGCAGCAGCTAACTAGGTATCTTTTTTCGGTCAGGCGGCCAGCTTTCAGATAAACGTGGTCCCTTCGGCGGATTCGACACAAGATTACTTTTATAGGCGGTGGGAGAGGTGCCCCAGTCGCTTTCTGGTCAATTCAGAGCTTACCAGAGCCATCAGTAAGCTCTGAACTGATTTGATGTGGCCGATGGCTAGGCAGGAAGCCGAGTGAGGGCAAGTAAGCCCCCACTTGGCTCTATGTCCTTAGAGGACGGGGAGACCTCCAATGTCACTTCCGGTCCTCGGGCAGATTGACAGAATTTTTTTTTCTTAAAGTCAAAATGATAGATATACAGGAGGTCCCCGACTTACGAACGCCCAACCTACGAACATCTCCTACTTACGAACCGGGCGCTGCAGGGACCCTCTGCCATTTTGCGCGGACATCGGCCATTCTGCGCATGTGCGGCCAGACTTTTATTGTAATAGGAATAAAAGTGATCAAAAAAAAATTAAGGGACAGCATAAAAAATTTTAAGAAAAAGTAAAATAAATAAGAAAAAAAAAACGTAAAGTGCCCCATCACTCCAAGCTCATGCGCAGAAGCGAACGCATACATAAGTCACACCCGCATATGTAAACGGTGTTCAAACCACACATGAATTGTATCGCCATGATCGTTAGAGCGGGAACAATAATTCTATTGCAAGACCTCCTCTGTAACTCTAAACAGTTTGTCACCATTCTACGAGTGTGCACACTTTTAAAGCAGGACATGTTAGATAACTATTTACTTGGCCTAACATCATCTTTCACATTATACAAAACAATTGGGCTAACTTAACTTTTTTTTTTTTTTTTTTTTTTCCATTAAAGTGTATTTTTTCCCAAAAAATTTAGTTTTAAAGGCCGCTGCGCAAATACAGTGTGACATAAAATATTTCAACGACTGCCATTTTATTCTCTAGGCGGTCTCCGATTAAAAAAATATATAATGTTTGGTTCAAAGTCATATTCTAGCAAAAAATACTTATTTTTAAGTATTGTAAACTTACTTGTAAACAACAAATGTCAGAAAATTTTATATATTTGTCCCTTTGTCCCTATATAAGTCACAGCACATCGTGTCTCTGCCATTACGGCCAGAGTGAGCATCGTGTCAACATCGGATGAAGAAAGAAGAACAAGAAACAAGAAGCAAAAGAAGAAGAAGCAGAAGGTGACAGCGACGGTGGTGGCAACACAAGCCCGGGCCACCACTCGTAAAAGAGCTGGAAGAAGAAAGCGGAGGCCTGGCAAGAAGAACAGAAGAGACCCCCGAATACGGAACAAGACCCCCAGACGGCGGCGGCGACGAAGAAGAAAGCCGGGCTCCTCCGCTAGTGAAAGAGCTAGTACAATAAAGTATTTTAAAAAATTGTGTCGTTTTTTTTATTTACACTTTTTTCCTTAGGTGAATGGGTAGGGGTACATCGTACCCCATACTCAGTCACATAGGGTGGGGGGCCAGGATCTGGGGGCCCCCTTATTAAAGGGGGTTCCCGGATTCCGATAAGCCCCCCGCCCGCAGACTCCGACAACCAACAGCCAGGGTTGTCGGGAAGAGGCCCGGGCTGCGTGCTCGGATAAGGGTGAGATGGAATTGGGGGGGACCCCCACGCCGTTTTTTCGGCGTAGGGATTCCCCTTTAAATCCATACCAGGTGACGGGGCTAGAGAGGTGTCAATGTCGCCGATCGAGGCGGCGGCATTGACTTCCTTCACTAGTCCCGTCTACCTGGTGTCACGTTCTAAATGAACGGACTTTCCTCCGTGTGTGAGGAATGTCCGTTCATTTCAAAAGTCCCGCGGACTAGCACACAGACGGCATTTAAGTCAAAACTTAAAACTAGGTCCGCCGGACTTTTGGAAGGAAAAAGTCCACCGGAGCCCCACACACGGTCGGAATGTCCGGCGGACTCTAGTCTAGCGGACAATCCCACCGAAAAGTCCGATCGTGTGTACGCGGCCTTACTAGGATTTTTTTTACCAAAAATATGTAGCAGAATACATATTGGCCTAAACTGATTTATTTTTTTTGGCTGTGTATTTTAGCAGAAAGTAAAACAGTTTGTGTTTTTTTTTAAATTGTCGCTATTTTTTTGTTTATAGCGCAAAAAATTAAAACTTCAGAGGTAATCAAATACCATCAAAAGAAAGCTCTATATGTGGGGGAAAAAGGATATCAAATTTGTTTGGGTACAACGTTGCATGCCTGCGCAATTGTCAATTAAAGCGAAGCAGTGCCGTATCGCAAAAAATGGCCTGCTCATTAAGGGGGTAAATCCTACCAGGGCTGAAGTGGTTAAATATGCACATTATAATGCATATCCTCCTAATACTACATCATACTGACCATGAAAAGCAATGTTTACAACCCGCTGAAAGACTTTAAATCCAGTTTTGGGGTTGTGACAATACTTGGACTATTCTTCAAGCCACATAAAATGTATAATGGCTGTCCAAATGTGCTGAAATTACTGTGACATCTAATCATTTTGTGCATTCTTTGTTCATTTACACATGCTGTTATTAATGCCTGATTTAATGTTTGTGTTTAAGGGTTCTTTTGCATGCAGATATGCCTAAACCTCCTAATCTTAATCTGACCTCTAAGAAGTCCCTATTCAAATTGCATTTCCAGACCTGCAAGACGTTTTTTAGGCAAACTGACTTTGTAGTTACACACGGAGTCGCTGTCCTACTGAGAGGTATTAATTGTCTCCAAGGTGAGCACAGTACAGATGAAGTGCATTTAAGCAACCAGAGAGTGAAATTGTGTGTTACATCCAAGAAAAACATCCATAGTTTTTACATGATTCTTGCCCAATTATGTCCATTTTTGATGGATCACAATCATAATATCTGTATTTTAACCCTGACTTCATCAGACACCCTAGTCCAGAGGTAATGAATTAAAATTCACAGCCCCCCACATTTTATCATCGTCCTCTTCTTACATCAGTGTCCTCAGGCCCCCCTGCACATTACGTTCCCCCCCTTACAACCCCCTTTACATCAGTGTCCTCAGGCCCCCCTGCACATTACGTTCCCCCCCTTACAACCCCCTTTACATCAGTGTCCTCAGGCCCCCCTGCACATTACGTTCCCCCCCTTACAGCCCCCTTTACATCAGTGTCCTCAGTCTGCCCCTTCACATAAAGTCCCCCTTTACATTACAGTTTCTCCCCCTTTATGTCATATTTCCCCCCACATCACTGCCCCCCTTTATGTCACAGTTTTCCCCACTTTACATCACAGCCCCCCCCCCCCCACATCCCAGTCCCCCCTTTATGTCACAGCCCTCCCACCTCCACATCACAGTTTCCCTCTTTAGATCACAGTTCCCCCCACATCACAGTTTCCCCCACTTTACCTCACACCCCCCCCCCCCCCTTTACAACACAGTTCCCCACCATGTCACAGTCCCCTCCTTTCAATGACAGTGATTAATGTTAAAGATGAGTGCTTTTTGAGTACATAGTAAAAAATGTTTACCAATAGGACTTGAGTTAAGAAATGACAGATCCTCAGCTGACTTTTGTTTGTATGGAAATGATCCATTAATTCTGGGTGACATAATTGGGTTAATGTGGTCATCTCCATATTTGGTCAATGATGTCAGCCAGGATCCCCAGCCAGTTTACTTTCATTCAGAAGTCGGCCATGGATCTATAATTTTGCAGTAAGAGCGCAATGGGTCAGCATCATGGGGATGCAGGTTGTTGTGGAAACATCATGGGTGGTGGGGCAACATTATCATGTTGTCGTAATTTATGAGAATCTGCATTGTTTGGTGATGTGATTGACTTTGGATTAACATAGACAGACATTTTCTTTTTCGAAAAAAGGCAAATGTGTAACAAAGGGTTTTATGTACCCTGTTTTCATTTACCTGGAGGAAGGACAATATCTGGGGGCCCCTTTATTCTAAAAGGGGCTCCAAGATTACAACAGAATGTGGTGGGGGGGGGGGGGGCCTTGTTCCCTGAACATGGCCACCCAGGCTGCATGCCTGGATAAGGGTCTTTTATGTTTTTTTGTTTGTATCCTAAAAGCCAGTACATCTTTTAAAAATATAATAAAAAGAGCAGCTTGGAATACCCCTAAAAATTGATATAAGCCCCTTATACAGGCATGCAACCTGGGTGGCCAGTAAAGTGGAAGGCAGTAAGAGTCCACACACAGTCCTAAACCAGACCAGTCCACATATATTCAACATTGGAAGGGGCTGTGCAAAGTCTTCATGCCTTCCAAGGTACCATGTCCTTATGTTGAGGGGACAATGTCCTTGTCCTTATAATTAGATCTCAATTACTTTCTTTCTCAATTGTTCCTGAATTTTTTGGGTCTCGGCATGATGTGTAGCTTTTAAGGATCTTCTGGTGGACCTTACTGTGTCAAGCAGCTCCTATTTAAGTGATGCCTTGATTGTGAACAGGTGTGGCAATAATCAGGCCTGGGTGTGGCTAGAGAAATTGAACTCAGGTGTGGACAACCACAGTTATAGTATGTTTTAACAAGGGGGGCAATCACTTTTTCACACAGGGCCATGATGGCTTGGATTTTTTTTCACCTTTAATAATAAACACCTTCATTTACAAATTGCATTTTGTGTTTACTTGTGTTGTCCTTGACTATTGTTTAAATTGGTTTGATGTTCCGAAACACTTAAGTGTGACAAACATGCAAAGGAACAGGAAATGAGGAAGGGGCAAACACTTTTTCACACCACTGTATGCGTGTGAGATTGTGACTTAAGATTGCAAGCTCCTTGACAGCAGGAACTTTTAACTAGAAAATTTGGATTTCTATAGAGTTTTCCTCCCTGGGGACTTAAAATACTTAGGGGTTGAGGCAGCCATCTTGGGTGCACTGAGTTGAGCCAATTAACCTACCAGCTTTAAAATAAAAAATTTGTGTTACCAACACCAAAAAAAAAAAAAAATTGTAATTCCTCCCCAGCAGCTGCTCGAAAATGTGCTACCCACTATATGCACATAAAATAGTAAAAGGTAAAAAGTAAGCAATGCTCTATCAAATCAAATACAAATGAAAACTAGTGCAGTAAACCTACTCATATACATACATCTATAAAAAAAATATTAGGTGTTTAAGATATATGAATTAACACCTCAACTATACAGAGTTAAACAACCATATACAGTATTTGTATTTGTCCCAACAGTTTATAGTGCTCCAATATTTGTTTCCATAAATTGTGGCTTGTGCCCCAAATCCACAAAGTGCTGGGTTGCAAACACAGATAAACTCTGTGCTCCAGTGCAGAACTGTGACAAAACAGTGCTGTGATACCATTGGCCCGTCTTTGTATAGACTCACCAGTTTTTGACCCTATGGAATGAATTGAGACAATAAACGCTCTATTGGACATGGGATTCCACCACTCTGTGGCAAAACCAGAAATGAGACTCTCCACACCAGGCTCTTTACTCTCAACACATGTTGAAATAGAAGAACTGCAAAGCATCATTGAGCAACCAGTTTATTTTTGGCACAACAGGTCCCTGATAATTGAAAGTAGCATCCCTTAAGAAGCTCATTCCACCCTCAAAAAACACCAGAAACCATCTTCATTTCCCATTCCCTAGTGAGCCTAATGCATTTAGTCAAAATAGGTAAATTTCTCCAAAATCTTCTGATTTTCACTGAAATTTCTTTACTCTCAACACAGCTTAAATGTTGAAAATGAAGAACTTCAAAGTATCATTGCGCAACCAGTTTATATTTGGCACAACAGGTCCCTGATAATTGAAAGTAACATCCCTTAAGAAGCTCATTCCACCCTCAAAAACCACCAGAAACCATCTTCATTTCCCATTCCCTAGTGAGCCTAATGAATTTAGTCAAAATTGGTAAATTTCTCCAAAATCTTCAGATTTTCACTGAAATTTCAAGGAAAATAAAACTCTTTTTTTTTTACTTATCCTTTTTCAAGAGGATACCTTTTTCAGACTGCTCAATCTGAGCACATAATTCCACAGACTCCAATCAAATTGAATAATGGTAACTAGAGGTGTTGGGATTCTAAACATCAAGAAATTAAAACCTAATGTACTGATATTTTTGTGATAATCTGATATTAATATATTACTAATTCATGATTTTTGTCTTGACTACAGTTCACATTTAATTTTTGGCACAAATTGTACGCCATAAACTAAAAAAAAAAAAAAAAAAACATCCTGGGAAGGTTGTACAGTTGTTCCTATATGGTGTTTTAATGAATTTGTCTAGAACGCTTTATTGTAGTAAGGAAGCCTTCCCTTAGTCCCATTAATGCAGTGGCATTTGTGTGCTAAATCTGCTCCTTCCCCTATTAAGTGCTTGTCCCCTGCTGAGACAGATTTTACTATCATGTACGTAGACTCACCTGGAATTCCGTCCCCTGTGAAATGTGAACTAGGCCATTGCCTTGCCATTTGTAGTCAATCCTTTGAAAGTTTGTGTGGAGGAAAGAAGGCTGTGAAACTAGCAGGAAATGGCCACAAGACCCAGTGACTTTCCCATGGCTTTTATTTCCATTCATATCCTTTGAATTTGCCACTTATCTCCAAGGCAGCTGTTTTCTGCGCTTTGTTTGAATTAGCTAAGTTGCAAAAAAAGTTGTTGCCTCCTTCGAATAAATCATTAAAAAGAATAGTAATAAATAATGGAATGATATTTGATTGTATCCTAAGGAATGTATATTCTGCAAAGCTGATTTAAACCCTGACGATAATATGTAGTTGTCTAAAGCACCAAGTATTATAAGTAATTCAATTTTTTTTATATAAAATGCTGTTGATAACTTTTGTACATTCTTTCTTTTGCACCTCAATGCTGCTGACCTCATCCAAATCCTTTTAGCCCCTTCTAGTCTACATATTCTCTACATGTTCACATCATTGCTCTGCATGATTGGGAGACAGTTGTCACTATATAATAGTAAATGTAAAAAAAAAATTGTGTTTGCTTATCTGGATGATATTCTCATCTTTTCTAATAACCTGGAGGAACACTACAAACATGTTTGCACTGTCTCTGAAAGGTTAAGAAAGGACCAACTTTTTTATTAAATTGGAGAAATAACAACTTTGAACGAACCCGGATGCAGTTCTTGGGATATATTATTTCTCCTAAAGGAGTGAGCATGGATATTAAGAAGATCAAAGCAGTGGTGGGTTGGCCTGCCCCTAGAAATGTTAAAAAAAAATGCAATGGTTTGTTGGTTTTGCCAACTTCTACAGAAAATTCATAAGAAACTTCTCTAAGGTGATAGAACCAATTACACAGCTGACAAGGAAAGGAATGCCCTTTCCCTGAGGCACAGACTTCTTTTATTAAGCTAAAGACTCTCTTCACTTCTACACCAATATTGGTACATCCCAATCCTGAAGTTCCTTTTATAGTGGAACTGGATGCCTCAGACTCTGCTGTGGGAGCTATCCTTTCTCAGCAAAAAGATGCAGCTTCATCCTTGTGCATATTTCTCTTGCTTAATGTCACCAGCTGAAAAGAATTAAGACATTGGGAATAAAGAGTTGTTGGCAATTAAAGCAATAAAACTTTGGGAAAGTTGAGTCAATACGTTGTAGAACCACCTTTCACTGAAATTACAGCTGCAAGTCTTTTTGGGGATGTCTCTACCAGCTTTGCACACCTAGAGAGTGAAATGTTTACCCATTCTTCTTTTCAAAATAGCTCAAGCTCTGTCAGATTGGATGGAGAGCGTCTGTGAACAGCAATTTGCAATTCTTGCCACAGATTCTCAATTGGAATTGACTGGGCCATTCTAACACATGAATATGCTTTGATCGAAACCATTCCATTGTAGCTCTGGCTATATGTTTAGGGTTGTTGTCCTGCTGGAAGGTGAACCTCCACCCCAGTCTCAAGTCTTTAGCAGACTCTTAACAGGTTTTCTTCTAAAAATTGCCCTGTATTTTTCTCCATCTATCTTCCCATGAACTTTGACTAGCTTCCCTGTCCCTGCTAAAGAAAAGCATCCCCACAACACAATGCTGCCACCACAATTTTTCACTGTGGGGATGGTGTGTTCAGGGTGGAGTGCAGTGTTAATTTTCTGCCACACATAGCGTTTTGCTTTGAGGCCAAAAAGTTCAATTTTGGTCTCATCTGACCAGAGCACCTTCTTCCACATGTTTGCTGTGTCCCCACATGGCTTCTCACAAACTGCAAATGGGACTTTTTATGGTTTTCTTTCAACAATGGCTTTCTTCTTGCCACTCTTCCATAAAGGCCAGATTTGTGGAGTGCACAACTTAGTTGTCCTGTGGACAGACTCTCCCACCTGAGCTGTGGATCTCTTCAGCTCCTCCAGAGTCACCTTGGGCTTTTTGGTAAAAAAAAATTTAAAGCCATTTATCATTTTTCTTCCACTTCACAATTAAGTGCCACTTTGTGTTGGTCTAAAATTCCAATAAAATAAATTTACTTTTTTGGTTGTAACATGACAAAATGTGGCAAATGTCAAGGGGTATGAATAATTTTTCAAGGCACTGTATGTACTCCATATGTTTTTATTTTTATTTTGACCTGACATACACTTTAATTATTCAGTGCATATAAGCTCCTAAAACTCTAAAAGTATGTGAGAAGGTTTTTGCTCTTTGTTAGATAAACTCACATTTAGATTGTGTTTTTTTTTTTTTTTTACTAAAATTGCACGGTGTAAAATCTGATGCAGCTCTGCATTAAAACCAATCAGCTTCCAGTTTTTTTTGTCAAAGATGAATTGAACAAACTGAAGTTAGAAACTGATTGGCTACCATGCATAGCTGCACCAGAATCTGGGTGCCCCAGTTTTAGTTAATTCTTTAATTTATACAAGTCACACAGACACACCAAGTTTTTTTTATTGGTATTTTGAGCAGTCAAATATTTTTCTACCTTATTCCTAGCCTCAAATCACACACAGAGTGGGTTTTGCTCAACAATATCCCTGTATTTAGCACCATCCATCTTTCCATCAACTCTGACCAGTTTCCCAGTCCAGACTGCTGAAAAACATCCCCACAGCATGATGCTGCCACCACCATGTTTCACTGTGGGGATGTGATGTGTTGGATTTGCGCCAGACATAGCGTTTTCTTTGATGGACAAAAAGTTACATTTTAGTCCCATCAGACCAGAGGACCTTCCTCCATACATTTTGGGAGTCTCCCACATGCCTTTTCACAAACTCAAAAACATGCCATTTTGTTTTTTGCTGAAAGTAATGGCTTTCTTCTGGCCACTCTGCCATAAAGCCCAACTCTATGGAGCGTACGGCTTATTGTCGTCCTATGTACAGATATTCCAGTCTCTGCTGTGGAACTCTGCAGCTCCTCCAGGGTTACCTTAGGTCTCTGTGCTGCCTCTCTGATTAATGCCCTCCTTGTCTGGTCCATAAGTTTTGGTGTGTGGCCGTCTCTTGGCAGGTTTGCTGTTGTGCCATGTTCTTTCCATTTGGTTATGATAGATTTGATGGTGCTCCTAGGGACCATCAAATATTTGGATATTTTTTATAACCTAACCCTGACTTGTACTTCTCAACAACATTGTCCCTTATTTGTTTAGAGAGTTCCTTGGTCTTCATGGCAGTGTTTGGTTAGTGGTGCCTCTTGCTTAGGTGTTGCAGCCTCTGGGGCCTTTCAAAAAGCTGTTATATGTAATGACAGATCATGTGACACTTAGATTGCATACAGGTGAACATCATTTCACCAATTATGTGACTTTTAAAGGTAATTGGTTGCACCAGAGCTTTTTATGGGCTTCATAACAAAGGGGGTGAATACATACGCACATGCCAGTTATCATTTTTTTATTTCTGAAAAATTGTTTTATGTATATATTTTTCAAATTTTACTTCACCAACTTAGACTATTGTGTTCTGATCCATCACATATAATTCAGATTAAAAAAAACATTGAACTAAAGGCTGTAATGTAACAAAATAGGTAAAAAGCCAAGGGGGGTGAATACTTTTGCAAGGCACTGTATATGCATACATTGTTACACTAGCTGCTGTGCCATTCAGTGCTGCTGGCATTTCTGCAGTGGCCTAACAATGACAAAATATTAAAAAATTAAAGAAGTTTTTTTTTGGTTTTGCTTTTTTAAGCTTTTCTTATCAGACATTCCAGTCCTTGGGAGTACCCTTACAGTACATAATGGGTGATGATTTCAAGTAAATTAGAGGATATGACATGAGTTTGGCAAACACACTAGAATGTCAGAAGGTGTAAAATAACACACTAAGGCCACAAACATCCACAGACTGAGAAGAAAATAACGGCAAAGTGTCATTGTTAACAAAGGAAAGGATTAATGAAATGGATTCAGAGCCAGAGCAGAATTTTGGCTTGAAATTGGCTGCACAACACAGGGGAAAAAAATGAAAAAGTATAGATGGAGCCATATACACATCCATCAAGCTACTCAAGTTTGCTGTATTTGTTTTCTCTTTTTAGGCTTGTTTTTCTTCACTTTCACCTGGTGATTGTGCCAGTAACATAGTTTCTGTTATAGGGTGACAACACACAACCACTGCACAGTATCTATGGTAGATCAGTGTTGTAACTAGGGTTGCCACCTCATCCCTCTAAACACGAACACATATTAATTACACAGGTTCTGTGACTGATTAAGGTGGTAATTAAACTCACTTGGTGCCTTATCTTCATTAAATCAGCCTCAGAACCGAACAGAAAAGAGTAATTATTATGTGTTCGGTTTTAAAGGGATGAGGTGGCAAGCCTAGTTGTAACCCTAGGCTGATCTCTTTATTTGTACTACAACCCCCCACCAACCTTTAATCTCCATTACATAGTGTATCATTGCATTCTAGTTTGCAAAAGATAAAGAAAGCTGATACAATTTTCTGAGATTTCGCTTCAGTCCTCGGAAGTTACAAGGTTACAAGATTTCTTACAAAAATTACACTATCATTTTCTGTACTGGCAGACAGTGGCGTAGCTAGCACATCTGGCACCCGGGGCTGGTCATTTTTTTGTGATGCCCACATAGTCCTAGCACCAATGTTGCTAAGAATTCTCCTTCATAGGTCCTGCTTCAGTTAAAGCGGAAGTAAACCCATCGATTTAACGGCTTCAAAAAAAAGTTACATTCCTGGCATGCCCGTAGAATGCTAGCTGTCACATTGGTTGTGCTCTCAACCAATCTGTCGAACCATCCAATGGCTGGAGTCATAACTGATCACATGTGCAGCATCATGGCAGATGAAGATTAGACAGAGACCAAGATGGCAGCTTCCTTGGCTGAAAATGATAGGAGGGTTTACTTTCGCTTTAAGTAACCATTGAACATCAAGGAATAGGGACTTTTCTCCCAATCAAACCAATGATAAAGGGCCCTGCTCCCACTAAACACCAATGTAAATTATCTCCCCCCCCCCCCCCCCAACCACCAATGTACGGGGGGCACTTTTCTCACTGAACACCAATGTAAGCGGCCTTTTTCCCATTAAAATGCCAAAATACACGGGTCTATCTCCCACTAAATACCAAGGGCCCCTTCTTCCCCTGAACACCAATGAAAGTGGGCTCTTCTCCAATCAAACACCAATATACACGGGTCTATCTCCCACTAAATACCAAGGGCCCCTTCTTCCCCTGAACATCAATGAAAGTGTGCTCTTCTCCCACTGAACACCAACATAAGTGGGCCCTTCTACCACTCCAAATACACAATAATATTAGTACATGCAATAAAGTAGTGAATTAGCTTATATGGACAAGACAATTTATCTTTAGCACCCTTTTCATACATCAGGCTGAATATTATTATTATTATTATACAAACTTTTTATAGCGTCAACAGTTTGTCCAACACTTTACAACTTTAGGGCAGACAGTATAGTTGCAGTACAATTCAATGCAGGAGGGCCCTGCTTGTTAGAGCTTACAATCTAAGAGATATCTTTCTTGTCTGATCAAAATATAACTACATCAAACATTCTAGCAGATTAGGTATCTGACAGTCTTGGGGGTCATCTGTGCCCCATATATGCTCTGGTTATCATCAGTGAAGGTTTGTATGGCACAGTATATCTGATGACTATCTGGGCGATGTGTGCACACATCTCATTCCCTTCCTGGTATGTGACTCTGATAGGCAGCCTTTAGCCTTCTTATGGTAACTTGATAGCAGTCTGATCAGCTTAATATGTTTATCCCTGTACGCTAATCTGACAGCTATCTCCCGCCACTGAAGATAGTTCTCTATCATTAGACATATCGCTAAACTATGCTGCAAGGTCAGCCGTTAATTCAGGGATTAGCTCTATCCCTACACTAACCTAACACTGAACATTTGGTGGGATGTAATTGCAAATGGTGACAGTTTGACTTGAGCAGATTTAAAGTTCACTCACACATTTAAATGTCATGTATCGAAAATGTCTAAAAAGAAAGTGTCTCTGTTGTCCATAGCAACTGGTCTGATTTCAAGTGCAATTTGTTTTTAGCGTAGATATGATGAAAAGGTAAACCGGACTGCTGGCAGATTATAGAGTTTTCATTTCAAATACTTCAGAAGGATTATCTATGTATTTAACAGTGTAAAAAAAATACCTTATTATCCAAATACCTTATTAACAGAAGTAGCTAAAGGTACAAATCTGCTTGAGCACATTACAATCTGAGTGTACAATGATTCTTAGATCTATCAACAATAATATGTATTGAGTGTATGGATCTGTCTGAATTAATACAAATGTTTAGTCGGGCCCTTATATAGCATAGCTTTGGTAAATTTAAAGATGATTGTACACAGGTAGTAGAATCAGATTGCAATGCGTATGACTATTATGGTTGAGCACAGTGTTCAGCCCGAACATAATATTTGGGCAATGAAGGAAAGATAGAAACGCTGCACTCTGAAGAAACAGCCCAGGTAAGAAAATGTATGGCGGTGGGTAGTATGTGCAGGAGAGGAGTGCGGAGGGTATGTAAGTGGGTATAATGTGCATGTGAGGAGTGTGGAGTGTACAGCGGTGAGTAGTATGCACAGGATGGTGTCAGTAGGGCAGTGGACGGTGTCAGTAGTTCTTTATTTTTTTAATTATTTTTTTATTAATTTATTTTTTGTTTTTTGTTTTTCACAATGATTGGAGGTGAGGGTAGTGAACAGTGTCAGTAGAGCAGTGTGTCAGTAGGTTTTTGTTTTTATTATTTTCTCTATTCTTTTTTACAATTTTGTTGTTTATTATTTTCTTTAAATAATTTTTTTTTATATTTTTTTCACAGTGCTTCTGGGGAAGGGATGGCGAGTATGTGGCGGTGATGGTGTCAGTAGGGCAGTGGATGGTGTCAGTAGTTTTTATTTTTACATATTATATATTATTTTTTTTACAATTACATTTTTTTTTTTTTATTCTTTTTGGGGGGAGGGGGTTGGGGCAGTGGACAGTGTTGTTAGGATAGGGGGGTGGTGTCAGTAGTTCTTTATTTTATATATTTTTTTATAATTACATTTTTTATAATTTTTGTTTACAATTACATTTTTTTATATTTTTTGTATTTTTTTTTTTTAATCAACCCTGTTGGGGGTCGGCTTTGGTAAGATATCAGGGGTCTAAATAGAACATTGACATCTCCCCTTCGAGACAGAGGCTGAGGACAGAGATTCCCCAGTCCCTTTCTCAGTATTGAAGATGAATGGACAGGAGACAGCGGCTCTGTCCATTCATAAACTGAGCATAGTAACACACAGGTTACTCTGCTCAGTTTTCACAGGACACAGGAGCGATCTCACTCACTGTGTCCAATTCAGAAAATCAGGGGCTCGTAAATGACCAGTCCCTTCCTACGCTCTCCATCGTGACAGATCCCCACAGCCGGCGGGAGAGGAGAGGAGGGAAGCCGGCTGTGGGGGACAAGGGAGGGCGGAGCAGGAGGACAGGGAGCTGGAGAAGAACAGGGGTGGTGAAGGACATGGAGGGGATCCGTAGAAGAACAGGGGGAGAAGGACGCAGAGGGGGGACGCAGGGAACCATCGGGGATGATCAGTGCAGCAGGAGGGACAGCTGTGATCACCGATCTCCCTGTATAGCTTTTTAGCCGACAGTCACGGGAGGGAGAAAAGGAGAAGCGGATGTCAGCTATACAGGTAGATCTGTGTTCACAGCTGTCCCTCCTGCTGCACCGATCATCCGTGACTGTGAACCAAGGGACCATCCAGGATCAGCACCGCAGCCGGGATATCGGGCAGCACTTGCGGTTGTCTGGGAGCCGCCCCAGAAATGCCGGAGGCCCCCGCACCTCACGGGAGACTTGGGATGTCTGAGAACATATAGGGCTCGTTCACACGTGTGCCAATACCCTGTGTTTATGTGGCATTTATTTTGCATTTTTTAAGCCTCTTAGCTGCCCATCAACCCCTGCCATAAATATTACAATGGTACGACAGTGCTGTTCACACAGGAGTGGTAGCGTTGTTTTGTGTCATGTTAAAAAAATTAAGCAGTATGCCGCTTTTATTGAGGGTTGACACTTGTCAACCCCTTCCATTCATTTCAATTGTAATGTTCTGTACACCTTAACAGCACCTAGAGCATTTATGGCGTGTTAGCTGGGCATTGGGTGAAAGGTTGTGGCGGTTCCTGTATACCAGAATGCACTGGGAAATAATAGAGAATTAGGATAGCAGCTCCAGCTACTTCCTGTCTGTACAGAACAGCTGTGTGGTAACACCATATGCTTCTGTGTGCAGGGAAAAGCATCAAGCCAGCCAGCAATACTGCCAGTGCCAAGTAGGAGCAGAGGCATTGAGTATTATTGGCAGTGGCAAAATGTTTTGTTTCAGCAAAGTTGAGCTAGACGAAATCAAGTGTCGAAGAGATCAAAATATAGGAATCCATCTTAAAGAGAATTCACAAAAATGTCACACCACAATCTAAGCAAGCCTCAAAGCAGATCGCTTCCTCTACATCACTTTCCCTTAAAGCACTTCCCACTCAAAAAGCAACACTTTCTTTGGCATTTATCAAGAATTCTTGAACGAAAACACATCATAAACACATCATAAATGGTATAGGAGCAATAATGAGCCAAGCTTCCTTCTTCATAATCAACACACACGTGAATGAGCTTCCCAGCATGGACAAAGACAAAAAAAAAAAAAACACCTGATACAGGTGTTAACCCCCCCTTGCCACTCTATTCATAAACAGAAAAATAATAATTTTGATACACTTTAAAAGATTTTGAAATTGCACCAATATGTTTAGTGGCTGTCTTTTTTATTTAGAGACATTTCCCATCACTTCCTGTCACTCTGACATGAAATAGCAGGAAATCTCCCCAATTAGAACACAGAGAGCAATTAAACTCTAATGCGGCGTACACACGATCGGAATTTCCGATGGAAACCGACCGATGGGAGCTGTTCATCGGATTTTCCGACTGTGTGTATGGTCAACGGTCTTTTTCTGTCGGAATTTCCGACGGACTTTGAATTGAGAACCTGTTCTCAATTTTTCCGACGGAAAACCTTTCTATCGGATTTTCCGATCGTGTGTACGTGGCATTCCAGTGATTCTATCCTGTTTTTCCTGGCCCATCTCACTTCACCTCACGTCAGCACACAGCGGGTTAACACCTCCTCTGGAGCCCCACAGGACCACCCGTTCCTAGCTAAATAAAAGACAGCCCCTCCTCCAACTAAAGTGTTTGGTCATGCTCCAGGCCACCTATTGATTGCAGTTGGTAAGTACTTTGTTTGCTGCAAGTATATCCCCCCCTACCCCTCCATGTTCAGCCTCTCATGGAGTTGGAAGACACTGAATGTTGGATGGTAAACCCTCCTAAAAACTGTGTACTGGGCTGCATGCAAAATGATGCTTAAAGCGGTGTTCCGGCCGAAATTATACTTTTTAAATAAAAATACCCCTATAATACACAAGCCTAATGTATTCTAGTAAAGTTAGTCTGTAAACTAAGGTCCGTTTTGTTAGTTTATAGCAGTAGTTTGTTATTTTATAAGCTTACAGCAGGCCGTGGCCATCTTAAGTGTGGGCATTTGAAGCCAGACTGTATTTCTTCTTGGATCTCATCCTTGCAGATCTCGCACATGCTTAGTGCAGCACAAGCAGTGTAATAGGTTTCAGGTCAGGTTTCCATAGCAACGGCAGTGTCAGAGGAAGCTGCCGCCCCTTCCCATGAGGCATTGCAAACAGGACATGATGAAATGGGCTGCGGCCAGGGAGGAGGAAGTGAAAAATTAATACAGCAGATATACAGTAGGTGCTGAGAAAAAAAAAAATATCCAATTCGTTTACAGTGCACACTTTGGTGAGGAATGCTGAAGAGTTGTAAAAGTGGGTGGAACTCCACTTTAAATAGCATTGACAGTCTGGTATTATAAAAGCTCTACAATGTCATCATTGCCTCTCCCTTAAGGTTTTTTTTCCTGTCTTTTATATGCTCGCCGCACTGCTTTCCTGGCTTTGTCAGTCTGAGAGCAGCTGTGAATGATGTCACAGGGGGCGGGATGATGGGCAGCACGGGATGGTAACCGCCAGTGACCATGCAGCGGCGTAAATGATCTTGGAGGTCTGCAGTTGGGAGGGCTTCTCTGCCTCCCTCTCTGCAGTCCTGCCAGGTAAAGGACTTTCCTCAGATTCTGACTGTGTCTCCTGTCTGCCTCTGGATGTGCTCTCCTGGCTCCCCTGCTATGCGGTGTACTTCTGTGGGTTTGATGGTCTGACTGTTTTTTGTCTCAGACTCTGACTGTGTCTGCTGTCTGTCTTGGGAAGTGTTGCCTGAGCTCACCTGCTGCTGCTTTTGAAGTGAGTGGATGAAGGCAGATGGGTCTTAAAGAGACAGTGTACTTGTTTTTTGGTGAGAGGTAATATGATTTTTTTCCATATATTTTGTGCAAATGTAGCACCCTGGTGTTTAGGCAGGGTTGCTAACAAATTTAGTTTGCCAGGTAGTAATTGTCCTGGTTAATTGTTAGTAGATCCACTGATTCCTCTCAAATTCTGGAATTGCTGAACCTTTTCTCTTCTGTCACTAGGTGGCACTGTGGCTGGTGACAATAGATTGACATGGGCTTCGCAAGGTCAGATTATGAATGGATGGGCATCTCAGCCAATTGGCATGGGTTTCTTTAGTCCCTTAACCTGCTAGGAGACCCTATTTATTTGGGTGGAGTCAGGTGAGCGGGGTTCTGTGCCACCTTAATGGCTGCCTGGGTGGAAGTGTCACCCCGGGCTGCTAGGCCGGAAGCCTGAGGCCTATCCCGGGACACCTGGCTGCTAGGCTGCCTGAGGCCTATCTAGAAGCAGGAGAAGCAGTGTAGGGTTGGGACTGCAGGATTGCAGACGCCACTAAGGGACCATCCACCTTTTTACCGGAGACCACTGTAAGTAAGCTGAAGTACCAGAGCAGTCTTCTCACCAGCCAGGGACGGTGAAGAAGTGGGAAAGCTTCAGAGAGTGCCAAGCAAGGGACCCAGCAGGTTAGCGGGGGTGACGTTTGAGGAGTGTACAGCGGGATAGCTGTGGAGGAGCTCAAGAGATCCAGTGACAAATGGATCTGGAAGTCTAGTGAGAGACTGGGAGCTCAGTGAGTGAAGACCTACAGTGGGAAACTGTGAGATAAGAGAAGAATTATTCGGTGTTACCAAGAGTTATGTACAAATAACTTTAGTGGCTGTTACAAGTTCAGTTGCCGTAGGAGAGGGTGGCCCTACCTATACAGACGTGGCTTCCGGCTGGAGGCCTTTCCATGTATAGCTGTCTACCTATAGAGTCTCTGAGTCTATCAATTATCATTGCATCTACTCAAGGGTGTCCTAGCCCTAACCTGCTCTTCCACTGTTCTTGTTAAGAGACAATAAATCTCCTGTTCGCATTCAAATGGGACTGGCACCCATCATTTCATCTTGCATTACACACACCATGCCTGTTAACCCACTCTACAAGGAAGGATGTCAGCTCTCCTTAACTCTTGAGGTCACTATTAGGCTTCTGGAGGCCCGGGACTTTGCTACACAAATATGAGCTTGCCACTCCTGTTAGTGGCACAGAAGACTAGCAAAGGTAGGAGGGGGCAATGTGGGACATGGTTTTTAAAAGAGTGCTCAAGGAATGCAAATTAAGGTGTATTGCAGTATTTTAGGAGCAGAAACCTTGAATGCAAACGCTCCAAAAAAAAAAACAAGACCCGCCAACGATCATCTTATCCTGACCAGAAAAATCTGCATCCCACGGAGTCCTCCATAGAGTGTCTTTCATGCTCGCCAAGCACCCCATCTGGCACTGGCTCACATGCATTTATGCCAGCATGATAGGAAATGCCTCCCCCAGCCCAGGGTGCATTTTGGTCTTGCATGCAGTCTACAGTGGCAGAGAAATTACTGGTTGCCTTACAAGGTTGGGGTTGTGCAAAATTCTAAGCCCTATTAAGACGGCTATAGCAGAAAGTGTGCTGTAAATTACCACGCCACAAGCAACACCCATAATGATAGAGCGTAAAGAGCTTGTTGATGAAGGATGGCAGAGACCTCATCAGAAGACCAATTTACAGTAACAGGTTCTCTAAGCCTTAGCCAAATAAGATGGCTAATGTATGTTTATGCACTGCACTTCCAGGGGTGGATGCTGCCCTCTAGAGTCTGGCGCATCAAGTGTCTTTGCCTTTTTATAACTCAGTTACCTTTAGAGATCCTATGGATGGAAAAGTGAACTTGTTCACACCAGATGCAGTCCAGTACATTTTTATTCTGCATCAAGAACGCATATACATTGTTTAACTTGGATTCTAATTACCTAGTTCACACCTGTGAAGCACATTCTAGTGCAGTCAACAAAAGTAGAATATGTTACATTGTTTCTCTATGGAACACATCTGGAAAGTGGCAAAACGCATTTAGAATGCATCAAAACACTCATGCAGAAACACATCTGGAACGCAGAAATTGTGTTAATTTGGCCATCAGGCTTGTCTATATAGTGACAGGTTTTGCCTGTCAACCAGCAATAGCTTTAACTTCAATATAAATAAACTGTTTAGAAATGGCATTAAATTCAAGACTGCAAACTGCAAAATTTGGCACAGTTTCTGGAGGAGTTGAACCTGGCAACTAACTTTTGGTGGATGCTTTGGTAGACCTAGTACAAGCGCTGGCGCACTCAGTCACTGCCATAAGAGCATTGGGGCTACACCACCGGAGAGCAGGTGGAACTTATACACAAGCCTTTAACATTTCCTTTAATGGAAGGTTATTGTTTGCCGAAATGCTGAACAACGCAATTAAGCAAATGACAGAAGGAAAAGTGTGCACTGTGGCCACAGACTAGTAAGTGGAGACCACTAACTTTCACTCAAGCCTATTGAACTTCAAAAGGGTGCAGGAGGCCAAATCTTATAGGACAGGCTGCAGATTTAACAGATCACAGTGGAGGTGCCTCAAATTTACTTTTTACATGAAGTTGCTAAGATAGCTGGAAAGTCTTTTGAATGTGTGCCCAACCAGTCTTTTTCAGTTGGGGCCAGGGGGGCTGAGTGAAGTTGATGATTGTAGCCTCCTTATGGAGGGTTTGGATGACAAGCCTCAAAGACCAATAAGTCCAGAAGACAGTTAGGTAGGAGTACAATGGAGAATTCCAAAGTTGACCACTAAATCCATTTAACTTCTGACCAACAGACCTGAGAAGAGAAAATGTTTGCAAGATTGGGTATAAGAATTTGTGCCGCTACAAGGCCATCATGCCAGTGACGCCGAAAACATAGAATCATCTGGGGGCTTTTCTCCACAGTTTTTCTAGTACCTAAGGCAGGAGCCTTCTGGACTATTTCAGTTTGAAGGAATCGAATGTGTACATACACACCAAGAGGTTCAAGATGGAGTCCATGCAGACAGTCACAGGGATAGTGTCAATCAACCTGCTGACTCATACGTCCATGTACCAATCAACGCTGAGCACCAGAGGCATGTGAGTTGCAGAGATGGGATGATTCTGAAGCCAGACGTTAGTCTCTGGAAAGTCCACAATCTGAAGAAACAGGTGCAAGGCCATTGGAAATTATTTTTCAACAAGTGCCTCAAACCAATTTTGGCCCTATGGGGCTCTCATGCAGTAGTTCTCAAGGAGACTCCACTGAACACGCAGCTTCTGATATTTGCAACAGGATGCCAATGCAAAGACTCCATCATACAAGATAGGTTTACAGTGCCATGGAATTTTCTGTTTGATCTCTCTGGTGTCCTTGAATGTAAAGGTGCTTCTAAAAAATTTGGACAGAACAAGTCCATGCCATACAGGTCCTTTCCACCTACTGAGAAGGCCTTGGCTTTCACTGCTCCCCCAGATGTCATCAGCACCACCAAACCCATTCCTGGTCAAGTTACATTTTTTATGGCAAGGTCAGGGACAGCACCCCAATCCAATGAGACTAATTTTAATAGGCTGGCTATAGAATATGCTAGACTAGAGGTGCAGGGATTCTCATCCTAGGTTGTTCAGACCTTGGTGACCAGAAGATCATCCATGAATGCTACATATGAGAGGATATGAAACTGTTGTTTTGCTTGCTCAGCAAAAGCTTTCTCTCCTGTGTTCCCTGCTCAAGCCAATATCCTGGACATTTAACAGTCAGCGCTAGAGGTTGGTCTGGCATACAGCTCCATATAAGGTACAGATCTCTACCGTATCTTTCACAGGCTGCTGATGGGTGGAAAAGCCAGTGACCAGATGCTTCTTGCAGGTGACAATCTATATATGACCGTGAAGGAGATCCTTGTTCCCTCTGTGGCACCCTTTGCTCCAATGGTTTCATTTAATTTACATTGAAGTACCTCACGGTAAAACTAGTCCTTCTGACGGCCACTATTTCAGACAGAAGGAGTTTGAAGATTGCAACACTTTCCTGCAAGGGTCCTTTGGTGTATTTTCTTTTTTGTATCAGAAATAGGGATACTACGTCTATCTTCAAAGTTCAATTTTAAAGTGGTATCCAGTTTCCAGCAAAACTGGGAAGTAGTCCCTCTGAGTTTTCACACAAGAGTCACTGAGTGCACAGCAGGATGACTTCAGTTCCTTATACATGGTCAAGTTACTAACGGTGTACTTGGTCAAAAGAGGGAGGTGGACAATCTTTTCATTTAGCCATCAGGTCCTCAAGAGTTATCCACTGTTGGGTTACCAGAGTATTTAGATTGGCATGCAGGAAGTAGGCCTGTCTGCTCTGAAACAGTTGCAAGCTTATTTGACTAGAGGGGTGGCAGCCTTTGGGGCAGTTATGCCAGGATTGCTTGGAAGATATATGTAAGATGGCTAGCTTGAAGTTCTTGTGTGACCTTCATTCAACCTTACAAACTAGATGTGTGGTCAGCAAGTATGGGACAAAAGAGATATCTTTTATTTTTGGCTTTAGCAGCTTTTCTTTGATTGTTAATTTCTCTTTTCATTTGTTCTCTCCCACCCATTTATTCAGCTATGGTATAATCCGTTGTGTGCTGACGTGAGGTGGGTCAGGAAAGGAAAAGTACAGTAAGTATTTGATAACAATTTTCTATTATCTATCCCCACAAACTATTAGCACCACTTTTTGGCACACTGTTGGTTCAGGAAAGCCTAGCTTTTACTGACACTGAGTTGATGTTTTTTAACAGGGCCCACAATTTTATCTAGTCAATGCTAATGAGCTATTATTAACTTTCTCTTCATATTCAAACATAATGCTCTTACATACTACACAATACATAATTAGTAAGAAGTGCATAGAATAAGACACTGCATCAAATTCAACCAACAGTGCAAACAAATGGCAACCACCCCAATCTATAGCCTTTGCAGTAAGGTGCATGTGGAGGGGCAACGCACATAAAAACCAACAAAAATTTCCCAGCACACTTACAAAATAGCCTGCAAAAAAAATATTTGCTTTTCTAACACTGAACTGCCTCTCCGCCAATCAGGAGGCAAGGGTCTAATACCCATCACCTGATTGGCTGAAGGCACAGGCGATCCCATTGGCCGCCTAGCAGAAGGCAACTAGAGATGCATGGAGGACACAGGAGCCATCCCATGACCTGCGCTACCTGTCCCACAACTCACCGCCATCACCCACTGCCTGACTCACCACCCCAATGGGGTAAGTGCCGGTCAGACAGCGGGCGGGCAGGGGGTGTCACTGTGGCTGCATTTGCTGGGCACAGTTGGCTGCATATAGTGGGAACATTTGGCTGCATTTGCTGGGCACATTTGGCTGCATTTGCTGGGCACATTTGGCTGAATATGATGGGTACAGTTGGCTGCATATGATGGGCACAGTGGCTGCATTTGCTGGGCACAATTGGCTACATATGCTGGGCACAGTTGGCTGCATTTGCTGGGCACAGTTGGCTGCAATTGATGGGCACACTGGCTGCATTTGATGTTTTTGTTTCAGTATTTTTCAGAATGTTTCAGTTTGTTTGCACCCCCCCCCCCCCCCCCCAAAAAAAATTTTGAGCACCAGCCGCCACTGATCTCCAAGCTGGAGCACATATAGCAGTTGATAAATTAAGGACAGGTTTGCCTGGAGGGAGACCACTCCTACTTAAAAGCACATGGACAAATGGGAAGCCCAGCAAGAGCACAATGGTGGCTATCTACAAAGGAGAATTGATGTAGGCACTGCGGCTGATGCAAATGTGTACAAACTTAGCTACCTTTTTTTATAGTGAATTGTTAGACAAGGTTAATTTGTTTTTGTTTTTTGCAGGCTAGCTAGTAATTGTGCTGTGAAATTTTTGTTTGTTTGTGACTAAGATACCACTGCACCTAATAACATATATAACAAATAGAAAACTATACAAATAAAAAGTGTAGATAATATGTATGTATATGGAGTAGAAGAAAACCCTAAATTGATCTATTCTTAAACCCCCCCTCCTCCTAGCTATCCTGCCTAACCTGTCTAAAAAAAAATATATGTACTTATCTAAGTTTGTTCTGCTCCAGTCCAGTCACGTGATCCTGCAGCTTTGTATAAGGGAGCGAGAACAACATCTCTAATTTCCGGGAGACGTAAAGTCACCCATAAGCTTTTATGGCCCAGCCTAGGTTGACCCTCCCTTCTCTCCCCTGCAGCATCCATTCACTGACAAAGGGGAGCCGCAGCTGCAGGGTAACCTGACCACACCAAAGCAAATTAAAAAAAGATAAATATACAGATTATTTTTTATACATGTTAGGTAGGATAGATAGGAGGAGGAGGAAAGGAACATTTTTAAGAATAGATATAGTTGGGCATTCTTCCTCTTTAAAGCGGGATTCCACCCTAAAGTGGAACTCCCGCTTTTCGGAACCCTCCCCCCCTCCGGTGTCACATTTGGCACCTTTCAGGGGGGAGGGGGGTGCAGATACCTGTCTAAGACAGGTATCTGCACCCACTTCCGGGCATAAACTCCCACGGGAGTTTACGTCACCTCCTGTCCCGGCGCGCTGTCTGCCGGGACACACACGTGACCCGGCAGACGGCGCTGAAGATTCTCATTGCGCCGCGCGACTCGCGCATGCGCAGTAGGGAATCGGGAAGTGAAGCCACTTCCTGATTCCCTCACCGAGAATGGCGCCGGCTACAGCAGGGAGCCGAGCGATCGATCGGCCTCTGCTGCCGACACCGCTGGACCCTGGAACAGGTAAGTGTCCATTTTTTAAAAGTCAGCAGCTGCAGTATTTGTAGCTGCTGGCTTTGAAATTTTTTTTTTTTCAGTACAGTCCCGCTTTAAGTACAATGATGGCTTATCACACACATTGTATCATTAAAAAAGTATTATTACATAGTTACATAGTTAGCTAGGCCGAAAAAAGACGCAAGTCCATCCAGTTCAACCACAAAAAAAAATGAAATAATAAATAATAATAAAAAACATCGTACAATCCAGCACACCCAATTCCACACCCACAGCTGATCCAGAGGAAGGCAAAAAAAAAACCCAGAAGAGCATTCTCCAATCTGCCACAGCAGGGGAAAAAATCCCTTCCTGATCCCCCAAGAGGCAATCAGATTTTCCCTGGATCAACTTTACCTATAAATGTTAGTACCCAGTTATATTATGTACATTTAGGAAAGTATCCTGGCCTTTCTTAACCACCTGAGACCCAGTATACGTCATATGACGTCTTTTTGGTCTCAGGGGTATATCTGAATGATGCCTGTAGCTACAGACATCATTCAGATATTGCCGGTTTCAGCCGGCGATTCCCTGCACCATAAGAACGATCATAGCGGCTGTTCCGCCGCTTGATCGTTCTTACGGGCGGCGGGAGGGGACGCCCCCCCTCCCACCGCCCTCCGGTGCTTCTACCGACTCACTGCTTCCATCGGTGAGTCGGACTCGGGATCCGCCGGCCCCCGGATGATGATCATAGAGATTTCCGGCGGACCAGATGGTCGCCGGAGTCTCTATGATCGTTCGGAGGCCGGGCGCGATGTTATGACGTCACGCCCGGCCTCAGCATTCAAAAAACGGCGGCACCGCGGCTGGGAAGCGGTGATCGTTTTTTTTTTTTTTTTGGGGATTTTAGGCTTCCCAGCCTAGAGGTGAGCTGTGGGGTCTTATTGACCCCATATCTCACTGTAAATAGGTCCGATCATGTAATATTCCTATTACAAGGGATGTTTACATTCCTTGTAATAGGAATAAAAGTAATCAAATATTTTATTTTTTTTTTTTAAAGTTGTTGAACTAAAAAAATAAAGTAAAATGAACAATAAAAAGAAAAAAAAAAATTTAAAGCGCCCTGTCCCCGCGAGCTCGTACGCAGAAGCGAACGCATACGTAAGTCCCGCCCACATATGAAAACGGTGTTCAAACCACACATGTGAGGTATCGCCGCGAACGTTAGAGCGAGAGCAATAATTCTAGCCCTAGACCTCCTCTGTAACTCAAAATATGTAACCAGTAAAAAATTTTAAAGCGTCGACTATGGGGATTTTTAAATACCAAAGTTTGGCGCCATTCCACAAGCGCATGCAATTTTGAAGCGTGACATGTTGGGTATCTATTTACTCGGCGTATCTTCATCTTTCACATTATGCAAAACAATTGGGCTAACTTTACTGTTTTGTTTTTTTTTAAAGCAGGAAACTGTTTTTTTTTTTTTCAGAAAAAAACGCGTTCGAAAAATTGCTGCGCAAATACCGTGCGAGATAAAAAGCAACGACCGCCATTGTATTCTTTAGGGTCTTTGCTAAAAAAACATATATAATGTTTGGGGGTTCTATGTAATTTTCTAGCAAAAAAATTTGGAATTTTACATGTAGGAGAAAAATGTCAGAATTGGCCTGGATCTCAGGTGGTTAAAGCAATCTACTGAGTTAGCCAGAACCACCTCTGGAGGGAGTCTATTCCACTTTTTTACAGCTCTTACTGTGAAGAAACCTTTCCGTATTTGGAGATGAAATCTCTTTTCCTCTAGATGTAAAGAGTGCCCCCTTGTCCTCTGTGTTGGCCGTAAAGTGAATAACTCAACACCAAGTTCACTATATGGACCCCTTATATATTTGTACATGTTGATCAGATCCCCCCTTATTCTTCTCAAGAGTGAATAAATTCAGTTCCTCTAATCTTTCCTCATAGCTGAGCTCCTCCATGCCTCTTATTAGTTTGGTTGCCCTTCTCTGCACTTTCTCCAGTTCCCGATATCCTTTTTGAGAACTGGTGCCCAAAACTGAACTGCATATTCCAGATGAGGTCTTACTAATGCTTTGAACAGGGCAAAATGATATCTCTCTCTCTGGAGATTATTGTACTTGTTCCACAGAAATAAAAATAATGGCCCCATATTTGCCAACAACACCTTCAATAAATTGTTATATAGTGCTTGCAAGTCACTCCCTCCTTGTTGGCCTACCTTTACATAGGCTACCCCCCTATAAGAATGACTCATCCATCTTACCGGCCATTCGGTGTCCACTACCCCTCTCTGCCGATCCCTCCATTGGCTTCTGTTCACCCAATGAATAAAATTCAAAATGCTAATGACAACCTACAAAGCCATCCACAACTCTGCCCAGAGCTACATCACCAAACTCATCTCAAAATACCAACCAAAACCGTTTTCTTTGCCCTCCTGAAGACCACCAGCTCTCAGCTCCTGTGTCACTTCCTCTCATACTCGCCTCCAGGACTTCTCCAGAGCCTTTCCCATCCTCTAAAACTTCTTACCCCAATCTGTTTTACTATCTCATACTCTGTCCACCTTTAGGTGAACCCTGAAAACCCATAACTTAATTGAGGCGTGTCCTGCCTCTAACTAATAAACTGTGCTTTTTATTCTGTTCATAGTTTGGTCCTTAACAGGTATTATACTTTGGTATCACTTGACCCTACCTTTCATATTGTAAGCTCTAACAAGCAGAGCCCTCTGATCTCACTTGTATTGAATTGTATTGTAATTGTACTGTCTCCCTCTATTTTGTAAAGCACTACGCAAACTGTTGGCACTATATAAATCTTGTATGGTAATAATAATAACTGCTAATTGAAAAAAAGAGAGGGGTGGGACTTTAAATGAGGTCATGACTGATTACTGTCAGGTACCTCCATCCCTAAATATAATTATTCAAGAAGGGGGTCGGGACTTTGTATGAGGCAATGGCTACAACCAGATGGAATAAATTATAATACTATTATAATTTATTCCATCTGATTGTAGCCAATGCCTCTTTCAAAGTCCCGACCCCCCTTCTTGAACAATAATAATAACTGCTAGGCCCACGTGTAAACATTTGGCAGTCATTGTTCCTGTATGTAGTATAGACCACTCCTGTTCTGCAGATCATAGGTTAAGTACATTGGAATGGAAGTGTTCTCAGTTTTGCTGCGTGTGGAATATGCTGCCAATCAGCATGATTTAGTGGAGGGGGTTGGAGATGGATACATAAGCGTCAGGACTACAGTACATCAGGAAAACTGTACTCCAAAGAGCTGACACTAGGGCAAGTAAAGTAAAAGGCAGCGCAGTATTCTGATTCTTAGTTCTGCCCCTTCATGTCATTTCCTTCGCCATAGACATTAAAAACATTGGTGGTCGAGGAATTAAACAAATTGCAACAGCTTGTCTTTCAGGCCTGCCATGTGGTACATCAGATATTGACATATTTACAGTTTATGCCTTGTATTTAAGAGGCTTAATGGCTAAATTCCTTCATCCCTTATTGTCCTCCCGAGATCGCCGATAAAGCCAAGCAGCAGGACCGACAGACGTCATTTTAATACATAATCATAAAATTACTAAAATTGGCTGCATGAGATAGGGACAGGAATTGTACAGGCAGATTGGTTTGGAGAAGGTGACAGACTGGACGGCTTTATATATATTGTTATTTTTATGGATCTAACTTGGACACCATATGGCTATTAAGCGACTGGGTCTGGCGCTTTCATGAAACCCGACTTGTTTTATCACTTGCTGTAGAGCGATGCTTCAGAGGAGATCTTCAACAAAAGGGGTTAAAAACTGAATAAGCAAAGACTTATAAATAGCCAGATGGTGACATATCCAGAAAGGGTCTCTTTACGTGTAGTTTGATAATAATACTAATGGGAGATAACTACAAAGTCACAATAACAGTGTAAAATATGCGTTGGCTATAAGTGCATGATTCATTTTAGATTTTGACATATTTTACTAATCCTTGATGATTTGTTTGATCAATATAGTCCCTATCACTCAGTTTTCACAAACTCTTGATAATTTTAAAGCCCAGTGGCTTAGTGGTTAGCACGTTTGCCTTGCAGCACTGGATCCTTAATTCAAATCCGGTATACTAGCTGCATGAAGTTTGCATGTTCCTCCTGTGCCTGAATGGGTTTTCTCGCACACCCCGAAACACCATGCTGATAGGTTAATTGATTGCTGTCTAGAATGGCCCTAGTATGTATATTAGAAAGTAGATTGTCAGCTTGAGGGCAAGGTTTGATATGATAGTTTACAGATGTTTTTATCCTTTATTACCTTAGATAAACAAGTCCTATACCAATCTCTCCAAGCAATATCCCTTTTTTAGCTTAGTACTTTCCTACTGTGTTATAGCTGTAGGGTTGCCACCTCATCCCTTTACCCAAACACATATGAATTACACAGGTTCTGAGGCTAATTTAATGCAGGTAAGGCACTAAGTGAGTTTAATTACCACCTTAATTATCCACAGAACCTGTGTAATTAATATATGTTTGGGTTTAAAGGGATGAGGTGGCAACCCTATGTAGCTGATTTACACAAGAGTTTTTGGTTGGGTCATCTGTGGAAATCTTCTCATAGCCTAGGCACCCTCTAATCTCAAATTCTGAGCTGTCCCCAGTCAGATTAGATCAACTTTATTGGCTTTCATGTGATAATAATATGGAACAATTAAAAATACTCTTTTTCTAATACAATTATGTGATTTGTAACAGTGAAAGTTGCCATGAAGACTTTTGTTTATTGAAGTACCATTCATAGCACACAAATCATGCACTGCCACCTAGTGGTCATATATTTATTTTCAACCTAATTATCACATGCACACAGACGCATTTGCGCATACAGTGTAAAAAAACAGGCGTATTTCATTGCATGGGAGTCACAGGTGGTGCCCGCTGCAAAATCGTTGACAGGCTAAAAAATGCAGTGGCTGTATGCACGTCTGGGCATAACGCATATGCGTACAGTGTTTCACAATGAATACAGAGCCGCTTTCTCCTACATAGAGCTCCGCTCCTTAGATTTTCCTCCACTTCTGTGAAAAAACGCTCCAGTTTCATGCAATCAATTCTTCTACATAGAGAAAGTGGCTCTGTATTCATTGAGAAATATGGGAGGAGGTTGAAGCAGAGAAGGGCTGATATTGAACAGCTGATCGACGGAGAGACCACAGAGGAGTGGGAGTAAAGATTTATTTCTGAGCCTATCTGACTCATTCTTGAGGTGAGCAGGTATAAGGCTCTGTTTCCACTACTGCAAGTTGTTGTGCGACTTGGCACATGTGAAGTCGCATGACAAGTCAAAAACCCATGTATTTCAATGGTCCTCATTCTAATTGGTGCGACTCAAAAAAAGGTTTTTGCACTACTTTGTTCCGACTTGTTCTCACATGGTTTTCACCGGTCGCATGACTTTGCATCAAAAATTGCATTGCAAAGTCACACTGTAAATCGCATGACTTTGGGGTTGCAATAGTGGAAACAGCCTCAACGGGTGGTGGAGGGTGCCCAATCAAGCATTGTCTATAAAAGAAGCGCGGTGGTGAATGATACAAACAGAAGTTTACAGCACTCAAGAAGCAATTTTTTTATTCACAACAGAACTTTATTTAACGGGAGATTATGATCATTGTATTTTTTGTAATTTTATTTGCACGATTTTGTTGATATTAGAGTCAGTATATTAGCACTGCACTTTGTATATGTATATTTATATGAGCAAATGTGTGTACATTAGCCCTTATAAGTTCAAATGAAGACAAAAGATGGTTCACGTTGAAAAGTGAATAATAGTAAACAAAATGAAAACTTTGTACAGTATATCCTATGCAAAGGAAATATTTAAAAAAAAATATATTAAAAAAAAAGATTTTTGAAAGGATATAATTGATTGGTTAACAGAAACACAGATTTGTCTTATTTACTAAGCTCAGTGAACAGTCTGTCTCTTTAGTAAATCAACTCCACATGGTTTTAGGGTAACCTGTTTCGATATTACACAGGAACCAGATGGCTGGGAAATTTTCAGTCAATTTCCCTTATTTTCATTTCATTAGGCAAAGAGGAGCTTGGATACTGTTTGAGCATCACATCTACTATGGATGTAATAGGGCATTCCTAAGCTCTGAACATTCAAAAATCAAATGATAAGATTGGACAAATTTCATTGTGATTTATATTCAAGCTATTATATTGTAGTTCAAGATAGTGAATGAAAAACGTTCATCTTGTTTTCCATATAATGGAACAGCCTGCTGCAGGGCCTTATTACTTTATTGAAGAGCTAATTCTATTGCTATGGTACACTTGCTTCATGGGCTCACCTGCGGATCCTTGAACCTCGCCAGCTAAACACATACTGCTTTTTATTATGTAAAGCCTCATACACACGATCTGACTTTGTACAAACTTTCCCGTGGATTTTTGTACAAAGGGCGTTGGCCCCAAGTTTGTATTGCATACACACGGCAGGACTTTTCAGGCAACAAACACGAACGTAGTGATGTTTCAATGTACTGACGACACTTCAAAAGAGACAAAGACAAGTTCAAATACTCCAGCGCCACCTTTGGTCAACTTCTGTATTGTTGTCTGATCTTTTGCATTGGTTCTAAGCATGCGTGTTTGTACTTTGTACAAAAGTCTGATAGTTTTGTGTACACACGGTCGGACTTTGCTCCATCAGACTTTTGTTGGCAGAAAGTTTGTCCATTCGCACAGCCAACAAAAGTCAGATGAAAACTGGTCCGATGGAGCGTACACACGGTCGGATGTTGGTCCAAAACAGCTAATTTGCATGTTGTTGTCAAAAAGTCTGATCGTGTGTACAGGCCTTTAGGTGTAGTTTTGGCTTGTGGAACATGTTAAATAATGCTGCTTTTGTGTCTTCTTTTCTGATAAAGGGGGAGATTTCCTAAACCCGGAGAGTGAAAAATCTGGTGCAGCTCTGCATAGAAACCAATCAGCTTCCAGGTTTTATTGTCAAAGCTGAAGTGAACAAGCTGAAGTTAGAAGCTGACTGGCTGCCATGCACACCTACGCCTCATTCTGCACTCCCCAGTTTTAGTAAAGCTCCCCCAAAGTGTCAACATTTCAACTAAATTATTTGTAAAAAAAACCTGCAAGCTATAAAGCATGCCCACCAGTTATGTAGGCGCGTTCCCAAATCCTTGCAACCTTGAAAGCACTGGATTGTTACATAGTTACATAGTACATAGCTCCCAACTGTCCCTGATTTCGAAAGACTGTCCCTGATTTGGAGCAATGTCCCTCTGTCCCTCATTCCTCCCTCATTTTGGTCTGATCTATAAAGTTGTATATAATATGCACTTTTTATCCATCAAAAAGTGTTTCCCAGTGCTAAACCTTTCCTCTGATTTCTAAATTGCTGAATTTGTAAATTCCAAAAGCCAAAATAAAGGAATAGTAGTGGTAAAAAAAGCACTTGTGGGTTTAACCAATCTTGTTTTTTTGTACAATTCTACTTTAAGGGGGCGTGGCAAGGGGTGTGTCCTATGCCTGCATATTTTTGCTGATAGGTGTCCCTCATTCCCATCTCAAAAAGTTGGGAGGTATGCATAGTAGGTGAGGTTGAAAAAAGACACAAGTCCAACCTATGTGTGCGATTATATGTCAGTATTACATCCCTGTATGTTGCGGTCGTTTACATTGTGCGATACAAATTTGAGCCAGGACCAGGTAGCAGCAGGAGAGGACCTTGTATGAGGTTTTTAGCACTCTAGACTAGACTTTCACTGAGTAGGACTTGGTGGTAAGCCATATATCAGTCCAATCTTCTGGTTCAGCAGTGATATACTCCTATTTACTAACATAGGATGGGGGCCTTGGGAAGAGCTTAGAAACCATCATAAGATACAGGGTGGAAATCTGTCCCGGAGCATGCAGCTCTTTTTCAGGACAATTATTTTTTATAAATACACCCCATAATAAATATTGTGGTAGTACTTTCTGAGTCATAGAGCCAGAAGAAGCACGCAGCCAGCAAAGTGATGTCCGATTACAGCCCACATATTTTTTCAGTACGTTTCCTTTAGACTATAATAAAAAGGAAAAGTGTATTTTTGTTTTCTTAAGATGAATTTTATTTAACTGGACATAATCAATTACTTTCTTTATTTAAAGTGGTAGTAAAGTCTTTTTTTTTTTTTTTTTACTTTGACCTACAGGTAAGCCTATAATAAGGCTTACCTGTAGGTAAAAATAACATCTCCTAAACGTGTACGGTTTAGGAGATATTCCCTTTGCATGCAGCTGCTGACTTCAGCAGCGCATGCACTCTGAATTTCCCGGACCTTGCCGGAAGAAAGTCTTCCACGCGCATGCGCGGGAGTGACGACATTGCGGCTCCGGCCACTCATAGCGCAGAAGACACACTGAGGGGAAAATGTCAGCTCCCTCGGCGTGGACCGAGATCACCTGCTGACGCCTCAATCTAAGGTAAGTATTTCATAATGAGCTAACATGCGGTGCATACTAGCTCATTATGCCTTTTGCCTTACAGGTTTCAAAAAAAAAAAAAAAAAAAATCTGCGGGTTTATTACTGCTTTAAGTGGTGTTAAACCCAAAAGCAGAAATTTTATTATTTTGCAGCTTACCATTTCTTAGATGTGATGGCTGAATTTGTTTTCTTTTTTAGACTTTCTTTCTTTTACTTCCATTTGATGATCTAGCCAGTAAGTCTGCTGTTTTTCCAAAAGAACAAGCTCTCTTACAAAATGTATCAGTTACAGGGATTAGGCAAGCCATTCAACACTGACGGGGGTGCTTACACTGGTCAGTTCTATTTATTTATGTAAAACCCTTTGTCCCAAAAGGAAAAAAAACTGTTTGCTGTAAGTTCTTATAAAGGCTCCTACACACGATCGGACCGTGGACCAACTTTCCCGTGGATTTTTGTCCAAAGGGCGTTGGCCCCAAGTTGGTATTGCATACACACGGTCGGACTTTTTAGGCAACAAACACGAACGTAGTGACGTTTCAACGTACTGACGACACTTCAAAAGAGGACGTTCGAATACTCCAGCGCCACCTTTGCTCAACTTCTATATTGTTGTCTGATCTTTTGCATTGGTTCTGAGCATGCGTGTTTGTACTTTGGACAAAAGTCCGATGGTTTTGTGTACACACGGTGGGACTTTGGTCCATCGGACTTTTGTTGGCAGAAAGTTGGTCCGTTCGCACAGCCAACAAAAGTCCGATGAAACCTGGAAAAAGTTGGTCCGATGGAGTGTACACACGGTCGGATGTTGGTCCAAACCAGCTAATTTGCATGTTGGTTGTCAAAAAGTCAGATCGTGTGTACGGGCCTTAAGTAAGGATGGGCTCAGGTGGTTTGCAACTCCACGTGCCTGCGTCCGCCAGGAGACTGACACTCCGCAGTGCTAATCACAGGCAATGAGACATTTTCCGATCTGCGGCTGCACAGAACGGGAAAGGTCTCACTACCTGTGATTAGCACTGTGCAGTTTCAGCTTCCTGTCGGCCGCGGGCACATGGATTTGCGAACACGCCTGAGCTCATCATTGCAAATAAAGTGCTGGAGTTGCTATTGCCATTGCCATATGATTCTCCAAATGCAGTCGATGTACCAGTATTCAGGCGGCATAAGCTTTATGAAATCAGGCCCATGTTTTGGACTGATATTGGATGTTTCATGATAGAAAACAGTAGAATGCTAAATATTGGTACTACATGTAATAGATGTGCATTGATTAGTTATTGCTATGGATGTTCAGATGGGAACATTTTAAGAGAAAAGTGCTGAGGCCAACCTTGGTAAACTGCACTGAAGAGCCATGTGGTTGAAAGTAAAATGAAGGAGTTGCAGTCTATCAGCAATGGGTTAAGGGATACAATCACTTATCAGCACAGAGGTGTGAAATGAAATTAGCACTTGTGCAGTTCACTCATAAAGGAACAAGAAGGCTCATTATCAATAAAAAATGCTGCTGAGCTTAGTGTGAAGTTGTCTTGTTCACAGCATCTCTTTCCCACTATGTCCTCCTAGAGTTGGGAGAATTAATTAGCTTGGAAGGTTTGACACCTCCTTGATGAACTGGGAATCCTCACCTAGAACCATCTTCACTTCTCCTAATTGTAGGCATGTTTGTAGATCAAAGGAGCCAGAGCTCTTCACCATCAACCTCACTGGGGAATTAACACTGCTGTGGCAAGTTGAGCTGTAGACCTATGCTGGAGAGTGGCAGTTGTGAAGATGAATTACCAGAGGGAGTCTTATGAGAGCAGGTGGGGGGGACGGTTTCAGATTCCCAAAAGCCGCTCTGTAGTAGCTATTGCAACCAGGTGAGAAGTCCAACTGACCAAAGCATTTCCTCTGCAGCAAATGAAGCTTGCTGTTTACATTAAAGTTGATGACCATATGAAGGAGACCTTGGCTTTTGCTTTAACTCTATACCTTACAGCTATTTTTCCCGCACTTGAATGTTTGCAGTGAGCTGGAAGAATACCCCTGGAAGAAAGTATACACATACATTTATATACATTCTACAATGAGAATCGATCGGAAATGCCACCTCTAACACTCTCTAAGGCACACTAACGCGTTTTTTGATGCATTTTGCAGAAATGCAGGGACATTTTTTAACATGGGTTCCTATGGAACATGTTCACATCAATGCATTTTTGTGCCTCTGCGTTTTTGGAAAGGGTCAGGGACTTTTTTCATGCAAAATGCAGCGTTTTGCATGTAATAGAAGTCAATGGACCCGTATCCAAAACGCAAGTACCGTGTTTTTACCGCAATTTTGCCACCACAGTGTAAAAAAAAAAAAAAACGCAAAACGCGGCAAAATCGCGGTAAAAACGCGGCAAGCACCGCAAAAAGCACTGCAAAAACGCTCAAAAGCAAAATGCATATATGTGAATCGAGCCTTAGGGCTCTTTCACACGGACGGTCCGTATGTCCGTTTTTCATCCTTACGTTTTCGGATGAAAAACGGACATACATGTATCCCTATGGGATAGCGGGTGTCAGCGGATGAGCATACGCTGACACCCGATCTCGTCCGTGTCCGCTATGCTCCGTTTCTGCAGACGGAGGAAAACCCTATTTTTTCATCCGTCTGCAGAGCGGATCGGATGACAACGGACTCTACGGTCTGTCGTCACCCGATCTCCCATAGGGGGAGAGCGGCGCTCTGACAGGTCCGTCCCTGCGCTGTGTGCAGAGACGGACCTGTCATCTTCCTGCTCAGCGGAGATCGCTCCGGCGATCCCCGCTGAGCAAGCGGATATCCACGGGGCGGATCAGCACTGATCCGCCCCGTGTGAAAGAGCCCTTACACCTAACACCTCCATGCATTAAGTACACGAAGGTGTACATCATGTGCATGAAGTACATTTTCGAAAGATTGAATTACTGCGCTATTTTCTATGTGTTACTATAAAACATAGAGAACATTTATTACACATAGTTATATAGTGCCATCAATTTATGCAGCGCTTTACATATATATATATATATATATATATATATACATATATTGTACATTCACATCAGTCCCTGCCCTCAAGGAGCTTAAAGTGATTGTAAAGAAAAAAAAAAAAAAATGTTAGATGAAATAAAAAAGATGATCTTAGGCCAAGTACATGGATACCAAACACGACATGCTTTAAAACAAAAGTGCAGCAGCGACAAACTACATACATTTTTAAAAGCCTTTACAGGTTACCATTTACAGAGGAGGTCTACTGCTAAATTGACTACCCTCGATCTGACCTTCGTGGTGATACCTCACATGCATGGTGCAATTGCTGTTATTAATTTATTTAGCTTTTTTTATTTTATTTTTAAACTGTTCCTTTCATTTATTTATTTTTCTAGCATTTTTATCGTTATCTCAGGGAACGTAAATATCCCCTATGATAGCAATAGGTAGTGACAGGTACTCTTTTTTAAAAAAAAAAAAATTGGGATCTATTAGACCCTAGATCTCTCCTCGCCCTCAAAGCATCTGACCACACCAAGATCGGTGTGATAAAATGCTTTCCCAATTTCCCAATGGCGCTGTTTACATCTGGCGAAATCCAAGTCATGAAATGCACGTAGCTTACGGTTTCTTAGGCCATAGAGATGATTGGAGCCGTTCTGATCTCTGATCACCTCTATGGTCAGCTGGCGGAACCACTGGCTGCATTCTCAGGTTCCCTGTAGGGTCAGGACAGCCAGAGAAAACCATGGAAGACAGGGGGGGGGGGGGGGGGGACATTCCATCCCACTGCTTGTAAAAGCAGTCTAGAGGCTAATTACTTGCTAGGATTGCTTTTACATAAAAGCCGACCGCTGTTTGAAAAGAATGATACCAAAATGATACCTAAACCCGACGGCATGATTTTGGTATAACCACTCAAAGTCCAGCAACATACCAGTACGTTGCTGGTCCTTGTTGGGCATATATTGTAATCTTTTCTTTCATGCAGCCTGTGGGCTGAACGAAAAAAAAAAATTAATCGGTGGGTATGCCCACCATTAGAATACTTCCCTTCATCCACCCATTTCTAATGATGGGCATACATGCACCATTTTGTTTTTAACTGTGGTGGTGAAATCTTCTCCTACAGCGCTGGAGTCACGGCCTTATGTATCGTGGGAGCAAACGATGTTGCCGTCAAGATAAATAAATCCGCGCTGCAACTGAATGGCGTATCTGCTAAGCAAATGATGGTTAACAATAAGACAAAGTAACATTACAGTATAAAAGTAAGACATACCATACCTGCAAAGCAAATACAAAAAAACATTGTAAAAAATGAAAACATTTTTTAACGCAATCTGTTCCTAAAATATATATATGCCAAAGCATGGGGCATCCGCCCCAAAACTTAGGAGCAAATCGCTCCTCCACCCCTGCTGCCCCCATGCTTCGGCATATATGCTCTTTTTTTTTTTTAACTGTGATGGTGAAGTCACCTCCTACAGCGCTGGAGTCGCGGCTTTATGTATCGTGGGAGCAAACGCTGTTGCTGTCAAGATAAATAAATCTGCGCTGCAGCTGAATGGCGTACCTGCCAAGCAAATGATGGTTACAATAAAACAAACATTACAGTATAACATACCATACCTGCAAAGCAAATACAATAAAACATAGTAAAAATAAAACAAGAGAATGATAGATATAGAACAATAGTGAGCGAACAGTAGAGCGGACAGTAGAGAGCAAGAACAATAGAGAGAGAGAAGAAAAATACAACCACAACTATTTTTGTCTTTTTTATTTTAATTTTTTTTTGTGTTTTTGTGTGTGTTTTTTTTTTTCACTCTTTTCACTTTTATAAAAACTGTAAAAAAAACTATAAACTGAACGCTGCAGATTAGGGTCTCTAAAAATGTGATGGCCATCACATCTTTCGAGGCCCCGAGATCCTGTGTACGAGTGCCTATGACTGTGTGGTGCTGTACCCTATGCTAATACTCAACTAGTGTGTGATAGCTTTCGAAACAGTCACCAATGCAAAGACCAGGTTGGTCAGGACAGGAGGGACATTAAAAGCGGGTGTCACGCCTAAATCTGCGCTTTCTACAGACACAACATCTTCTTTGGGGTGTTCTGTGGGTAGGGGTACCAGAGAGGAAATGCCTCTCATGCAGCCGGCTTACTGCATTTGCGTTGGGATGTTGGGCCAGAGCACCGCCTGGAAACAGAAGGGCTCTGATGATCTCTTCCTGGAATTTAAGGAAGGATCCAGTTTGTCCTGAAGCTCTGTATAGCACATGAGCATTCAGCAAAGCCAATTGAAATAAGTATACAGACACTTTTTTATACCAGCGTCTGGCCTTACAGGCAATTAGGTACGGCGCCAACAACTGGTCGTTAAGGTCCACCCCTCCCATATTGAGGTTACATTCGTGGACACAGAGGGGTTTCTCCACAACACCAGTCGCCGTAGGAATTTGGACTGTCAGGTCTGTGTGAAGGGAGGAAAGAACAAAAACATTCTTATTATCCCTCCACTTCACAGTGAGAAAATTCTCAAGCAGGCTCTCTCCCCAAGCCTAAGACGAGAATCTACAAGCCACTGGGGAAAGACCTATCGATTAGATCGCACAGTGCCACATGCGCCAATTTGATGATCAAACAAGTGACTAAAAAAAGGCACGCTTGTGTAATAATTGTCCACATACAAGTGGTACCCCTTTCCGAATAAGTGTGAGACCAAGTGCCACACAATCTTACCAGCGCTCCCTATGTAGTCAGGGCAGTTCTCCGGCTCTACGTAACTATCTCTTCCCTCGTAAACCATAAAACTACATGTATAGCCTGTGGCCCTGTCACAGAGCTTATACATCTTGACCCCGTATCTGGCACGCTTGCTGGGAAGATACTGTTTGAATGACAAGCGGCCAGAAAACTTAATCAGGGACTCATCAAAGCAGGCAACTTGATGGGGAGTAAACAAGGCTGAAAAACGTTGGTTGAAGTGGTTTACAAGGGGCCGAATTTTGTAGAACCGATCAAATTCAGGGTCACCCCGAGGACGACAGAGTTCATTATGGTTGAAGTGCATGAGCCACAATATCTGCTCGTATCGTGTCCTGGTCATGGAGGCAGAGAACACAGGCATATGGTGAATTGGGTCAGTGGACGGGTCTGGTACGGATATTTAGGGGGACCCCCACGTCATTTTTTTTTTATTTGAAGCGGGGTTCCCCTTAATATCCATAGCAGACCTGAAGGGCCTGGTAATTGAATTTGGGGGAACCCCCACGCTTTTTTTTTTTAATCAATGACTTTTTTTTTATCAATGACTTTCAATGAATGACTGTTCTCTGTATTACGGGGAGCCGGCAATTCATTAGCCGCGAGTGATTTTAAACAGTTAAGACAGTTCTAAGCACGGGAAACATGCTCCCCTTCACAGGCATAATATAGACACCCCCCTGGTACGAAATTTAAAGGAATATTACACTTTTATTGTTTCACATTAAGCATTATTAAAATCACTGCTCCTGAAAAAACTGACGTTTTTAAAAAAAAATTTTGCATTGATACATGTCCCCTGAGGCAGGACCCAGGTCCCCAAACACTTTTTTATGACAATAATTTGCATATAAGCCTTTAAAATTAGCACTTTTGATTTTGAACGTTCGAGTCCCATAGACTTTAATAGGGTTCGAAAGTTCACACGAGCTTTAGGTCTGTTCGCAGGTTCTGGTGCGAACCGAACAGGGGGGTGTTCGGCTCATCCCTACTCCTCTGTAACTCAAAACGTGCAACCTGTAGAATTTTTTAAATGTCGCCTATGGAGATTTTTTAAGGTAAAAGTTTGTCGCCATTTCACGAGCGGGCGCAATTTTGAAGCATAATGTAACATTATCTTTCACAATATAAAAAGAATTGGGCTAACTTTACTGTTGTCTTATTTTTTAATTCCAAAAAGTGTCCTTTTTCCAAAAAAAAGTGCGCTTGTAAGACCGCTGTGCAAATACGGTGTGACAGAAAGCATTGCAACGGGCGCCATTTTATTCTCTAGGGTGGTAATTTTCTAGCTAAAAAATTTTTTTAACAACAAATCTCAGAAAGAGGCTCAGTCCTTAAGTGGTAAAAAAAGAAATGGGACTATTTATTACAGCAAAAAGTACAAAATATTGTGTGTTTTTTTCAAAATTTACGCTCTTTTTTTGTTTATAGCACAAAAAATAAAAACTGCAGAGATGATCGAATACCACATATCATTACCGCTTTTTACACTGCGTTTTTTAAGATGTCCAGTATTTCTAGATTGTAAGCTCTAACGAGCAGGGCCCTCTGATTCCTCTTGTATTGAATTGTATTGTAACTGTACTGCCTGTCCTCATGTTGTAAAGCGCTGTGCAAACTGTTGGCACTACATAAATCCTGTATAATAATAATTTATCGGGTGTCTCATTTCTCCCGCGACCCCACCAAGCTGGCCGTCGTGAGTATACAAGCTTTTCATAGAGGGAGAGCTGCCTGTCAGTTTCTGAGAGAGGGGGATTCCCCCCTCCCTTTTTTTCTTCACTTACTGCATGTTAACACAGGCATCTGCCCACTCTCTGCCTTCCTTCCATGTCCTCCTATTGGCAGGAGAGAAACCAATTCAAGGCACATTTAAAGCAGCCATTCACAGAGACTGTACCAAACTGCAGGAAGCAGCTGCAAAAGACAGTGGAATATGAAGTCTCAGGACAGAGCGGTCTCACTGACTTTTAAAGAGGCAGGACTACAAATCCCAGCATGCTCTGCTGGCAGGAAAGGAGAGACTCAATTTGTTTCCCTGAGGAGAATTCAGTCAGCACGAGGTGGGGGAAGAGATCAGACCTGAGGGAGAGATGCTGCCTCCCAGGTAATCTCTTCAATTCGATTCAGGCCTCCGTCGCCAGTCGGGATATCCAGCCTGAGAGAGGGGGATCCCAGGTGTACATCCAGGTGAACCTGCATCGACGGTGAAGCGTTCCAGTGTGAGGTGACCAGTCAGGTCACCAGGAGAGCCTGCTGTTCCAGGACATTTTGTTTGGGCCTTGACAGCAGGATTTGGTGAGAGGGCTTTTGCCCATTTTCAGGAAACTGGGACACTGCACCACAGAAGGAGTTAAATAAACACTGTATACAGACATCATTTCTAGTAGTCCTCTTGCTGACACTTGCAGTGCCACAGGGATAAAGGATAAGGCAATCCATTTCTGGGACACTGTATACAGACATCATTGTCCTTTCATCTTGCTGAGAAAGATCCTGCCTGCTTCACTTGATAATCTTTTGGAAAAAAAAAAATTATTTTGTTTTATACAATACATATTATAACAAGCCACACAACGTGGGCTCCAACCGGCCACAAACTTGCCGGTACTATAGAGCCAACCTGAGTAAAGGTAGCCAATCCGATTTAAAGTATCATATTGTGCTTTATTTACCATTTAAGTGTGCCTCTGCTCTTGGGGATATTCTCAGGTTTAGAATCCCCTGAAAGCAGCTTGAATATAGGATTAAGAGCTATATTGCTCTTAAATCTCAGTTATTGCTCTCTAGTTGATTACTTATTACTTAACATATATCTGTTATTCTTCCACAGAAATATTGCAGTAAAGACAATTTCTGTGCTTTATCATAATGTGTGTGTGTGTAGCAATGCCTTTAGCCTCTTCCAGTCTAATGAGGACCTCTAAGGCCAAAGATAGCTGACATCCTTCAGTAAGTAGTGGGTTGTGAGACATAGTGGGTGCAAGGTGTAAGTTATTGGGCGCCAGACACTTCTTGAATGCAAAAGAGATGTTTATTTCTTTTACAGTCTTTCTTTTATGAGGGAAAGAGGGTTAGGGTCAGGACATGCTTAAGCAGTTGCAATTTCAATTGGCAGACTCCGAGACTTCAATAAGAGGACAGCCGTGTAGGAAAAGGCCCCAGCAAGGATCCACATCTGCATGTGCAGGATTGCTGTCTCCTATGGTAACAATCTTTAACAGTTCCTAACACAAATCGTAACAGTCCTCTCAGCTTCACTACGACTTCTACTTGTAGTTCTTCGGCCCCTGAGGTCCTGGTCTCTCACTGGACCCTCTGATTCACTGGCTCTGAATCCCTGGAGCTCCTCAAAGCTTTGCAGTTGTATAACCAAAAAAGAAAACACTCACATTGCCTCATCCGTGAATAATTATGGGAATACAAAAAAGAAGGGTCCCAAAAGGTGACCCCACAATCAGACTTTAGACGGCACAGTAAACAATAGGGATATAGAAAATAAATATTTATTGGAATAGAGAAACATACATAGCAAATAATGAAAAAAAGACCATAAAAATTAGAATTAAAAAAACATATACATGAAAAAATATATAGTATGAAATGTGAGCCCTAGTGCGTCGACGCGTTTCACTGTTAAGCTTCTTCAGGACACATTCGGGATTCGTTGGTTGCAAGAAAAAGGAAAACGGATCTCACTATCTAAAAATAATAAAACCGATATGTTTATCATGGGATAACAAAGTATATTTCTGAAGCACAGTTCTATCTAGTCAAAGAATCAAGACATGTGTAGGCATTGAAACAGGAATGTACCCTGCAGGAGAGTCAGTCTTGTTCAACACATAGTTAAAAAAGAATAATCTAATATAGGAAAAAAGTTGGCTTACAGAAAGAGAACAATTTTTAAGGCTACGTAGGAACCAGCTGGAATTAATACAGAAATAAAGCCATGATTTAAACTATGCGCAGTTGATCAATATGATTGAGATAGCCAAAAGGGACCTATGCGTGTGTAAAAACATATAACAGGCAAAAATATATATACCTGTGGGCTCACAAACATCCTTATATCGTAGCCTCAGACAGGGGATGGTGCATACGAGTAACAACCAGGGACAGACAATAAGCATATACAGTATATAGTCTTTCACAGGATAGATACAATCTTCCAAAACCGGAGTATCCAATAGATAGACACATTTAGCTAAATCCAAGCATAGGAGTATCTAATGTTCAAGGCCATATTACTGTCCCCAAAAAGATCTAAAAAACAAAAAAACAAAAAATGGTGAAAAAATTATTACTCAAAATTTCCTAAAAAAGAAAAGAAAAATAGAGTATGGACATGGAAATAAGTATACTCACTGATGGAATAAAAAGGACAAACGTAACCCCTGGGAGAGAGTGAAATGCTCTGCACATTGTCAAGGGGAAAGTGAGGACTATTAATAGCTCCCATTGGCGCTAAATAATTTGAAAACAAGATAAAACAGGGTCCGCTGACAACCACATCATAAAATGGGGCCTATCCAAGTCCCTGCCCATAAACGCCGCTCTGACACCCGCATTACGTCACGGCTGAGCCCCGATGTAGTAAAGCCGGCCACACGTGGGCGGCGCAACAGCATCGCAACATGGAGCGCCGCCTCCCAAAAGGCACACCGCACAAGCGGCACAGGGGCCCTCCCATAAGGGCTTGACACATACAAAAACATGTACCCCAGACTGGCAAGGACATACTAAATAAACAAACAAAAAAAGGGGAGAAATGGGGTTTGGTCAATGGGTTTTAACAAAAAATTGGGAGAATTAGAGAGTGTGTGCCACATCCGATAAAAAATGGGGAAGGGGAATAACGCCATGCACTCTATCCATCAAATTGAGCGCATAAAAAAGCACAGCACCAACAACACCCGATCACCAAAACCAGAGAGATGCATGCAAAGAAGGTCAAAAAGACACATAATACATGTTAGTATTGCAGACTCTATAGGTCTCCTGAAAGGAATCCTTCTCCGCTGCCCCACATATCGAAGATAATCATTAAGATAAAACAGAATTGTTATATGGGAGGGTTAAACATCAAGAAAAAAGAGAGGATTTTTGGCACATACAAACAGAGCAGGGAAAAGGGGAAAGGGAGAAAGAAAAACGTGCAGGTATCTGTTTCATCTGATATCTATAGAAAGGGTCTGAAACTGAGCATGTCATTCAAACCAGGGTACGAAGTGGCTTGCAACTTATATACACACTGAGTCTCTCTCTGCAAGACCCTTTGATCGAAGTTACCCCCCAGAGGATCATCATAAATACGATTGAGGGCAGCAACCTTAAAAACAGAAGGGTCATATTTGTGTTTGAAAGCCACATGATGACCAATGGCCATATTGAGTAGGCCATTAGTGGCGTAATACATATGGTCCTTGATCCTTTTCCAAAGGGGTCTAATCATTTTGCCGATGTAGAAGACTCCACATCAGCAAAAGATGATATATGACCCCCTTGGTCTTGCATGATATATGGTGCCGCAAAGTGTGGATCTGACCATTCAGGAGGGTGATGGAAGGCCCTTCTAGAGGCAAATGGCAAAAGTCACAGTCACCACATTGGAATAAACCAAGTTGATCCAGTTGTTTACTCTGTGACCTTAGATACTGGCTTCGCACCAGACAATCTCTAATAGATATAGATGTATGTTATTTCAGGTCGTGGTCCCAAATATTTTGACAAAACAGGGTCGGCTACTAGAATATGCCAATAACATAAGAACATTGTCTATGTAGCAAAACCACCGTAGAACATTGGAAAGGAGGTCCAAATGGTCCTCATTGGAAAAAAGGTCTCGTTCCCACCCCCCCCCCCCCCAGGTACAGGTTCGCATTTGAGGGTGCACAGCACGTGCCCATAGCGACACCCTGTACCTGGAGAAAGTGGGACTTGTCGAAAGAAAAAACATTCTTAGTAAGAATGTGGGACAAAAGTTGCAATACAAACTGATTGAGACCAGATGACTTCGGGCCACTTTTTCTAAGAAATCTAGAAATGATTTCCAAACCATAACAGTGCAGAACTGACGAATATAAAGCCTCAATGTCGATAGCGACAAGGAGACAAACCAGGGGTACACATAGTCCATCAAGGTTCTTAAGAAGATCTGACTTGTCCTTGATATATGAAGGTAGTGTAATTACGTGAGGACAAAGGTATTCGTCAACAAATTTACTAGCACGTTCCGTCATAGAACCTACACCCAAGACAATAGGACGTCCTGTTTTTTTTTTACATTTTTATGCGTTTTAGGAAGCACATAAAAGGTAGGTGTCCTGGGGTAAGGAACCTGTATACCCTTGAAAATCTCATTGGTGATCAAGCCATCGGCATATGCAGACTGTATAGTATCATTATACTCTTGATTAAATTTAGCAATAGTATCTACCAAAATGGGTTTGTACCAGCACATATTTTGCACATATTGCACATATGCCAAAGTCCCTGCCCAAAAAAATGCCGTTCTGGCACCCGCAGCGGCATGATGTCACGGCCGAGCCCCAACGTAAGAATGCCGGCCACACGTGGGTGCGCAACAGCATTGCAACAAGGAGACATCTTTACATATAAATTCCAGCATCTGAACTTTCCTTACTCAGACTACGAAGGAAATTGAGCTCTCTGTTCCTCAAAAATGGGGCAGACATAATCTCAGTCGTACACATAGGATCGCACTTGATAATCTTAATAACAACTCACACGTGATTAAAACCTCGGATAAGGGCGGGAATGTGGTAGTGATGGATGAGTTGCAATATCAAAATATGTGCTGGGACATACTAAAAAATAGACTTTGGTACAAACCCATTTTGGTAGGTACTATTGCTAAATTTAATCAAGAGTATAATGATACTATACAGTCTGCATATGCCGATGGCTTGATCACCAATGAGATTTTCAAGGGTATACAGGTTCCTTACCCCAGGACACCTACCTTTTATGTGCTTCCTAAAACGCATAAAAACGTAAAAAAAAACAGGACGTCCTATTGTCTTGGGTGTAGGTTCTATAACCGAAAGTGCTAGTAAATTTGTTGACGAATACCTTTGTCCTCACGTAATTACACTACCTTCATATATCAAGGACAAGTCAGATCTTCTTAAGAACCTTGATGGCCTATGTGTACCCCTGGTTTGTCTCCTTGTCGCTATCGACATTGAGGCTTTATATTCGTCAGTTCTGCACTGTTATGGTTTGGAAATCATTTCTAGATTTCTTAGAAAAAGTGGCCCGAAGTCATCTGGTCTCAATCAGTTTGTATTGCAACTTTTGTCCCACATTCTTACTAAGAATGTTTTTTCTTTCGACAAGTCCCACTTCCTCCAGGTACAGGGTGTCGCTATGGGCACGTGCTGTGCACCCTCAAATGCGAACAAGTCCTCACTTTAACAGCGAAACGCGTTGACACACTTGGGCTCACATTTCATACTATATATATTTTCATGTATATGTTTTTTTAATTCAAATTTTTATGGTCTTTTTTTCATTATTTGCTATGAATGTTTCTATATTCCAATAAATATTACTTTTCTATATCCCTATTGTTTACCGTGTCGTCTAAAGTCCGAATTTGGGGTCACCTTTTGGGACCCTTCTTTTTTGTATTCCTTTGCAATGGTATCTCTCTCAAGCGTCACCCATGCTGCCCTGTTGGGTCCCTAGCTTGGCACTCCAGATACTTCTAACTGGCTCGGTCCCTGGCTTGACTCACAAGGCTGCTCTGCAAGCATCACCTCTGTTAGTTGGGTCCCTGACTTGATCACCGCCTGAAGTTTCCCAATTCTCCACTGTGCCCGTTCGGTGAGAATGCTGCTCCAGTACTTGCTTCAGTTACTCACTGTGGTCCCTGGTAAAGGTGGTTGGTCCCTTAGTGGCAACAGCTTTCCTTCTACCTCCAACCATGACAGGTTCTCTGGCCGGCAGAATCGTCACTTCTGGTTGGACTGCAAGCCACAATCCCAACCCTGCGCTGCCCTCTTACTTCTGGATAGGCCCACACACAGCCTGGCAGCCAGATTCCCCCGGGATAGGCCCAATCTTCGGCCTAGCAGCGCAGGCGTATGACACACGTCCACCCAGACAGGCGTCCAGGTGGCACAGAACCTAGATCACCTGACTGCACCCGAATATCTAGGCTCCCCCAGCAAGCCAAGGAATTCAAGAAAACCCCTGCCGATTGGCTGAAAAACCCCATATACCCATAACCTGACCTTGAGTTGTCCTCTCATATCTAGTACCACCAAGTGCCCAGCCACCTAGTGTAAGAAGAGAAAAGTACAACAATGTCAAACTTAAGGAGAAGTCAATGGACCTCTAACAATTGACTAAGGTAACTACTCCTGGCAAGTAAATCTGTGAGGAGCATCCCTGACTAAACCCCAGGGTGCTACACCCTCCCCCTGCCCAAGAAACTATGTCTCAGAGTTTGCAGGAAAATAAATAATTTGAGCTCCCAAGCCTGAGAGTGAATATCCTGGCACAAACTGGGATAGGTAGAGAAACGGGGAAAGGGTTAACAGTATACCAGTAGAATAACATATGTGTGGCGTGCAACATGAATAAAGGTTCATATCAAAACATGAAAGTAGTTAGTCACTTATGACATTCAAATATCAAAAAGGGTTATGTTCACTCTGAAGGCAAGTAAAGCAAGAGTATTGCTTCCTAACTATCTATCTAATATATACAGGAATAACGATTATACAAGAGGTTAGTGCTGTGATCCAGCTAGATCCCCATCTCTCCTTGGCCAAGGAAGACGCACTGACACAGCAACACCTGAAAGAGAGAAATCAAACAATGCAAAGGCATCCTATCCTATAAGAACAATACTACAAGTATCCTACAAGAGAAATCAAACAATGCAAAGGCATCCTATCCTATAAGAACAATCCTACAAGTGCAATGTGTACACAGTGATTCAGGCTGATCCTCAGCCGAGGGCAGCATGAAAGTGTAAAACATCCTATACATGTCTACATTCTTTACATAAAGAAAGGAGGCCCCATTCTCGCTGAGAATGCCACCCCCTTTCCTAATGAGTATAAAACTTCAGTAGTGGTTAAACCAGTAACAGTCCTGATATATGCACATGAGTCCATTATTTGACTTTAATATTGACTTTACTCCAATGGACTACATTCCCAGCAGTTCCTTTTCTTCTTCAAAGGCAACTCCGGGCACAAAAGGCATGACTGCATCTCAAGCAACAGGCAGTCAGGCCAAGATGCAAGGGACCACACTTCCGGACACAGGTCCCCTTGCAGAAATATCTTCAGTCTGCCCACATGGCAGTCAAAGACAAAGAGACTTTCTTCGTCATTTGCAACCAACCATCTGCTGAAGTTCACAGATCGCTCTTCAGGGTGGAACACCCCAACAATTTCAATTAGGCTCAGATGATCATTTCCTGTAATTGCTGGTAGAATCCAGTCCAGCACAGTTCTGGCAACACAACTTTGAATTGGTGTGCAAGGTAGCTGTCAGCATAGCATCCTTGACATCACACAACCCATATTTGTAACCCACAAGGTAATAGTATCACTTCAAAGAGACTTCACCAATAATATCTGGGAATTGGCAGTGTTACATCTTCTCTTTTGGCATTTATAGTGACAACATAATATTTGCCATCTTTCTTGTTTGGCCTACGGTGGATTACGCGGTCCAGATTAATCTTGCGGCCTGTAGCCCCAGGTATTCATCACTGAGCGGTATTTCCCTTTTTCAAGAACTTGACACAAACAAAGAAAACTGGAGTAACTTCAGCAGAGCGTCCTTTAACTCCACAGATGCACATTTGTAATCCCCAAGAGAGACGACTTTAGCATCTCCATAACAATTGCCAGCAGTGCCTGGGATTGGGCAAGATTGAGGTTTCCCCCTTTAGCATTCACCGTAGTGATAACATTTAATGTCTCTTTGTGAAACTAGCGTTATTAGATTTAGTTTAATGAATGGACTTGAAACAAGTAACAATTGGGCCTCCAAACCCTGGTTCTTTGCCATGTTTCGGCGGTAACAACCTACTTACACAATTCTTAAAGCAGTAAGACTTTTTGCAACTCCGTCAATGTTGGAACCTTCCTTCCCTCAAGAAGTAAACAATACGAAATACAGTTCTCAAAGTTCAGCACATAATAGCGACTTTACCTCACCGATACTTTTATCATCACAAGTTTCCCCCTTCCTTCTTCACTTACCGGCTTCAAAATTCGCCGGGGCGGGATCCGAGACCGCCCGCCTCTCTTTGCTCGTGATGAGCAAATGTATTGAGCTAGACGAGTAACGACTGTAGGCCCACCATCTTCTGCAGCAGTGACATCCACAGTGATATACAAAGTAGATGCTTGAACCTCCTTAGGATGGAGGTTGGTTACTGGTACCGCATATTGTGTCTTCAGTAGATTATGTGCACACCTTCACCAGCCGTTATACCTGCTCACCTCATACATTAGTCAGAAAAACTCAAAATAATTCCTTTCTTTCTTTCAGCTATGGTCTCATCTCTTCCACATCTGATCAGCTACTCTGTATCCACTTTCCAATCAGTAGCCTCCCAGGGGGATCACAGAAAAGATCTCTCATATAAACTGCCCCACTGCTTCTCTCCTTCCTCCACACCAGCATTATTACTCGGTATTCCTGATAGGATATGGCTCCACATTCATGCAACAATAAATAGAGGATACATAGTGCTCTCCATTTGCAACCTTTATTAAAATGCCCCAATTAAAAAACACTTACAAGATATTCGATTAAAAAAACAGCTCTGTATAATACAAATGCTTCCGCCTGCTCACCACTGTGGCTGCGTGACATGACGGGCTTGGCTCCTCCCCTCAGGAGGCTACTGAGCAGCATATGAAACTTTAATTGAACACATTTTTATATAGATTTATTTATTTAAATATAATTTGATATCACTGTATATTCCATATGATAGATTAATAGTGCTGCACTTATATCTTTTATTTTGTTTTAATTCCCCACATTGACAACATCAACTCCAAGGGCGCATGAATAGGACAAACCCGGAAAATCCCCCGCAGACAATCCCCATAGCCGCAGAGCTCTGAGAAATATACAAAGCGATCTCACCCTTTGGTACCATCCGAATGCCCGTGTTAGTAACCGTAGTTCCAGAGGCGAAGAAACGGGTGATTTCCTGTGGGTCGTATTTGGCCGACATGAGTTGAGGGGCTTTGAATCTTGGGACTCCCAAGTGTGCCATGCCTCCTTTCAGTCCACGAGGTCTCAGCTTGTGAGCCCAAGATGGCGACCGAAACAGTAATGCATCCTCCTCTGCAGAGCGGTATCTCCTCCCCCTGCCAAAGGATTGGTGCAAATGTTTCCTGGGAACTGTGGCGCCCACCTTCTTCTCGCTGCAGCGCATCAAAATTGTAATGGAGTCTATTTTGGGGCCTATATTAACCCTCACAGCACTGGCAGGAAGTGTCAAAAGACCAGGCTGGTTCTTTCCCATGAGCAATGAGACCTTTGGTTCTTCCCCACGTTGATGGTACACATGACAACACAGTCCATAAGAAGGGTAAATGTTACTTGCCAATTTCCCATGGAGCCAGGTGAAGTCCCGATGGAGCTGAAGCCAGTTGCTATGGGCAACTGCTGCAAAGACGACACCTTTGCTACATTTGGCGCCCAATGTGGGGCTATGTCTTTAGCCTCTTTCAGTCTGAGGACCTCTAAGGCCAAAGATAGCTGACTACCTTCTGTAAGTAGTGGGTTGTGAGGCATAGTGGGTGCAACGTGTAAGTTATTGGGTGCCAGACACTTCTTGAATGCAAAAGAGATGTTTATTTCTTTTACAGTCTTTCTTTTATGAGGGAAAGAGTGTTAGGGCCAGGACACCCTTAAGCAGTTGCAATTTCAATTGACAAACTCTGAGACTTCAATAGATGGACAGCCTTACAGGGAAAGGCACCAGCAAGGTGCCACATCTGCACGTGCAGGATTGCTGTCTTCTATTGATATAGCATGCCAGTTTGAGCTAACACCCATTGAGTGTTCAATATACCATTCTCTAGTATAGAGATGATGGGAGCCTTTTTAATTGGTTGGTGGACGGCGCGATGTTGTGACGCCGAGACGTGGGGCGTTATGACGTTCGTCCGCGCATGCGCATGTGGGGCACGCGCTCGTTTACGCATGCGCACACGGAGTGACGCTCATTGGCTATTGTACATTTAAGAGAGGTGAGACAGTGCGCCGCTCGTGTCCCTGGATGACGCGAGATTTCGCGAAATGCATTGGGCGAGCGACATACTGTCACCACCTCATTTTTAGCCTCATAACAACTAATGCCAGCATCTGTGTTTTTGTGTGTATCCGGCCGGTGCACCTGATTCCTATCTTGGCTGACCATCCCTTACCTTACATGTAAGTTTTTTATGTCTTCATTTTAATAAATTTTTGGAAGATAATGCACTATCTGGAGTATTCCAATTCCTTTTGCATGTTGCTCATTGATGCCTAACAAAACCACTGGAGGGAAATTTGGAGACCTATAGAGCATATCCCCAAGAACTGTCTGGAGGTCTGAGGCTAACTTCTCCCGCAGAGGTCGATGCAGTGTTGATTTAAATCCTGCCTGTCTTGACCCTCTGTAACGGGGGGTCACATACCTGCGGTAAGCGGCCATCTTTCTCTTGGTGGTGATGTTTGTGAACTGTCACAAAAATGTATTGAAGTAAAAAGATCCGTTCCGTTTATTGGAGGAGGAGCATTGTTTGAGAAAATTTCTCTCCTTTTATGGACTAGCAACATTTGTTTTCACAATATTATTTTTCTTTACATGGGACTCTTTTTTGTTCACGTATGAACTTATTTGATTAACTTTTATATTCCTATAATTTATTATCATTATTATAGGTCCATTATCACTGGGTGTCACGTTTTCACACTAATTTGAGTGATTGTGCCATGTTATATTTTCAGATTTGATTTATTCATTTGAAGTCTATTCTGTCAATATTTTTAGGTTTTTGGTATGCGCAGCTTTTTTCTTTTCTCTTTTTTTCTTGTGTTCTATGGTAACAATCTTAAGCAGTTTCTAACACAAATCGTAACAGTCTAATTAGCTTCACTACAACTTCTACTTGTAGTTCTTCGGCCCCTTGAGCTCCTGGTCTCTCACTGGACCCTCTGATTCACTGACTCTGAATCCCTGGAGCTCCTCAAAGCTTTGCGGTGGTATCTCTCTCAATCGTCACCCACGCTTCCCTGCTGGGTCCCTAGTTTGGCACTCCAGATACTTCTCAAGCTTCACCCCTGCTAACCGGCTCGGTCCCTGGCTTGACTCACAAGGCTGCTCTGCAAGTGTCCCCTCCGTTAGTTGGGTCCCTGACTTGATCACCGCCTACATTTTCCCAATTCTCCACCGTGCCCATTCAGTGAGAATGCTGCTCCGGTACTTGCTTCAGTTACTCACTGTGGTCCCTGGTAAAGGTGGTTGGTCCCTTAGTGGCGACAGTTTCCCTTCTACCTCCAAACATGATAGGCTCTCTGGCCGGCAGAACCGTCACTTCTGGTTGGACTGCAAGCTGCAATCCCAACCGTGCGCTGCCCTCGTACTTCTGGATAGGCCCTGACACAGCCTGGCAGCCAGATGCCTCCGGGATAGGCACAATCTCCGGCCTAGCAGCCCGGGGCATACGACATAAGTACACCCAGACAGCTATCCAGGTGGCACAGAACTTAGATCACCTGACTCCACTGGAATATATAGGCTCCCCCAGCAGACCAAGGGATTCAAGAAAACCCCCGCCCATTGGCTGAGATACCCCATATACCCATCTTACCCATAACCTGACCTTGAGTTGTCATTTAATTTTGTAATTCTCATATCTAGTACCACCAAGTGTAAACTTTTCTAACCCGGCCACCTAGTGGTAGAAGAGAAAAGTATAACAAGGTAATTAGGGGAGAAATCAATGGATCTCTAACAATTGACTAAGGTGAAACTACTCCTGGCAAGTGGAAGTAAATCTGTGAGGAATATCCCTGACTGATGGAAACCTCCCCCATTGGGGTGCGGTACATGTGTGTTTCTCATTGCATTGGAGAGAGATCATTGCAGCCACATGGAAGCTGTTTTATTTTTTTACACTTAAAATTGATCACGATTAGAGATTAAAAGCAGTGTGGGGATAGGTGGAGGTGTGCCAGACTTCAACTGGGGCATCTGACAGGGAGTCCACTTGCTTTGGTAAGCATACATCTGTTTTCTTATATCGATCTGAATACTTTTATCATTTTATATTTTTGTTATTTGTGTGGTTGCACTATTGGAGTTCCCCTCCTTTTTTCTCTCTCCGCATGCCTTTGCATTCCTTTAGGTTTAGCGCTACATTTTTACTCCCACCATTGATATAATTTTCGTCACATTTTTATGTAGCAGCTTAGGGGTCACACCTGTTGTTTTAGTCATTCACTAAAGTTTAGCGCGATATTGCTTTCTCCAATAACACTTCTATGCCCAGTGTTGCCAACCATCAGTATTTTTACTGGCAGCCAGTAAAAAACAGGCTGGAAAAAGTTGCCAGTAAAAAATATGGCTGTGATGTTTCGGGTCGGTCCAGAGCCAGAGTGCCTGCTACAGTGTGTTCGGGTAGCTCTTGTGGAGGTGGTGCCCGAAAGTGTCGTGTGATGTCATGGTGGAAGGGAGCCAAGCAGAGTGGCAAGAGCCTTGTGTGTGGGTCTGCAGGACAGGAGCAGGGCAGGTCGGGAGCGGGACTGTCAGCGCTGTTTAGACTGGAGTGGACTGAAGGAACCACCTGGCTTGGAGAGAGACTGTCACTGTCACTGTGACTCAGGACGGGGAGCTGTCATGCCGGTGAGAAGTCAGCATCATCTGTGCTGTCCCTGAGCTACTTACTTACTATATTGAAATTAAAATAAGAAATATGTTTTTTTGCCCTAATATCTACCTTAATTCACTTTGCTAATTGCATATTGTACTTGTTTGTAGCCTAAATACTAAAATTTGCACTTAAAACTGTAATTTTGTAACTTTCGGAAATGCCAGTAAAAACTTGGCTGTGCCAGGAAATTTTGGGTGTCGTGTCAGTAAATTTCAATCTGGTAGGTTGGCAACACTGGTTATGCCATAATGTACAAGTATGCACAGCATATTAGCACATTAGGGTACACTTAAATTGTCAGACTGAGCCCTCCAGTGCTGTGATCAATCCGGCGGGGCCCGGTTGCTTCCATCTTCACCCGATCTTCCTTCCGGGTTCTGTGCCTTCGGTCACTTGCCTTGGCCGGGCTGCGTTGATGTCATTCCCACGCATGCTCATGTGCATCCTCTTTCTCTCATCCCCCCTTTCTCTCTCAACCTCCCTCCTTCCCTTACCCCTCACACCTCTTTCATCCCCTTTTTCTCTCTCTCTCTCATCCTCCCTCTCTCTCTTTAATTTCATTTGTTATAACAAAAAATTGTTTGCATTTTTATTTATAAAAGGCCCGACCAAAATCCTCAGCACCAGGCCCATGATGTTCTTAATCTGGCCCTGGTCCAGGTGGCACAGAACTTAGATCACCTGCCTCCACCGGAATATATAGGCTCCCCCAGCAGGCCAAGGGATTCAAGAAAACCCCTGCCCATTGGCTGAGATACCCCATATACCCA